>JASVEL010013830.1:0-51328 GCA_032618575.1 Nicotiana noctiflora
CTCGAGGACGAGCGTTTGCTTAAGAGGGGGAGAATGTGACGATCCGGCCCGTCGTCATGGGAATTACCACCCCGTTATGTTGAAATTGTATGTTTTATGCGTCTATATCAGTGTTAAAGTCTATCGGGTGATTTAGGAGTGATTTGGATTGAAAATGAGGCATATAGCCTTTTTGAAGGAGACTTGAATCAGGAAAGTCAACCCGGAGTTGACTATTTGGTTAGAGGGCTCGGAATCAGGTTCTGATGATTCGGTTAGTTCCGGGAGGTGATTTGTGACTTAGGGGAACGATCGGAATTGAATTTGGAGGCCCGATGTAGAAATAGGCTTGAATTGGCTAAGGTTGAATTTTGGCGAAATCCGAACGGCATGTGATATTTTGATCCGGGGGTCAGAATGGAATTCCGACAGTTGCAGTAGCTCCGTTAGGTGATTTTGGATGTGCCTGCAAAATTTCAGATCATTCGGACGTCGTTTGGTCGGGTTTTTGATTGATTGTGTAAATCGGAATGTTTTAAGGAATTTAGGCTTGAATCCCGTGTGTAATTGGTGATTTTAATGTTTAGGATGGTGTTTTTATGATTGGAACAAGTTCGTATCGTGTTTTGGGGTATGTTGGTGGTTTTCGTTGGGGTCCGGGGGCCTCGGGGTGTTTTCGGATGGTTAAACGGGAGAAAATGTGGAAATTGCAGGTTGAAGTGTTCTGGTTCTGTCATTTTCGCCCCTGCGGAAATGTGGGCGCGGAGGCGAGCCCGCAGGAGCGGACTGAGGAGCGCAGGAGTGCTTCGCATCGCAGGAGCGGAATCCTTTCCGCTGAAGCGGCATCGCTGGTGCGAGTCAGTGATCGCAGAAGCGGACTAGATGGAAAATGGGAAGGTCCGCAGAAGCGGATTCTTGACCGCCTGAGCGAGTCTGCAGGAGCGGACTCATGTACGCAGAAGCGGGAGTTTTCGCAGAAGCGGAGATTCAATCGCGGAAGCGGAAGCGCATAAGCGGTCCTTTTCTCGCAGAAGCGGAATTGGCCGGCTAGGCCTGGAACCGCTGAAGCGACCCTCTGGTAGCGGATACGGACTCGTAGGAGCGGAATTTTATCCGCAGAAGCGAAAATCGCTGGGAGTTATGTGTATCAGAAGTTAGAAAAATTTCAGAAACATATCACACATTTGGGTCTCGGCTTTATAGGCGATTTGGGCGATATTGAAGAGAAACTCAAGGGAAATCATCAGGTAATCAACTATGGACTTAAACTATGATTAATATTGGTAATATTATGCAATTATATCATGAAAATGGAGGAATTTGGGGTAATTTATGGAGGATTTAGCCCTAGGCTTGAACTTTAGAAAATCAAGATTTTGAATGGGCAAATGGAGTCCGAATTTGGTAAAATTGATATGCTTAGACTCGTATTGAGATGAGGGTTCCGAATATGTGACTTTCGTGATTTTCGACAAGCGTACCGAAAGTCGGGTTTTGACAACTTTGGGAATTTTGATGTAAATTGAGTAGTATTGATTGGGTGTCATCCCATTGGCCTAATTTGTTGTATTTCTACTGTATTTGATCAGATTCTACGCGTGCGGAGCTTGATTCTCGTGGCAAGGGCATTGCGGAGTAGTTGTCGCGCCGTATTAAGGTGAGTAATAGATGTGGGTGATGACCAGCGGGTTCGAAACCCCGGTATACCACTTTGTGACGCTGTATAGTGGCGAGACACGTACTCTCTTGTAAGTGCGGGGTCGATTGTGATTGGGGACTATGGCTTAGTCCGACTTGTTGATACTATGTTATGATATTAGGCTATTCATGAGCCGTCGAACCTCCTTCTCGGATGGTTGCATATTATACTGTGATATTGGCTACTCTTGAGCCGAGGAACCCCCTTCTTGGGTAGTTGAGTATACTTGTGGGCCATGAGCCAGTTATTGGATCCCGCGAGGATCGTTATCATTGTCATATCATGTTGACATGCTAGTTTACTACTAGTCCGCAGCTATTTCTGTTATCATGTTATTTCCAAATCTCTGGAACTTGATATTTCTGTTTTCAACTGAAAAAAATGATAAAAGATGTTTTCAAATTACTTTTGAGCCTGCGAGGCTGTGATTGCATATTAGCTGACTAGTAGTGGATCGGGCTGCGCGCCGCAGTAGTACATATGTCGGATCGGACTGCACGCCGCGGTGATATTGTGCTTGGGCTGTAGGAGCCCCTCCGGAGTCTGAACCCCCACAGTGAGCACGGGTACCCAAATTGGATCGGGCTACGCGCCGTAGCGGTCATATCATGCATTGCATTGCATTTAGCTACACCTGCTAGCTATTATATTTGTTGTTGATATGGTTGACTCTCTACTGTTGATATTGAACTGTTATAGGGTATTAATTACAGCTTTACATTGTGCTTTACTGTGGATTTCTTATCTACGTTGTCTTACCCCTGTTTATTACCACTGAGTCTGGCAGTACTCATTTTACTCCCTGCACCTTGTGTGCAGATCCAGAGGTACCTCTCAGCAGACTTGATTCGGTAGCTACTTGGAGGCATTGTGCGGGATAGTCGAGGTTGCTGCAGCGTCCGCAGGACCTGACTCCCCTTCTAGCTGTCATTTCTTATCTTGTTATCTTTCCTTTCCGCACTGAGTTTGTTATAAACTTTATTATACTTATGTTCTTTAGAGGCTCATGACTCTTGACCTTTGGTCTATGGGAGTTGATGTATTATGGGACTTGGTTTCCCGTTTTCGTTATTTGTATCGCTATTGCTTCGTGATTTTATATGCTTAAATGGGCAAAAGAGAGTTTCTAGCTCCGTTATTGTTATTGATTGGTCAGGCTGGCTTAGCAATGTGCTGGGTGCCATCACGACCAGATTTGGGGTCGTGACAACCAGCAAATTCAATTACCTCTATATTCTTTCTCTCTGTAGCTAATTTGCAAACACAACCTGAGAAAAAATAAGAAGGCAAATGTTTGATGATGTCCAAGAGAGGAGGAAAGACATGAGGAAAGGGGCAACCAAAGAGAAGTAAGGTCTTTTTACTGACTGCTAGCTTATCATACTTTGGATAGAAGTAAACTCAAAAATTGCAATCAACAATGGAAGCAAAAATGACTCTTGTTAAATTTGCATCTGAAACAAGTCATATTGGACAGATACCTTTTACTGCTCGAGTGCTGAAATCTTTAGAGAAACTTTCTTATTCTTCAACATTTTGTTTTTCAAACTAAAATGAGTATAGACGCAAGTCACTTTTTTGCGAGATGCATAGTATCACGTTACTGTGGCAAAATGCACATTCACTTAGTAAACATAAAGGAAAAATATTTACTAAAGAAGATAAGTATTTACTAAAGTAGACTTACTACAATCATATTTCTCAATTCCCTTTGCCCCTTAAAAAGAAAGAGCACATATGCACTTATAGTAGATAAAAGTGCATGTCACAAACAAATACAACGCCTTTCTCATTTAGAACAGCTTTGGACAAGCATTGGCCCCTGTATTTATTTTTCTTGTTTTTATAACCAAAGGAAAGGTGCATGTATCATTTTTTTAGGACGCAAGTAGCAGCAAGTTTTAATATGCAAATGAAACTACTTTTAGGAAAACATATATTATTACCAGTCCAAATACTTCGTCGCCAAAACGCTGTGGCTCCTTTTGTTCAGGATCGACAACTATTGAATCAGGCAGGGCCTTTTCTAATGACATTCTAGGCTCTGATCGAGAGTGAGACAAGTATTTACACAAAATCTAGAACAAGTCCGTTTTGACTATATCGCTAAAATTGAAAATTGTACTCATGCAACAGGTTGTTGGATAGAACAGTATTAATGATGAAGACCAGGGGTCCCAAATTACATAATTTATTCAAGGATACAAAGATGGAAATGTTATACTCTGCTTCTTTCATGTGATTCGTGAACTCAATGATCGAAACTTCATAGAAGTTACTACAATAGAACAAAGAGGTATTAGAAGAGAACTTCAGAGAACCTGTTATCAGCCAGATGTCCTATGGTTTTCGTTAATTCAGGTTATCGACAGATATCGTCTGGACATATCTTTCATATGAATCCTGCTTGATGAATGATTAATTGCCTTAAGCTGGTGCAACGGGATAACTACATACATATTTCATGGAAAAAATGTGAAATGCTAGTATAAATAACGATTCGTCAAATGAAAACAAATTATCTACAATAATAATGACAAATAAAAATTTATAGACCTATTTACCACATATACATGTACACATACACATTATCTTAATGAACGAACAGTTAACGAATAAGACATGCATACTCAAAAGAAATATGACCTTAGATTTCCAAAAAAGTAAGTTAAATAGACAGGTTCTGCTAGAATTTTTAAATATCCAACTGCTGAGAAAATTATGGAGGATGGGAATGTCAACACATGTTGAAAGATAGTGCAAAAGCTAGGACTGATCGAGGTACCACTACCAAGTATCATGCAGCAGTAGCAGCTGTAGAACAGGTTGAAAAATCAGATTTTGGGGGCTCAAAGAGTATTGTTGCCTTGAATGCAACTAATGTGACACTTGATGATGGGGTTACTAAGGCTACGTCTGCAATAAATGGAGCTGCTAACTTTGGTGCAACAACTGTGCATAAAAATCTACATACTAATGTTGTTTCTGGATTAAGTGTTGCAATTTTTGTACCTGGGGACACAGCGAAGGTACAAAAAGGAGTTTGGAACTTGGTGACAACAATAGGAGTTTGGAACTTGGTGACAACAAGGAATTCACCTACAAAAAAGTTAACTTCACCAAAAAAAAAACCAAAATGTTAGACCAAATGCCTTCATGTCACTTGCAATTGAGGACGAGGGTGTTGGAACTGCTGCAACAAGCTTAATTGAAGATGAAATGAACAAACAAATTGTTCCATGCACCAACAATGAAAAAGCTCATCAAGGTAGTGTTGCAAAGAATAACTAGGTGGAGGACCTAATAGGGGAACAGACACATAGTTCAACTACTCCGACCTTGCATTTCTCTAGTCTATTCCATTAAAACACCCTTACACTGATCAGTCAGTTGCTAAGGTCTTCCTAGATATAGTGGTCAAATAACATGGGATGCATGATGCTATTACTAGTGACACAGATGTTGTCTCCTTGAGTGCTTTCTGGCAGGAGCTCTTTACACTACAGGGGATACTACTACACACCTCATCAGCATATCACCCTCAATTTGATGGACAAACTGAGGTGTTGCAGAAGCCATGAAACGTATTTAAGATGATATTGGTACTCATGCTTTCCTATGGCTGAGTACTGGTCCAATACTTCCATTCATCTATCCAAACTATTCCCTATGAAGTATTGTATGGCCGGCCACCATCCTTACATCTACCTTATTTACTTGGAGAATCAGCTTCATGTAAAGTTGACAACATCTGGATAGACAGGCAGCTTGCAGTTGGGGATTGGGTTTACTTAAAGGCCCAACCCTATAAACAAGTAACTATTTCTAACCAATCCTTACACAAATTGGCTACCAAGTATTATGGTCCATTTCAGATTATCAAGCATATTGGTCCAGTTGCCTATACTCTTTTACTACTTGCATGAGTAAAGATTCACCTTAAAGTTCATGTGTCACTACAGAAAAGATGTTATGAAGTCCCTTAAAAAATTTCCGACCCCCCACCCCCTATTAATTTAATCAGCCCCTACTGACCATACCACATCTGGGATTGGTATAGTGGCTGTAATAGACTTGGATAAGTAGCTAGATCTGATTTATTCAAGGGCAACAATAGCTAATTGAAAAGAGTGAGCCAAACAATTCATAGATTATCCATACTTTTGATCGAAAAGCAACAACAATATCAAAATTGGCATAGAATTTGTCAAATGCTGGAAAACAACAAGTTACTCCAGTTGCTAATCCTACAAATGATCGAGCACTAGACAGCAGAAACATACATAGTCGCGCCTTCATTTGTGACAAGTAATGTCGTTTAAATATATTTTTTTTTGTATACTAACTAAATATATATAGGTAAATTTTCCATGGCCATTCCTTTCTAGTTCTGATGCCTTCATGAATATATAACATTTGTCGACAAAATTTACTTCATGCACAATTAATACAGAATAACCATTTTCAGAATAACGAACAAGACAGCGAACATCGAACATTGATAGCAAACATCAAATCTCATGGTTTCTAACACAAAATCAAAACCTAATAAATAAATCCCCAATTTCGAAAACTAAAAATCACCAAATATATCCCATAATACAAACAAAACAGAAGCAAAATAATGGGTTTATCAGAAATATTATCAAAGAAAGAAAATAGAAGGACCAATGAAACAATTTTTTAGACTAGGGAAGAAGAAAACAAAATCGAACAGTAACAACAAACATCGAACAGGTGAAAATCCGAAAGCCTACCTCAGAGAATGTGGATGTTAGCCGACAATGGTCGTCCTTCACTAGAGATTGTCGACAGAGTTCGCCGGCGTGGTTCTAAGTTGCTGAACGGAGAGAGGTGTTTGGCATTTTGGGGGAATCGCTATTGAGAGTATCGATGTCTTCTAGGTTGTTTTGTGTTGTTTTCCTTATAGATGTCTTCTAGGTTGTTTTGTGTTAGTGGAGTATTAAAATATTAGTGGGGTCCATTATTTTTGGTTTTTAATAAATACCTAGGAGGGAAATGGAGGAGGGAAAACTAAACCGACCCAATAGCTTTTTATTTCACAAAACCGTTCCCACAAACAAACGTATTGTATCGCATATAAAAACCGTCTCCATAGAGATACTTATGGTGACGGTTAACACTCTATTGGAATGGTTATTGTTCAGAAGTGTGCCAGAAGCCTTTTGACTCTATTGGAACGGTTAAAACCGTTTTAAAATATAATCTATTGTAACAGTTTCAAAACTGTTTCCCAAAACCATTCAAATAAATTCATTTTCTAGTAGTGGTCCGACAGGGTGATTTCTTATATAAAGGCCCAACGAATGATTGGGAAGGATTGTTTATCTTATTTGGCCTTCGTTAGAGATGTTGAGGCTGAGACACACAGTCTTGATTCGGTCCCCGTTGTGAGGGAGTTTCCGGATGTATTTCCAGCAGACCTGTCGGGCATGCCGCCTGACAGGGATATTGACTTTGGTATTGACTTGGTGCCGGGCACTCAGCCCATTTCTATTCCTCCCTATCGCATGGCACCGACGGAGTTAAAAGAATTGAAAGAGCAGCTTCAGGAACTCTTAGATAAGGGTTTCATTCGCTCGAGTGTGTCACCTTGGGGTGCACCAGTATTGTTCGTGAAGAAGAAATATGGCACAATGAGAATGTGCATTGACTACAGGCAGTTGAACAAGGTAACAGTGAAGAATAAGTACCCATTACCTCGTATTGAGGACTTGTTTGATCATCTACAAGGAGCTAGTGTATTTTCTAAGATTGAACTTCGATCGGGCTATCATCAGTTGAAGATCAGGGACTCATATATTATGAAGACAACGTTCAGAACGTGATATGGGCACTATGAGTTCCTGGTGATGTCTTTTGATCTGACAAAATGCCCCAGCTGCATTTATGCACTTGATGAATAGTGTATTTTGGCCGTACCTTGATTCTTTTGTGATTGTGTTTATTGATGATATTCTGGTGTATTCATGCAGCCAGGAGAAGCATGCACATCACTTGAGGGTGGTATTGCAGAGGTTGAGAGAAGAAAAACTTTATGCAAAATTCACTAAGTGTGAGTTCTGGCTTGATATTGTGACCTTTCTGGGACATGTAGTGTCCAGTGATGCTATTCGGGTTGATCTACAGAAGGTCGAGGTAGTGCAGAATTGGCCCAGACCTTCCTCAGCTACTGAGTTTTGGAGTTTTCTCGGCTTGGCAGGCTATTACCGCCGGTTTATTCAGGGTTTCTCATCTATTGCTTCACCGTTGACTAAGTTGACACAGAAGAATGCTCCATTTGTGTGGTCTGATAAATGTGAGGAGAGCTTTCAGAAGCTCAAGAAGGCTTTGACCACAGCTCCAATACTTGTGTTGCCATTAGCTTCAGAGTCTTATACGGTATATTGTGATGCTTCCAGAGTTGGGATCGGTTGTGTGTTGATGCAGGAGGACATAGTTATTGCATATGCTTCTCATCAGCTGAAGCCCTACGAGAAGAACAACCCTGTTCATGATCTAGAGTTAGTTGCTATTATTCATGCCTTGAAAATTTGGAGGCATTACCTGTATGGTATATCTTGTGACGTATATACAGACCACCGCAGCCTTCAGCATTTGTTTAAGCAGAAAGATCTCAATTTGAGGCAGCGGAGATGGCTTGAATTGCTTAAGAACTATGATTTTACCATTTTGTATCATCCCGAGAAGGCCAATGTTATGGCCGATAAATTAAGCCGGAAGGCTATTAGTATGGGCAGCCTGGCGTATATTCCAGTTGGGGAGAGACCCCTTGCAGTTGATGATCAGGCATTAGCTAATCAGATGGTGAGGCTGGATATTTCTGAGCCTAGTCGGGTTATGGCTTGTGTAGTAGCTCGTTCCTCTTTATATGATTATATTCGAGAGCGCCAATATGATGATCCACACTTACTTCTCCTTAAGGATAGGGTTCGGTATGATGATGCCAGAGATGTCACTATTGATAGTAATGGTGTGTTGCGGATGCAGGGCCGGATATGCGTGCCCAATGTTGATGGCCTTCGTGAGTTGATATTGGAGGAGGCCCACAACTCGTGGTATTATATTCATCCAGGAGCCGCGAAGATGTATCAGGATTTGAAGCAGCATTACTGGTGGAGAAAGATGAAGAAAGATATTGTGAATCATGTGGCTCGGTCTCTAAACTGTCAGCAGGTCAAGTATGAGCATCAAAGGCCCGGTGGCATGTTCTGACGTATTGATATTCCCGAGTGGAAGTGGGAAAGGATCACTATGGACTTTGTTAGTGGACTTCCTCGGATAGCGGCGAAGTTTGATTCAGTTTGGGTGATCGTGGATAGGCTGACCAAGTCAACTCATTTCATCCCAGTGTGTACTACATACTCCTCGGAGCGGTTGGCAGAGATATTCATCCGTGAGATTGTGAGACTACATGGAGTTCCCATTTCTATTATATCAGACAGAGGTACCCAGTTCACTTCTAAGTTCTGGAGGACATTTCAGCGAGAGTTGGGTTCACGGGTAGAGATGAGCACAGCATTTCATCCACATGCGGATGGGCAGTCTGAGCGTACTATTCAGATACTGGAGGACATGTTGCGTGCTTGTGTTATTGACTTTGGTGGTTCATGGGATGATTACTTGCCTCTTGCGGAGTTTGTTTATAATAATAGCTATCAGTCCAGCATTTAGATGGCACCGTATGAAGCTCTATATGGGAGGCGGTGTAGGTCTCCAGTCGGTTGGTTTGAGCCCGGCGAGGCTAGGTTGTTGGGGACAGAGTTAGTTCAGGATGCCTTAGACAAGGTGAAGGTGATTCAGGAGAGACTTCGCACAGCTCAGTTGCGTCTGAAGAGTTATGCGGACCGGAAGGTCCGAGATGTGTCTTATTCAGTAGGTGAGAAGGTGTTGCTGAAGGTTTCGCCTATGAAGGGCGATATGAGGTTTGGAAAGAAAGGGAAGTTGAGCCCAAGGTTCATTGGACCTTTTGAGGTACTTAGGAAAGTTGGGGAGGTGGCCTATATGCTTGCTTTGCCACCCGGTTTGTCGGGAGTTCACCCGGTGTTCCATGTATCTATGCTCCGGAAGTATGTTGGAGATCTGTCACATGTGTTAGACTTCAGCACGATACAACTAGATGAGGACTTGACCTATGATGTGGAGCCGGTAGCCATTTTGGGTCGACACAGGTTCATAAGCTGAGATCCACGGACATAGCTTCAGTGAAAGTGCAGTGGAGAGGTCGTCCCATGGAAGAAGCAACTTGGGAGATCGAGCAAGAGATGCGGAGCAGATATCCACACTTATTTGATACTCCAGGTATGTTTCTTAACCCACTCGCGGACGAGCGTTTGTTTATGTTGGGGAGAATGTAACGACCCGGTCTGTAGTTACGGGAATTACCACCACGTTACCTTGCATTTACATGTCTTATGCTTTTGTATCAGTGTTAGAGTTTATCGGGTGAGTTAGGAGTGATTCGGGTTGAAAATGAGGCATGTAGCCTTTTCGAAGGAAGCTTGAATATGGAAAGTCAACCTGGAGTTGACTATTTAGTTAGAGTGCTCGAAATCAGATTTTGATGATTCGACTAGTTTCGGGGGATCATTTATGACTTAGGGGAGCAATCGGAATCGAATTCGGAGGTCCGGTGTAGTGTTAGGCTTGAATTGGCTAAGGTTGAATTTTGGCAAAAACCGGATGGTAGGTGAGATTTTGATCCGGGGGTTGAAATGGAATTCTGACAATTACTGTAGCTTCGTTATGTGATTTTGGATATGTCTGCAAATTTTCAGGTCATTCGGGCGTCATTTGATCGGGTATTGGATTGAATGTTAGTTTCGGAAGTTTTGTAGAAACTTAGGCTTGAATCCGTGTGAAAATGGTGATTTTGATGTTTAGGATAGTATTTTTGTGATTGGAGCAAGTCCGTATTATGTATTGGAGTAGGTTGGTGGTTTTCGTTGGGGTCCCGGGGGCCTCGGGATGAATTCGGACCATCATCCGGGCATTTTAGACTTGGAAAAACCTGCAGAAAATTGCAGGTCAGTGCAGCAGAAAATAAGCCTTCGCGTTCGTGTGAAGGCAGTCGCGTTCGCGAAGGCCAGGCAGACAGATGCATCGCGTTCGCATGAGAGAGGGCCGCGTTCGCGAAGGAGAACAAGGCGAAGCTTCGCTTTCGCGTGGGCACCTAAGCGTTCGCGTAGAGGAAATCCGGTGGCTGGGGGAAATGAACTTCACGGACGCGTGACTTGACGTCGCGTTCGCAATGAGTAAACTGAGCAGGGCATCGCATTCGCGTGAGACCCATCGCGAACGCGTAGAGCAAATATGTCTGGCAGTAAATTAAAAACCAGAACAGACCAGTCGCAATTTTATACACCATAAACACGAATTTTGAACCCTAGAGAGAAGAACTCACGGGAAAACGCTGGGATTTCATCGGGTAATCATCGGAGGTAAGTTTCTTGACTCAAAAATATAATTTATGGTAGAATTAACATCAATCTTTGTGAAATTGGGTAGAAACTGTGAAGAATTATGGCCTAGGTATTGAAAACGAATTTTTGAGTTTTGAAAGGCCATTCGAACTCCGATTTCGATAAATTTTATATGCACGGACTCGTGGCGAGACGAGGATCGCGTTGGTATAAGTTTCGGAATTTTTCGGGCAGAGGGACCAGGGTCGGGTTTTACCAACTTAGTGTATTTATGCGTTTTTCATGTAAATTGAATTGGGTTATGTTTCTTTGACCCGTAAATGACATAATTATTGTGGTTTGAATAGATTCTATGCGTGAGGCAGCAAATTCTAAAGGAAAAGGCATTGCGGACGAGTCTACGACGGGCTAGAGGTGAGTAGTTTGTGTATATGGTAGCCTGAAGGTTTGAAACCCCGGCTTAGTACATTGTGACGCTAGTGGGGCGTGGCTCGCACCCCGTGGAAGGTGCGGAATTGATTGTGACTTGGTCCATCCCGGATATGAATAATATGCTATTAGTGATGGAAAAACACTGCGTTTGACATATTTGTGGGCTGTAAGCCTTATTTTAAGCCTTGTGTCGACCTGTAGTATCCCTAGGGGATAGTATATATGTGATAGCTATACTTGCTTAATCACTGATCTCAGTCCTTGTTTTGAAATCACAGTATTGAAGTTCTAAGTCACCTGTTTTGCAAAAATTAAATAAAAGTTAAAGTATTTTCATAATTTATGAACTGGAGCCTGGAAATAAGTAATTTGAGCTGTTTTGTGACTTATCTGATTATTGTGGACTGAGGATGGATCGAGCTACACGTCGCAACGGTTGATATGTATGAGGATCGGGCTGCACGCCGCAGAGGTATTTGCGCTTGGGCTGTAGGAGCCCCTCCGGAGTCTGTACTCACCCCCAGTGAGCGCCTTCGACGTTAAATGGATCGGGCTACATGCCATAGCGGTTATGTGCATTGCATTGCATCTTTATCTGTTGAATTATCTGTGATAACTGTGTTGTACTGATGTTGCTAGTTTGTAGGAGGATCGGACTGTAGTTTAGCTTCATATTGTGGTATTCTGTGGATTTCTTACTTTCAGCTGCTTATATATATTTATTACTCACTGAGTACTTAGTACTCACCCCTACTCCCTGCACCTTTTCTGTGCAGACTCAGGTACTCAGGAGAAATAGACGAGCATTTCTAGCTTTTGCAGAGTCATACCGAGTTGCTGAGGTAGCTGCCGACGTTCGCAGAACCTAGCTTCTCCTCCTATTTTCAGTTGCTATTTTATGTTCAGATTTGAGAATTTTTATACGGTATTCTCTACTTTTGTTCGGTTTTGTTTAGAGGCTCTAGACTTGTTACTCCAGATCTTTGGTAGTGTTAGTTGTTTTCACACTTCTCAGTATTTTTGTTCGTATTATTATTTTTGGAGTTCTTTGGCTCATATATTCTTCTTGAGATGTCCATTTGGGACTGATATTCATTGTGATAAACAATTATTTGGTCTGGCTGGCCTAGTATAATTGTTGGGCGCCATCACGACCCGATTTGGGTCGTGACAGGAGGTCAGGGGGAGGCTTGGTGTGAGTTTGGGAGGTTTTGGAGGCGGCGCCGCCACCCGGGATTTTTAGGGCGGCGCTAGGGTTCTTCAACTTAAATCGATTTTCGACAAGCTCCTGGCATATTCGAGACAAGGTGTTTGGGTAACTGGTATGAGGAGGTGATGGTGGTTCAGGGGTGTAATTTTGGTATTCATCGGAGGTATCGCTAGAAAAGTCTTTCGATTTTTCAAACATTTGAAGGGTTGGGCCTGGAATTGAAGGAAATAGAGGGTAGCATGGGACTGGGGAGGTCGAGGTGAAGGGACGATGTAAATTTAGAGCTGTTTGGACCATTGGAACCGCCGTGAGGCGATTTCCGGTGGGCGAAGTAGGGCAGTGTAAGGTGGAGGATGGGGGCTGGTCTCTGAGGGTATAGAGACGAGGAAGGTGGGGTATTTTTTGCTTCGGGATGGGGTAAGGTTTGAGTTTATATAGCCTGAAAGAGAATGGATCCTGACCGTTTGATCAAATAAGATCAACGACCTGGATTGGGCAACTAGATGGAAACGACGCCGTATGGACTAAGTGAGGAGGCCGGTGGATCTCTGGTTGAGACGGGTCAGATCCAAACGTGGGTAATGAGAGATGATCTTGGCCGTTGATCCATTTGAGATCAACGGCTCAGGTTAGGCATGACAAAAACGGCCCAGTTTTGATGTCTTTGACCCTGGACCAGATAACGGGAGGTGGATTGGGCCTGGTTTAAAGGTCGTTTTTGGGCAGCCCAACTCCGAAATTTTTCTTTATTTTCTTTATTATTTTTTTATTTCTAATTAATAAAACCTAAAATTCTAACTTAAATAATAAAAAAATTAAAATATAACTACTAAAAAATAGTAATTATCATGAGTAATTAAATATCGATTTAAAAGGCAACCACACAATTTAGGACATTAAATGCTAAAAATACAAAAAATACATGTTTTTGTGATTTTTATTTTCGCAAAACAAACTTAATTATTCTTAATTGTAAACTTGAATTTTATACAAATGCAATATATTTTTGTATTTTTTATTCATTTAAACAAATAAATATGCACAGATAAATGCAAATAATACAAGAAAACAATACATAATTCACAACAATTGCAAACAAACTAAAATTATTTTATTTTGAATCTTTGGGAGTATTTTTCTTATAGGGCAAAAATCACGTGCTCTCACACACATACACACACACACACACTTAAATCAAAGGCAGAATACATAAAATAGCACCTCAACTTGTACCCAAATTCCTGTTACACACTTGTTGATCACGAGGAACCTTTTACACACCTAACCTTTTAAAAGTGTGTCAGTTATACACCATTTTGATTACATGGCAAGAGCGTCTTTTACACACAAATTAGGTGAGTGAATAGGAAAAGAAATCTGTGAACTCTCGTGTGTAACTGACACATGTCCATTTTTTTATTTTTTTATTAAAAACATCATCTTCTTCGTCAAGAGCTTAAACAAACAACCATCTCTTGCAACAATGGAGAAATTATTCCCTTTTCTTTTTCTCCAAAATCTCATCATAGAAAACTTCCCTCTCCCTCCCATAAAAAATAAACAACCAGTTTGTTGCTGCCCTTCCCCCGTTTCCCATTTTCGTCTTCTTTCCCACCTATTTTTTTTTCATCTTCCATGTCCACAATTTTAAGAATAACAATAATATAAAATAGCTTTGGAAGAAATTGGTAAAGAAAGTTAAAAGAAATCTATATCAAGAGAATTTTATAAATTTGGATTTCAATCTATACCACGAATCGAGCAATCATGGATTTGGCCATAACAAACTTTAATGGAGTTTTGAGTTTTGCATTATATTTCTTGTGTTATATTTGGATCTGGACTCACAAACTCGTGATTAATGTACTTCAGTTCCTAATTTTGCTTTATAATATGAAGGTGATTAAATGTGAATTTTTTGTAGTGGCTGGCGTCAATCTCCCATGGAGAAGAGAAAGATATGAAATGGAGAAGATGGTTAAGGGGTATAGGTGTACTTTTAAGTGTTTTATTTTTTAAATAAAAAAATAGTGACACATGTCACTATCTAATTGGAGCGTGAAATCACACATTGGTCAATAAAAAAATAGTGTGTATTTGACACACTTTTAAAAGGTTGGGTGTGTAAAAGATTCCCCGTGATCAACAAGTGTGTAATAGGGATTTGGGTACAAGTTCAGGTACTATTTTATGTATTCTGCAAACTATACTAATTTAACATAGTAAAACAATAAACTATTGCGAGAATACATATTAATTAACTACAATAATTTAGCAATAATTATATATTTAGATATGTATTATGTATTTATTATTTTGGTATAAACACTAAGAGTGAATAAGTTATTGGGTTAATATTATTTTTAGCACGTGTCAAAAATTATTTATATATCGTAGTTAAATTTTTTTATAAATTTATATAAATTTATTTAATTTATATATATATATATATTCGACTATTATTTTTAGGGCGGGCGATATAATTTCATTTTCTCATAAGTTACGTTATTAGATATATGCGCTACTTCTCCCCAAACTGCGGAAAGGCTGAAAATACCTTAAAACGAGGAGGAATTTGAATATACACAGCCCGCTGAATCTATAACTTTAAAATTAGGGTCCACAATTCCACAAAACCAACCGTTAATGTCATTTTCCTTTCTTTTCTTCTTTTGACTTTTTTTTTAGAAATATCATTTTCCTCTCTAAAATGTTTCAAAGTACCAAAAAGCAAATTAAAAAAACAAACACATCGTTTTCACGTTTCATCATCAACCACTTTGTCCAAACAACAAAAGGAAAAGGAAAAGGTTTCTCTTGCTTTTGTTCTTTGTGCTAATAACAATTTTAGAGGTAATATTCCTTACTAAGAAAAATGTGATCATTAGGTTTTGTCACTACCCAAATCCAGTTGTGATGGCGTCCAACCCTAAATCTAGGCCAGCCAGAACAAAAACTGTTTTCAAATAGAAAACCGGTCCCAAAAGGACAAATTCAAGGAGAACATATGAGTCAATAAATACTCCAATAATAATAGTATGAATAAATACTGAGAAGTGCGAAATCCAAATAACACTCCCAAAGATCTGGGGTCACGAGTCTAGAGCCTCTAAACAAAATTGAATAGTAATAGAAATACTGAATGAAATACTCAAGCCTGAAACATATAGTAATAACTGAATGGAAAGAGAAGCTAGGTTCTGCGAACGCCGGAAGCTACCTCAACAACTCGAAATAACTCTAATAGAAGCTGGAGTACTCGTCTAACCCTCCCGTGTACCCGAATCTGGACACAAAGGTGTAGATAGTAGGGGTGAGTACTATGTACTTAGTGAGTAAAAAGTATATAAAATAGCTGAAAGCAGGAAATCCACAGAATACCACAGAGCAAAGCTAAACTACAATCCGATACCTACCACGAACTAACAACAACAACAAATCATAATTAGCATAGATAATTTACAGATAAAAATGCAATGCAATGCATATGACCGTAACGGCGTGTAGCCTAATCCGTTTAACGTCGACGGCGCTCACTAGGGGTGTGTACAGACTCCGGAGAGGCTCCTTTAGCCCAAGCGCAATATTCATATCATCTGCTGCTACGTCCAGCCCGATCCTTATATCATCTGTTGCGGCATATTCATTGTGGCCCGATCCATCCTCAGTCCACAACATGCATATAAGTTACACAACAATTCAAATTATTTATTTCCAGGTTCCAGATCATTAATGATGAAAATACTTAAATTTTATTTAATTTTCCAAGAACATGTGACTTAGCATTTCATAATAGTGATTTCAAACCAGGACTGAGATCAGTGATTAAGCAAACCAAGCTATCACATATATATCTATCCCCTAGGGATACTACAGGTCGGCACAAGGCCCCAAACATGGTTTATAGCCCACAAATATATCTAACACAGTGTGCGTTTCAACCGAATATAACATATTAATTATATCCGGGATGGACCAAGTCTCAATCCCTAGTCATAATAAATCCCGCACATGCCATGGGGTGTGAGCCACGCCGTACTAGCGTCACGATGTGCTAAGTCGGGGTTTCGAACCCTCAGGCTACCATATACACTAACTACTCACCTCTAGGCGGCCGTGGACTCGCCCGCGATACCTTTTCCCTTTGAATTTGCCGCCTCGTGCGTCAAATCTAGTCAAAACCACAGCAATTACATCAATATGGATCAAAGAAACATAACCCAATAAAATTTTACTTGAAAAACGCAATAATACACCAAGTTGGTAAAACCCGAGCCCCGGGCCCACTTCTCAAAAAATTTCGAAAATCATACTAACGGATTCCTCGTCTCGCCACGAGTTCGTGCATATAAATTTTATCAAAAATGGAGTCTGTTTGACCCCTCAACTTCCACTCTTATCTTCCTAAATTTCGAAGCCCTAACCACCATGTTTTTCACTTAATTCCTCAATTTTTGGGGCGTTTAATCTATGTTTTTGCATTATAATAACATAATTCGAGTTTAGGAACCCTTACTTGATGATTTCCCACTATTTCTCCTTGAAAACCCTCGCAATTCGCCTCTCCCCAAAGTCAAAAGTTGTTTTTTAAACTCTGAAATTTCGATACACTATTCTCATTAAATCACTAACGATTTCCGCTTTTGCGGAAATTTACTCGCTTAGGCGAGTCCTCTTCTGCGGAAAAATGTGTTGCTTATGCGACTTTTTCCTTAAGGGCCAGGACCGCTTCTGCGGCCCATCATCGCTCCTGCGATCCCGCACCTGCGGCGCATGGTCCGCTTCTGCGAGCCTGGGCTCGCTTCTACGAGCTCGCACCAGCGGTAATTCCTCCGTTTCTGCGGAATAAGCCCGGACAACTCCTGACCGATTTTGAGTTCAAATGGCCGCATCTGCGGAACTGCTTCTGCGATACAAGATGGTAATATCATAGTCTTTGAGAAATTCAAGCCATCTCTGCTGACTCAAATTGAGATCTTTCTGCTTAAACAAGTGTTGAAGGCTGCGGTGGTCTGTATATACGTCACAAGATACACCATACAAGTAATGCCTCCAAATCTTCAAGGCATGAACAATAGCAGCCAACTCTAAGTCGTGAGCAGGGTAGTTCTTCTCTTGGGGTGTGACGACCCAAAGGGTCCTCACTTATTTTATTAATAATTTCGAGCTTCCTGAGGCCTTGAAAACCTCATTATATGTTGCCTCGATTTACGTGCACGATCCGAGCATGTAGCCGGAAAGATTTTGTGATAGAAAATATGAATTCTATGAGAAATTTGGATAAAAATGATATTAATATTGATATGGTTGACTTCGGTCAACATTTTTGGTAAACGGATCCGGACTCGAGATTGGATGGTCCCGAGAGGTCCGTAGAAAAATATGGGACTTGGACATGCGTCCGGAGTCGAATTCTGAGGCCTAGAGCCCAAGTTATGAATTTTTATGTGAAATTGTTTTTGATGCAATTATTAAAGGAAATAAATTGATAGACATTGGTATCGGGCTCGTATTTTGGTTCCGACGCCCGGTACAAGTCTTAAATATTATATATGTGATTTCTGTAAAGTTTGGTGACATTTGGATGTCGTTTGAGATGTTTTGGACCTTGAGTTCCAAGTTAAGAAGTTATGAAAATCAAAAGTATGAAAATCATGAGTTTGAGGCTCGATTTGATTAAAACGAAGTGATATTGGCGATATGATCGCACGAACAAGTCCATAATGTGTTTTTGAGGTTGTGTACATGTTTGGTTTGGAGCCCGGAGGGCTCGGGTAAAGATTTGATAGGTCGTTGGATGAAATTCTGAATTTTGAACTGCTGGTTTTTTCACCCAGCTGTTGGCTTCGCAATTGCGAAGAATTTCTCGCAATTGCGAAGGGGACAGTGTAAGGCAAGGCTCGCAAATGCGAACAATTGATCGCAAATGCGAAGCCAGCCTTGTTCGCAAATGCGAACAATTGTTCGCATTTGCGAAGGTCCCCAGTGCTGCCTTGGTTCGCAAATGCGAACCATTGTTCGCAAATGCGAACGTCCCAGTGACTGCCTTGGTTCGCAAATGCGAACCATTGTTCGCAAATGCGAACAATGCCTTGTGCAGCATGTGTTCGCAAATGCGAACATTAGTTCGCAAATGCGAACTGTTCGCAAATGCGAACAAATGTTCGCAAATGCGAACTTTACACCCTTAGCTTATTTTTCAAACTCCAGAAATTGGTCGGGGTTCGCAATTGCGAACCCATGTTCGCAAATGCGAACACAGAGACCTGAAAAACACGGATTTCAATCATTTCTTCACATTTTTACAAAACCAAAACACCCATTTGCGATTCTTCAAGGATTTCTTCTTCATCAAATCGATTGTAAGTCACTTTTTACTTAATTCTTTCAATCCCTAACATCATTAAACATGTTTTTCATTAGAAATCAAATGTTTTCATGGTAAAATTCTTGTTTTTGTTAGAAAATAGGGTTTTTCATAAATTGGGGAATTGGACCTCGAATTGAGGTCCGATTTTGAAACAAATTATATACATGAACTCGTGGGGGGATGGGTAACCGGATTTTGGTCCTAACCCCGAATTCCGACCATGTGGGCCCGGGGTTGAAATTTACTATTCATGGCAGAATGTTGTAAAAGTGTTATTTGGTGTTAAGAATTAGTTTGTGGAGTAGAATTGATGATATTAAATCAATTGTGTATAGATACGGTTGGATTGGAGCCAAATTGAAAGAAAAGACATTTCCACGAATTGGATTGTTCATAAGTATTCGAGGTAAGTGTTTGTTCTATCCTAGCTTGAGGGAATAGGATTATGTGTTATGTGTTATGTGATCGAGTGCGGTGTATGGGCTCTGTGGTGACGAGCATCCATACACTGGCGTCTAGTATGACCGTGAGTCTTTGGGAAAATGATTATTTGAGATATATTACAGATGAATTGTTATTGTTCTTCCTTGTTAGGACTTGTTGTGAAGAAAATTATTGGTTGCCCTTGATGGGACGGTTTATGAATTACTGTTTCTTTCTTTGCCCTTAACTGTGATTGTTATGTGGGTGAGGAAGAGAGATAATGCACGAAGGGTGATGCCGTGCCATGTTTATTATTGATTATGCACGAAGGATCATGCCGTGCCATGTTTATTATTGATTATGCACGAAGGATCATGCCGTGCCATGTTTATTATTGATTATGCACGAAGGATCATGCCGTGCCATGTTTATTATTGATTATGCACGAAGGATCATGCCGTGCCATGTTTATTATTGATTATGCACGAAGGATCATGCCGTGCCATGTTTATTATTGATTATGCACGAAGGATCATGCCGTGCCCTATTATTGAACCATGTACGAAGGATCATGCCGTACTATGGATGTGAGGATGAGAGTAAAAGCACGAAGGGTGATGCCGTGCAATTGTTTGCTATTCCTTCAATTGATATTACTTGTGTTTACATTACACTTTGTTTTTCCTTGTGAAATTATTAACTGTGGTTAATTGTTGAATTCTTTAAGATATTCCTTATCGTGTTAATACTTGATTATTTCTTGTTATTTTGTGGTACACATATATATATTGAATTGCACAGGTTTATGTGGGTGTATGGTCCTAGGCTTGTCACTACTTCGCCGGGATAGGCCAGGCACTTACCAGCACATGGGGTTGGTTGTGCTGATGCTACACTTCTGTGCGTTTTTGCACAGGTCCAGGTTACGATCAGGAGCAGCAGCAGCAGCAGCAGCAGCAGTAAATAAATTGCGTGGGAGTTGATTACATTTGAGACCGAGGTAGCTTGCAGACGTTCGCAGGCCCGGCGTCTCTTTCTCTATTTATGTTTATAGTTGTAGTCTCATTATTCCGAGACGAACAGAATTATGTTATATTTTCTTCAGACTTTTATGTGTAGTATTCCATAGTAGTTTGTGAGTTGGTGACTCCAAGTCTTGGGTAGAGGATTTCAGTATGGTTTTACCTTGAAACTGCTTAATACTATTTCTATAAAGTATTCCGCATTTATTTAATTGAAATTGTGTTAAAAATAGGATAGTATGAATACAGTGGCTTGCCTAGCTACCACGAGTAGGCGCCATCACGATCCCGATGTTGGGGGAAAATCCGGGTCGTGACAAGTTGGTATCAAAGCTCTAGGTTACATAGGTCTCACCACTCACGAACAAGCTTAGTAGAGTTTGAGAGGTAGGTACGGAGACGTCCTGTACTTGTCCTTCAGAGTCTATTGAGTTAGGAAAAAGTCTCTCATTTGTTCTTCTTGTCGTGCTACTTGATCCTCAATTACTGATTGAATCTCTATTCTGTCCTTTCGCAGATGGTAAGGACACGCACTTCTTCGTCCGCTGACCAGCAGCCTGAGCCCCAGACAGCTCCTGTGAGGGGCAGGGGTCGAGGCCGTATCAGAGGCCGTGGTAGGGGTAGAGCTCAGCCCCAGGCAGCTACCCCGGAGGTGGAGCCCCATATTGAGATTGACGAGGAGGTTCCGATTCCAGCAGCTCCAGTGGGCCCAGCTCAGGTCCCAGGAGAGGCTTTAATTACCCCAGATCTCCGGGATGCCTTGATCAGAATAGCGGGATTCATGGACAGCATTGCCAGAGCGGGTTTATTATCAGTTGCCCCAGCTACTTCTCAGGCTGGAGGAGGGGCCCGGACTCCTATTGCTCATACTCCGGAGCCAGTAGCTCCTCAGCCTCAAGCACCAGTAATCCAGCCAGCTGTGGCCACTCAGTCAGGTACCACAGCTTATGCCGGCGATGGAGCGGCCATGACTTTCGATTCGTTATGGAGGCTTGATCGGTTCTCCAAGCTATTTACCACTACATTCAGTGGAGCCGCATCAGAGGATCCTCAGGACTTTTTATTCGGTTGCCATGAGATTCTCAAGACTATGGGGATCGTGGAGACAAACGGAGTTGACTTCTGTACTTTCAGACTTGCAGGATCCGCCAAGACTTGGTGGAGAGATTATTGCCTGACTCGACCAGCAGGGTCCCCAACTCTATCATGGGACCAGTTTGCGGAACTATTTATGGAGAAGTTTCTCCCTACTACTCGGCGGGATTTACTTCGGAGGCAGTTTGAGCGCCTCCATCAGGGCACTATGACAGTTACACAGTATGAGACGAGATTTATCGACTTGGCTCGTCATGCAGTAGTGATACTTCCCACCGAGCGGGAGAGGGTCCGCAAGTTTATAGATGGGCTTAATCATCCGATTAGACTCCAGATGGCTATGGGCGTGGGGAGTGACATATCATTTCAGGAGGCAGCCAATGCAGCACGCAGAGTTGAGATGGCTCTTGCTAGGGGAGGCGGTTATTCTTCGGATAAGAGGCCTCGTCATTCAGGTAGATTTGGTGGTTCTTCCTCTGGTAGCAGAGAATCCTTTGATAGAGGCCAGTCTTCCAGGCCTTTTCATTCCGCCCTTCAGGCTTCACAGGGTGGATCAAGTGATCGTGGTTCTCGGGGGTATTATTCAGACCAGTCTCCTATTAGTGCTCGGCCTCTTCAGAGCGTTCGTGGAGGCCATTCAGGTCGTCAGGGCCAGCAGCCCTATCAGTCTAAGAGTTGCTACGGTTGTGGCGACCCAGGTCATTTTATCCAGGAATTGCCCTATAGCAGCGGGCAACTCTCAGCAGCGAGGTCCTCGTCCTATGATTCAGGCCCCAGCTGACCCTCAGCCTGCCCAGCCAGCCAGAGGCGGGGGTAGAGATTATAGAGGTGGAGGTCGAGACCGTAGAGGTGGAGACCGTCCGGCGAGAGGTAGAGGTCAGCCAGTTGATGGTCGTCCTAGAGACGCAGCTCAGAGGGGAGGTGCAGATCCCCGATTCTATGCTTTACCAGCCAGGCCAGAGGCAGAGGCATCAGATGCCGTGATTACAGGTACTATTCTTGTGTGTGGCAGAGGTGCTTCGGTATTATTTGACCCTGGATCTACATATTCCTATGTGTCTTCCTACTTCGCACCGTATTTGGCCGTGCCCAGCTATGCTCTGGATATTCCAGTTTATGTGGCTACACCAGTGGGTGACTCTATTGTAGTCGATCGGGTGCATCGTGCGTGCGTAGTTATATTTGGGGGTCTTGAGACCCGTGTTGATCTGTTGCTCTTGGATATGGTAGATTTTGATGTCATATTGGGGATGGACTGGTTGTCCCCATACCATGCTATTCTTGATTGTCATGCTAAGACTGTCACCTTAGCCTTGCCGGAATCACCCCGATTAGAGTGGAAGGGAACCTCAAGCCACTCCGTTCGCACTGTTATTTCTTATGTTAAGGCTCGACGTATGGTCGAGAAGGGGTGTCTAGCTTATTTGGCCTATGTTCGTGATTCCAGCGCAGAAGTTCCTTCCATTGATTCAGTCCCTATTGCACGGGAGTTTCCGAAGGTTTTTCCTTCAGACCTGCCGGGCATGCCACCCGACAGGGATATTGATTTCTGTATTGATTTGGCACCGGGCACTCAGCCCATCTCTATTCCACCCTATCGTATGGCCCCGCCGGAACTAAAAGAGTTGAAAGATCAGTTGCAGGACCTTCTTGAGAAGGGTTTTATCAGGCCCAGTGTTTCCCCCTGGGAGCACCTGTATTATTTGTAAAGAAGAAGGATGGCTCGATGCGGATGTGTATTGATTACCGGCAGTTAAACAAGGTGACTATCAAAAATAAATATCCACTGCCGAGGATTGATGATTTGTTTGACCAGCTCCAGGGAGCGAGGGTATTCTCTAAGATAGACTTGAGATCGGGCTACCATCAGCTGAAGATCAGGGCGGCTGACATTCCTAAGACAGCCTTTCGCACTAGATATGGGCATTATGAGTTCTTGGTCATGTCTTTCGGGTTGACCAATGCCCCAGCAACATTCATGGAGTTGATGAATCGGGTATTCAGGCCTTACTTAGATCTGTTCGTGATAGTCTTTATAGATGACATCCTGGTGTACTCCCGCAGCCAGGAAGAGCACGAGCAGCACCTCAGAGTGGTTCTTCAGACTCCGAAAGATAACCAGCTATATGCCAAATTTTCTAAATGTGAGTTCTGGCTGAGTTCGGTAGCATTTCCGGGTCACATTGTATCGGTGGAAGGTATTCAGGTAGACCCAAAGAAGATTGAGGCAGTCCAGAATTGGCCTCGACCAGCTTCAGTGACTGAGATCCAGAGTTTCTTGGGATTAGAAGGTTACTACCATCGATTTGTAGAGGGGTTTTCTTCTATTGCAGCCCCGATGACTAGGTTGACCCAGAAGGGTGTCCAGTTCCAGTGGTCAGAGGAGTGTGAGGCGAGCTTTCAGAAGCTCAAGACAGCCTTGACCACCGCACCAGTGTTGATACTACCTACAGGTGTAGGGCCTTATACAGTTTATTGTGACGCATCTCGTACAGGTCTTGGAGCGGTATTGATGCAGGATGGTAAGGTTATCGCTTATGCTTCGAGGCAGTTAAAAATACATGAGAAGATTATCCAGTTCATGATCTTGAGTTAGCAGCAGTGGTTCATGCCTTAAAGATCTGGAGGCATTATCTATATGGTGTGACATGTGAGGTGTACACTGATCACAAAATCCTAGAGTACTTGTTCAAGCAAAAGGAGTTGAATCTACGACAGCGGAGATGGTTAGAGTTGCTAAAAGACTATGACGTTACTATTTTATATCACCCAGGTAAGGCCAATGTGGTGGCCGATGCATTGAGTAGAAAGTATGCCAGCATGGGTAGTCTTGCATATATTCCGGTCAATCAGAGACCATTAGCTCTAGATGTCCAGGCCTTAGCCAACCGGTTCGTGAGATTAGACATTTCTGAGCCTAGCAGGGTGTTAGCCTGCACGGTCGCTCGTTCTTCATTATTAGAGCGTATCCGTGAGAGGCAATTTGATGATCCTCATTTGCGTAAGTTGAGAGATACAGTACAGCGGGGAGGTGCCACACAGGTAAATCTAGATGATGATGGGGTATTGAAATTGCAGGGTCGAGTTTGTGTGCCCAATGTCGAAGGAATTCGAGAGTTGATCTTAGCAGAGGCCCACAGTTCGCGGTATTCTATTCACCCAGGCGCCGCGAAGATGTACCAGGACTTACGGCAACACTATTGGTGGCGCGGAATGAAGAAAGATATCGTTGCGTATGTCGCTCGGTGTCTAAATTGTCAGCAGGTGAAATATGAGCACCAGAGACCTGGTGGTGTATTCCGGAGGATTGAAATTCCCGAGTGGAAATGGGAGCGGATCACTATGGACTTCGTTACTGGACTTCCTTTGACTCGGAGGAAATTTGATGCTATTTGGGTCATTGTTGATAGACTTACCAAATCAGCACACTTTATTCCTGTATCTGTCTCCTACTCGTCGGAGAGGTTAGCGGAGGTTTACCTTAGGGATATTGTTCGTCTCCATGGGGTGCCAGTATCTATTATCTCTGATCGGGGTACGCAATTTACCTCGCGGTTCTGGAGAGCGGTCCAGCAGGAGTTAGGCACCCAGGTTCAGTTGAGTACAACATTTCATCCTCAGACGGATGGCCAGTCCGAGAGGACTATTCAGATTCTTGAGGACATGCTTCGAGCCTGTGTTATTGATTTCGGAGGCTCATGGGACCGGTTTCTGCCATTAGCAGAGTTCGCCTACAATAACAGTTACCAATCTAGCATCCAGATGGCTCCTTATGAGGCGTTGTATGGTAGGCGATGTCGATCACCAGTTGGATGGTTTGAACCGGGAGAGGCTCGGTTGTTAGGTACAGACTTAGTTCAGGAGGCCTTGGATAAGGTCAAGACTATTCAGGAGAGATTGCGTTCAGCTCAGTCTAGGCAAAAGACTTATGCGGATCGTAAGGTTCGAGATGTAGATTTCATGGTTGGTGAACGAGTATTGCTCCGGGTGTCGCCTATGAAGGGCGTGATGAGGTTTGGGAAGAAGGGCAAGCTCGGCCCTAGGTATATTGGCCCATTTGAGATTCTAGACAGAGTGGGAGGGGTGGCTTACAGATTAGCTTTGCCGCCTAGCTTATCAGCCGTACATCCGGTTTTTCACGTATCTATGCTTCGGAGATACTACGGCGATCCCACACATGTGTTAGACTTCAGTACTGTCCAATTGGACAATGATCTATCCTACGAGGAGGAGCCGGTGGCTATTCTAGATCGGCAGGTTCGACAGTTGAGGTCGAAGAGTTATCCTTCTGTGCGTGTTCAGTGGAGAGGTCAGCCTCCTGAGGCATCGACCTGGGAGTCCGAGTCTGATATGCGGAGCCGTTACCCACACTTGTTTCCTGACTCGGTACTTCTTTCTTTTGTCCGTTCGAGGACGAACGGTTGTTTTAGAGGTGGAGATTGTGACGACCCAAAGGGTCATCACTTATTTTATTAATAATTTCGAGCTTCCGAGGCCTTGAAAACCTCATTATATGTTGCCTCGATTTACGTGCACGATCCGAGCATGTAGCCGGAAAGATTTTGTGATAGAAAATATGAATTCTATGAGAAATTTGGATAAAAATGATATTAATATTGATATGGTTGACTTCGGTCAACATTTTTGGTAAACGGATCCGGACCCGAGATTGGATGGTCCCGAGAGGTCCGTAGAAAAATATGGGACTTGGACATGTGTCCGGAGTCGAATTTCTGAGGCCTAGAGCCCAAGTTATGAATTTTTATGTGAAATTGTTTTTGATGCAATTATTAAAGGAAATAAATTGATAGACATTGGTATCGGGCTCGTATTTTGGTTCCGACGCCCGGTACAAGTCTTAAATATTATATATGTGATTTCTGTAAAGTTTGGTGACATTTGGATGTCGTTTGAGATGTTTTGGACCTTGAGTTCCAAGTTAAGAAGTTATGAAAATCAAAAGTATGAAAATCATGAGTTTGAGGCTCGATTTGATTAAAACGAAGTGATATTGGCGATATGATCGCACGAACAAGTCCATAATGTGTTTTTGAGGTTGTGTACATGTTTGGTTTGGAGCCCGGAGGGCTCGGGTAAAGATTTGATAGGTCGTTGGATGAAATTCTGAATTTTGAACTGCTGGTTTTTTCACCCAGCTGTTGGCTTCGCAATTGCGAAGAATTTCTCGCAATTGCGAAGGGGACGGTGTAAGGCAAGGCTCGCAAATGCGAACCTTGATCGCAAATGCGAAGCCAGCCTTGCTCGCAAATGCGAACAATTGTTCGCATTTGCGAAGGTCCCCAGTGCTGCCTTGGTTCGCAAATGCGAACCATTGTTCGCAAATGCGAACGTCCCAGTGACTGCCTTGGTTCGCAAATGCGAACCATTGTTCGCAAATGCGAACAATGCCTTGTAAAGCATGTGTTCGCAAATGCGAACATTAGTTCGCAAATGCGAACTGTTCGCAAATGCGAACAAATGTTCGCAAATGCGAACTTTACACCCTTAGCTTATTTTTCAAACTCCAGAAATTGGTCGGGGTTCGCAATTGCGAACCCATGTTCGCAAATGCGAACACAGAGACCTGAAAAACACGAATTTCAATCATTTCTTCACATTTTTACAAAACCAAAACACCCATTTGCGATTCTTCAAGGATTTCTTCTTCATCAAATCGATTGTAAGTCACTTTTTACTTAATTCTTTCAATCCCTAACATCATTAAACATGTTTTTCATTAGAAATCAAATGTTTTCATGGTAAAATTCTTGTTTTTGTTAGAAAATAGGGTTTTTCATAAATTAGGGAATTGGACCTCGAATTGAGGTCCGATTTTGAAACAAATTATATACATGAACTCGTGGGGGGATGGGTAACCGGATTTTGGTCCTAACCCCGAATTCCGACCATGTGGGCCCGGGGTTGAAATTTACTATTCATGGCAGGAATGTTGTAAAAGTGTTATTTGGTATTAAGAATTAGTTTGTGGGGTAGAATTGATGATATTAAATCAATTGTGTATAGATACGGTTGGATTGGAGCCAAATTGAAAGAAAAGACATTTCCACGAATTGGATTGTTCATAAGTATTCGAGGTAAGTGTTTGTTCTATCCTAGCTTGAGGGAATAGGATTATGTGTTATGTGTTATGTGATCGAGTGCGGTGTATGGGCTGTGGTGACGAGCATCCATACACCGGCGTCTAGTATGACCGTGAGTCTTTGGGAAAATGATTATTTGAGATATATTACAGATGAATTGTTATTGTTCTTCCTTGTTAGGACTTGTTGTGAACAAAATTATTGGTTGCCCTTGATGGGACGGTTTATGAATTTCTGTTTCTTTCTTTGCCCTTAACTGTGATTGTTATGTGGGTGAGGAAGAGAGATAATGCACGAAGGGTGATGCCGTGCCATGTTTATTATTGATTATGCACGAAGGATCATGCCGTGCCATGTTTATTATTGATTATGCACGAAGGATCATGCCGTGCCATGTTTATTATTGATTATGCACGAAGGATCATGCCGTGCCATGTTTATTATTGATTATGCACGAAGGATCATGCCGTGCCACGTTTATTATTGATTATGCACGAAGGATCATGCCGTGCCATGTTTATTATTGATTATGCACGAAGGATCATGCCGTGCCATGTTTATTATTGATTATGCACGAAGGATCATGCCGTGCCCTATTATTGAACCATGTACGAAGGATCATGCCGTACTATGGATGTGAGGATGAGAGTAAAAGCACGAAGCGGTGATGCCGTGCAACTGTTTGCTATTCCTTGAATTGATATTATTTGTGTTTACATTACACATTGTTTTTCCTTGTGAAATTATTAACTGTGGTTAATTGTTGAATTCTTTAAGATATTCCTTATTGTGTTAATACTTGATTATTTCTTGTTATTTTGTGGTACACATATATATATTGAATTGCACGGGTTTATGTGGGTGTCTGGTCCTAGGCTTGTCACTACTTCGCCGGGATAGGCCAGGCACTTACCAGCACATGGGGTCGGTTGTGCTGATGCTACACTTCTGTGCGTTTTTGCACAGGTCCAGGTTACGATCAGGAGCAGCAGCAGCAGCAGCAGCAGCAGTAAATAAATTGCGTGGGAGTTGATTACATTTGAGACCGAGGTAGCTTGCAGACGTTCGCAGGCCCGGCGTCTCTTTCTCTATTTATGTTTATAGTTGTAGTCTCATTATTCCGAGACGAACAGAATTATGTTATATTTTCTTCAGACTTTTATGTGTAGTATTCCATAGTAGTTTGTGAGTTGGTGACTCCACGTCTTGGGTAGAGGATTTCAGTATGGTTTTACCTTGAAACTGCTTAATACTATTTCTATAAAGTATTCCGCATTTATTTAATTGAAATTATGTTAAAAACAGGATAGTATGAATACAGTGGCTTGCCTAGCTACCACGAGTAGGCGCCATCACGATCCCGATGTTGGGGGAAAATCCGGGTCGTGACATGGGGCTTTAGCTGACGATAACCATATGCAATAACTCTACCCTCCTGCATCAATACACAATTGATCCCAACTCTCGAAGCATCGCAATACACCATATAAGACCCTGAAGCTGATGGCAACACAAGTACCGGAGCTGTGGTCAGGGTTGATTTGAGATTCTGGAAGCTCTCCTCACATTCATTAGACCACACATATGGAGCATTCTTCCTTGTCAACTTAGTCAAAGGTGAAGCAATGGACGAAAAGCCCTGGACAAACCTGCGGTAATAAACTGCCAACCCGAGGAAACTCCAGATCCCAGTAGCTGAGAACAGTCTGGGCCAATTTTGCACCGCCTCGACTTTCTGTGGGTCAACCCGAATATATCACTGGACACTACATGTCCCAGAAAAGTCACAGTATCAAGCCAAAACTCACACTTAGAAAATTTTGCATAAAACTTTTCCTCTCTCAACCTCTGCAATACCACTCTCAAGTGATGTGCGTGCTCATCCTGGCTGCGTGAGTACACCAGGATATTATCAATAAATGCGATCACAAAAGAATCAAGGTACGACCGAAATACACTGTTCATCAAGTGCATGAATGCGACTGGGGCATTAGTCAGCCTAAAAGACATCACCAGAAAATCATAGTGCCCATATCTCGTTATGAAAGCTGTCTTTATAATGTCTGAGTCCTTAATGTTCAACTGGTGGTAACCCGATCGAAGGTCAATCTTAGAGAATACACTTTCCCCCTAGAGCTGATCAAACAAGTCCTTAATACGAGGCAATGGGTACTTATTCTTTACTTTCACCTTGTTCAACTATCTGTAATCAATGCACATTCTCATTGTGCCATCTTTCTTCTTCATGAATAATACCGGTACACCCCAAGGTGACACACTCGGGCGAATGAACCCCTTATCTAAGAGTTCCTGAAGTTGTTCTTTCAACTCCTTTAACTCAGCTGGTGCCATGCGGTAGGGAGGAATAGTAATGATCTGAGCGCCCGGCACCAAGTCAATACCAAAATTGATATCCCTGTCAGGCGTCATGCCCGACGGGTCTGCTGGAAAAACATCCGAGAAATCCCTCACAACCGGGACCGAATCAAGACTAGGTGTCTCAGCCTCAACATCTCTAATGAAAGCCAAATAGATAAACAACCCTTCTCAATCATTCGTTGGGCTTTCAGGAACGAAATTACCCTGTCAGATACATAATCAGTCACGCCTCGCCACTCAATCCTCGGATTACCTGGAATAGCTAATATAACTATCTTGGCATGACAGTCCAGAATCGCATGGTAAGGGGATAACCAATACATGCCTAAAATCACATCGAAATCCACCATGCCCAATAGTAATAAGTCAACTCGGGTCTCCAGACCCCCAATAGTAACAAGACAGGATTGGTATACCTGATCCACAATAACTATATCACCCATCGGGGTAGATACATGCACGGGCACGACAAGAATACCACGGGTCATACCTAAATTATGCGCAAAATATGAAGAAACATAGGAATAGGTGGATCCGAGATCAAATAAGACAAAAGCATCCCTGTGGCAGACTGAGATAATACCTGTGATGATTACATCTGATGCACTAGTGTCCATCCTATCCGGGAGAGCATAAAAACGAGCCTGACCTCCGCCAGTACGATCCTCACCCCTAGGGCGACCCCTGGCTACCTGACCACCACTCCTAGCTGACTGTGCTGGTGTTGAAGAAGCAGGAGCAGAAGACGAGGGCTGGTCCCTCTGCTGAGACTGCTTACAAAACAACTGGGGACACTCCCTCCTGATATGTCCAAACTCATCGCACTCAAAGCAACGGCATGAAGCTAGAGAAAGGGACTCCTGAGGACCCCTCGCTACAGATGAACCCTGAATTGAAGGAGCAGGAGCAGAGCTCTGAGCTGGAAGGGCGCTCAGTGCGGGCTGGATCTGCTGATGACCCTGCTCACCCTGATGGCCCTGATGACCCTGACGACCACGGTCTGACGAAGCTCTACTGGACTCTAAACGGCCTGACTGAGGAGATTTGAAGGAACAACCCCTGCTGTGCTGAGACTGGCCCCTAGACGGAGCACCACTGTAACTACCTGTACCCGAGGCCTCTTAGCCTCCCTCTCCTCACGCTCTCGACGGCGGTTTGTCTCAATCTGACGAGCAGCATCTACCACCTCCTCAAAGGTAACTGATGAAGCCCTCTCTCTAGTCATCAATATGCGGATAGGATAGATGATACCATCCACAAATCTCCTGATCCTCTCTCGATCCGTCGGAATCATCCACATGGCATGACGGGCTAGCTGTGTAAATCTCAGCTCGTACTGAGTCACCAATATATTTCCCTGCTTCAACCACTCGAACTTATGACGCAGCTCCTCTCTCTAAGACTAGGGCACATACTTCTCTAGAAATACCGTGGAGAACTGCTTCCAAGTGAGGGGCGCTACCCCAATAGGCCTATGCCTCTCAAAATCCTCCCACCAATGAAATGCTGGTCCTGTGAACTAGAAGGTAGTGAAAGCAACACCGTTGGACTCCAGAATACCCGCAGTATGAATCATACGCTGGCACTTATCCAGAAAACCCTGGGCATCCTCGCCCTCAACACCACTGAACGCCGGAGGCTGTAGCATCCCAAACCTCTCCAACCGAAGTTGCTCATCATCAGGCATAGCTGGAATCACATGAGCTGGGGATGGTGCATCGGCTGAACTGGCTGAGCTGGAGCTGCCTCAGGTGCCTGTAAACCCCGAACTACCGGCTCGGGTGTGCGAGCAACGGGGGTCTAATTCTCTCCCCCTGCCTGTGAAGAAGCTGCTACTGTAGAGGCCATAACCACCTGAGCTAAGCCAGTACACACTGATAAGATCTTGTGCTAAGGTCTCCTGAAGACCCGGTATCTCAATGGACACTGCCGGTGCCGGAACCTGAGCTGTTGGGACGCTTGAAGCTAGAACCTGATCTTGAACCTGGGCCACTGGCACTGGGATCTGACCCTGAGTCTGGTGAGCCGGTGGGTTTGCAGGTGCTGGCACTGTTGCCCTACCCCTGCCACGAACACGGCTTCTAGGTGCCACTGGTGGTCGTCCGCCATGTCCGCAAGCACGTGTTCTCGCCATCCGCGAGAGAGTATAATATGGAAAAATTTAGTTTCATGATAACACAAACTGCACGATATGAATCCAAGAAAAGTGAGGTTTTTCCTAAAGTTCTGTAGCCCTCCGAGGATAGATACGGACGTCTATGTACCGATCCGTGAAAGCCTACTAAACCGGCTCATGACTCGCGAGTCCCAGTAACCTTGGCTCTGATACCAACTTGTCACGACCCAAATCCGGTCGTGATGGTGCCCAACCCTAAAGCTAGGCCACCCAGACCAACAACTGTTTTCAAATAGAAAATCAGTCCTAAAAGGACAAATTCAAGGAGAACATATGAGTCAATAAATACTCCAATAATAATAGTATGAATAAATACTAAGAAGTGCGAAATCGAAATAACACTCCCAAAGATCTAGGGTCACGAGTCTAGAGCCTCTAAACAAAACTGAATAGTAATAGAAATAATAAATAAAATACTCAGGTATGTATATAGTAAATAACTGAAATAAAGAGAGATGCTAGGTCCTACGAAGGCCATCAACTATCTCAGCAACTCGAATACACTCGAAAAACAGGCTGGAACGCTCGTCTAACCCTCCTGTTTATCTGGATCTGCACACAGGGGTGCATGGAGTAGGGGTGAGTATTAAGTACTAAGTGAGAAAAAATTATATAAAATAGCTGAAAGAAGGAAATCTACAGAATACCACAGAGTAAAGCTAAAACTACAATCCGATACCTACCACGAACTAACAACAACAACAAATCACAATTAGCACAGATAATTTACAGATAACAATGCAATGAAATGACCGCTACGGCATGTAGCCCGATCCGTTTAACGTTGACGGCACTCGCTGGGAGGTGTGTACAAACTCCGCAGGGGATCCTTCAGCCCAAGCCCAATATTCATAACATCTACTGCGACGTCCAGCCCGATCCTTACATCATCTGCTGCGGCATGCAGCCCGATCCATCCTCAGTCCACAACATGCATATGAGTCACACAACAGTTCAAATTATTTATTTCCATGTTCCAGTTCATTAATGATGAAAATACTTAAATTTTATTTAATTTTCCAAGAACAGGTGACTTAACATTTCATAATAGTGATTTTAAACTAGGACTGAGATCATTGATTAAGCAAACCAAGCTATCACATATATATCTATCCCCTAGGGATACTACAGGTCGGCACAAGGCCCCAAACATGGCTTACAGCCCACAAATATATCTAACACAGTGTGTGTTTCAATCACATATAACATATTATTCATATATGGGATGGAGCAAGTCTCAATCCCAAGTCATAATCAATCCTGCACCTGCCATGGGGTGCGAGCCACGCCCTACTAGCGTCACAATGTGCTAAGCCGGGGTTTCGAACCCTCAGGCAACCATATACACTAACTACTCACCTCTAGCCGGCCGTGGACTCGTCCACGATGCCATTTCCCTTTGAATTTGCCGCCTCGTGCATCGAATATAGTCAAAACCACATCAATTACATCAATATGGGTCAAAGAAACATAACCCAATCAAATTTACTTGAAAAATACAATAATACACCAAGTTGGTAAAACCCGAGCCTCGGGCCCACTTCTCGAAAAATTCCAAAAATTATACCAACAGATTCCTAGTCTCGTCACGAGTCCGTGCATATAAATTTTATCGAAAACGGAGTCCGTTTGACCCCTCAACTTCCACTCTTATCTTCCTAATTTTCCAAGCCCTAACCACCATGTTTTTCACTTAATTCCTTAGTTTTTGAGACGTTTAATCTATGTTTTTGCGTTATAATAACATAATTCGAGTTTAGGAACCCTTACCTGATGATTTCCCACTGTTTCTCCTTGAAAATCCTCGCAATTCGCCTCTCCCCGAAGTCAAAAGTTGTTTCTTAAACTCTGAAATTTCGATACACTGTTCTCATTAAATCACTGATGATTTCCGCTTCTACGGAAATTTACTCGCTTAAGCGAGTCCGCTTCTGCGGAAAAATGTGTCGCTTCTGCGAAATTTTCCTTAAGGGCCAGGATCGCTTCTGCGGCCCCATCATCGCTCCTGGGATCCCGCACCTGCGGCGCATGATCCGCTTTTGCGGAAGTCCTCCAGATGCCCCCATCCGCTTCTGTGAGCCTGGGCCTTCTTCTACGAGCACGCACCAGCGGTAATTCCTCCGCTTCTGCGGAATACCGGACAGCTCCTGACCGCTTCTGCGTTCAAATGGCCGCATCCGCGGAGCCGCTTCTGCGGTCCTATTTCCGCAGATGAGAAAATACCAGAAGCTAGAATCTCAGACCTGTCAGAACTTATAAATTTTCCCGTTTAACCTCCCGAAAACATCCCGAGGCCCCCGGGAGCTCAACCAAAAGCACAAATGGCTCACATTACCTCATTCAAAATTGCTCGCAACATAAAAGCACCATCATAAACATCAAAATCATCTAATTCTCACGAATTCAAGCCTAAATGTCATTAAAACTCCGAAACCAACATTTGCTCTAAAACCCGACCTAAACACCTCCGAATGACCTGAAATTTTGCACGCATATCCAAAATCACCTAACGGAGCTACTAAAACTCTCGGAGTTTTATTCCGAGCCTCGGATCAAAATCTCACCCACCGTTCGGATTTCGCTAAAATTCAACCTTAGCCAATTCAAGCCTAAATCTGCATCGGGCCTCCGAATTCGACTCTGATTGCTCTCCTAAGTCATAAATCATTCCAAGCTTTCTAACTCATCGGTCAATATTCAGTTGACTTTTTCAAATTATTCTTCTCATAAAGAGGTTTATTGCCTCATTTCTATCTAAATTCCATCTGATGTACTTCTAACTCTCCAAACACATATAAATTAACATGTTAAAGCATAAATTGAAAGAATGGGGCGATAACTCCCATAACGACGGGTCGGGTCATTACAGGTTTTTTTCCCTTTGTTTTAGATTTATCTTTTTTTTTTTGATGATTTTCATTTATTGAGAATCAATTTAATCAATTTTTGGAAATAAATAGCTTAACATATGATTAAATTAAAATTTAGAAATTTAAAATTTATACGATTTTTTTCATAAATTTGCACTAAATGGTAATACCAAATTACCCTTATACTAAATCGAGGCACATCAAATCCTCTCAATGCCAAAATAAAAATGTTAAAATGATTAGTTTCTTAATATATGAATGTACTAATCTTTTTATAACCCCCCCCCCCCTCCCCCTCCCAAAAAAGGTAAAATAAAATACTACTTGTCTACTGCCCTCTTTATTTCACTTTATATGTCATTGTCTTCTTTTCTATTCTGTTTAAGAAAAATACGACATCTTTCTATATTTAAGAAGTTTTAGCTTTAAATTTTTATTTACTCGTAATGACATGGTCTTGTAATCATAAAAATATTGTGGTATATTTAAAATAATAAATGTTAAGAGTCGTATGCTAAAAATCTTTCTTTTTATCTTAAACATTATACTTTACTAAAACTTCGACATATAATATGGTAAAGGAAGAATATCAAACAAAATAATTATAGATAGAATTTAATTTGCACACACCAACATTATAAAAATTATACTTCCCCGTTTTAATTTATGTAAATCTATTTCCTTTTTAGTCCGTACAAAAATGAATAACCTCTTTTCCTATTTGGAAATAATTTACCTTTATGCAATGATTAATAGCCACACAAAATATATGTGTTTCATTTTATACCATAAGTTCAAAAGTCTTCTATCTTTTCTTAAACTCAATACCTAATCAAATGGGCCACATAAGTTAAAACGGAGGGAGTATTTTGCCAAGTCACATTATTATAATTTGTAATATATAACCTATTTTATTTTCATGATTATAAATTCTACCTTTTATAGAAAAATGCATGTATATTTTTTTGTGGTAAGAGTTATATTGAACTCATAGAGATAATATTTTCTCTATCATTTCCTTCACTTTTTTTTAGTGAAAATAGTACGGGCTAGCTATTTTTTGAACTGGTAATAAAAAATAGCTAGCATTCGCAAAGTCATTTAAAATAGTCATTGTTTTATTGAAACATGAAAAGTTCCAATATAATGTATGAGATTAAGGAGCTTCTGCGTATAAACTTCCAACTTATTATGTTGTAACTCCAGCACACAAAAAGTTCCAACTTATTATGTTGGATTATAGAGCTCTTGCATATAAACTCCCCGTATATTGTGTTGGAACTCCACCACATTATGAAATTCCAACACATCATGCTGAAAGTTCATATGTCGAAAATTGGAACTCCGGCATATTATGATGGAATATTTTCGGATTTTTAAGAGTGTTATTGTTCAGATTTTATCTTTACTTGAAAAAGATGGCTAAGTTTTAATTACTTTTGAAATTGTGAATATTTTTCAGTTACCAATTCCAAATCTGGCTATTTTTTTTCCCTCCCCCTTTACTACCCTAAACAAAGCCCTTTGAAAGTCACACTTGACATGTTAGGAGAAGGAAAGAATCCCTCCGCACAAAACCAAAAATAAAAAGAAAAGATAAGCGGCTCAGATTCATTATCTCCCTCTCCTCATTCCATTTATCTTCATTTCTTGCCTTCCATTTGTCTATAAAAGCACACACAGACCAAAACAGTAGAGGAAAAAAAAAGAAGAAAGTTAATTCGCTTATTATTTCAAAAGAAGATGATGGTAGGGAAGATGGGACGACGTCCTTCAATGAAGAGGACGACGAGCATGTCAGGGATAACCGTTGATGTGGTGAACGCCGGAGAATCAGAGCCGTCTGATGTTGTTGATGAGTTTAAAGCCAACGGATATGATCATAATCAAAATTCCATAGCCATAGTCTCGCCGAGATATCACCAGAGAAGTTTAAGTGTAGGTTTTCAGATAGAAGAGACTGCCCATTTCTTGAAAATTTGTGGCCTTTGTAATTGTCGTTTGGCACCTGCTCGAGATATCTACATGTACAGGTATATTATCTTTACCAATTTAACCGTGTAACCAATTTTTATGAATAATTACTGTAGTATCTTTAGTTGTCAATATGACAATATACAGAAGTTAAAATCCACATATGCTTACTGTCACTTTCTTCTTCTTCTATTTAAGTATAGGACGTTTGGCTAAACATAAATAAAAGGATCTAGTACAAGTTATTCATATAACGAGGAAATTGGTACAATTGAGTAACACACGTTAGTTTTCTTCCGAATTTAAATTTGATTTCTTGAGGCCTTAGCTGCTGTGTAATTTATGATTAAATGAAAATTAAAGGACAGTCCGATGTATAAAGCATACCCATTCATGCAGGATTTATGAAAATGCCGCACCTTAAAAAATATGATGTATAACATCAAACTTTAGTGCAAGCATTAGTGGTCTTTTTATAATTTGCTAAATGCTGTTTTATTTTGTGGCAAAATGTTTCCAGTTTTAATGTATATCACAATAATAATAACGGTCCAATATAATCCCATACATAAGATCTGAAAAAGATAAGACGTGTACAATCTTATTACTATACCGAAAGGATAGAGAAATTATTTTCCATAGCTTTTTTTTCCTATAAATGGGCGGTAGTGCTTTCTGGAAAAGAAGAAGGATGACAGTTGTTTCTTTTATTCAACTAGTATAATTTTCATTCGTGAACTTTATGCTTCATTCTTCAATATTCCCCCAAATTTTTTGGAACTGAGATATCCAGGATAAGTAAAAAGAAAAAGTATTTCTATTTTTGGAGGACTTGTCGTATATTGGTTTATTAGGGGTCATTTGGTAGGGCGTATAACAATAAATGAATTGGAAAAGGGCCTGATATACCCCTCTACTTTGTTTTATTGTTCAATTATGTCCCCTGTTATATTTTCTGTTCAAATTTATCCTTACCGCCAATCAAAGTTCTATATTTGCTCATATTTTAACGGCTGGTACACGTGGCACATTCTGAATACAAAAAAGGGCCTGATATATCCCTATACTTTATTTTATTGTTCAATCTTATCCCTCGTTATACTTTCCGTCCAAGTTTACCCATGCCCTCCATCAAAGTTCTATATTTGCACCTATTTTAATGGCCGGGACACGTGGAATATTTTAGGAGAAAGAACCAGTACAGAAAGAAAAAAACTCAAAACCGACTTAGAACCCATGACCCTCATGCTCGTTTTTCCTCTCTTACCTTTTTTCCAAACTTCTCTTAAATAAATACTTTTAATCCGTGTAAGAGATTATCTTAGTTTGACAAAGAGACGAGGTTCAAGACATAAGGTTCTGTCATCTCTTTGCTTGTTGCCAATATTTTTTTCTTTACTTCTATTTTCTTATTCCTCACTCCCTTATATTTTTTTCTTCCTCTTCTTATTTTAACAGTAGGGACACGTAGCATATTTTAGGAGAAAGAATCAGTACAAAAATAAAAGAATTCCAAACCGCCCTAGAACCCATGACCTGCATGCTCCGTTTTTTCTCTCTTAATTTTTTTTCAAACTTCTCTTAAATAAAAACTTTTTAATCTGTGTAAGAGATTATCTTAGTCTGACAAAGTGATAAGGTTCAAAAACACAATTTTCGGCATCAGCGTGACTTTATGAATGGTCTTGAGTACTTGGTCATGTATGAAATCTTACTATATTTGTTTGCTGTAGAAATTACTTTCCCAGCTTCATATAATTGTTCGAAATTGGAATCAACCTCCTATCGTTGTTTTGAGATCGCCGGAGAAAGAATTCCATCAAGCTCGTCTGAAGTTTCAAATTTTCTGCCACACCTATTTCAATTTTTTCTTAAATCAATGAGATTGAAATAATACATATGCAAAGAATTGTGGGCGGCTTCGAGTAGTTTTATTGTCAAGGTGGAGTTTCATTCAGTGATAAGAAGAGGAAGAAAAAAATGTGAGGGAGTGAGGAATAAGAAAATAGAAGTAAAGAAAAAAATATTGGCAATAAGCAAAGAGATGACAGAAACTTATGTCTTGAACCTCATCTCTTTGTCAAACTAAGATAATCTCTTACACAGATTAAAAGTATTTATTTTAGAGAAGTTTGGGAAAAAATTAAGAGAGGAAAAACGAGCATGAAGGTCATGGGTTCTAAGTCGGTTTTTGAGTTTTTTTCTTTCTGTACTGGTTCTTTCTCCTAAAATATGCCACGTGTCCCAGCCATTAAAATATGAGCAAATATAGAACTTTGATGGAGGGCATGGGTAAATTTGGACGGAAAGTATAACGAGGGATAAAATTGAACAATAAAATAAAGTATATGGATATATCAGGCCCTTTTCCGTATTCAGAATGTGCCACGTGTCCCGGCCGTTAAAATAAGAGCAAATATAGAACTTTGATTGACGGCAAGGATAAATTTGGACAGAAAGTATAACGGGGGGCAGGATATAATATATTAGTAATACTGGAATATAAGTAACGCTGAAATTAATTATTTTGGAATTATTTTCTATTCATTGATTGGTTTGGAGTATTAAAAATAGCATGCGCATAACTCAGAAAAAGAAAAAAAAAATTACCCTCCACAATAGAAAGTACAGTTCTATCTTTAATACTTGTATGTTTATTCATGTATTAAAAATCATAATATTGTTTATTCCATGATTTACTATGTATAAAAATAGTACTGAATATGATGGATATTAGTTATACAACAACAACAACAACAACAACCCAGTATAATCCCACTTAGTGGGGTCTGGGGAGGGTAGTGTGTACGCAGACCTTACCCCTACCCTAGGTAGAGAGGTTGTTTCCAAATAGACCCCCGGCATCCTTCCCTCCAAGAACTTCCCACCTTGCTCTTGGGGAGACTCGAACTCACAAGATGGATATTAGTTATACATAAGTTGAAAAACACTACCAAACAAGAAATCAATAATTTCAAATCTAATACATATACACATCCTACCAAACGACCCATTATTTTATTGCATTATGAACTACTAATATATCTTTTTAAAAATGTTTGTGGGGCAACAATTATTGACATATATATACAACCACAAGAAAAATAAAATATATTATTCATTTAACTTCAACCTTTTAGATTAATCAAATTGTTGACAATTGATATTGTATGTGAATAGGGGAGATACTGCATTTTGTAGTATGGAGTGTAGGGAACAACAAATGAAAAAAGACGAGAGAAAGGAGAAGTTAAAGATTATCATTTCAAAGAAGACTGAAAACCATCACAACCACTCAGAATTGCCATCTGCTAACTCTGAAACTTCTGGCAAGACTGAAAGTATTGCAGCGGCTTGACGGAAAAAAAAGAGGAGAAGAGAATGTTGTGTATTAACTTACTATATATTAGCCTAAATAACTTTTATAGTATTAGTGTAATTCAACCAGTGAGCATCATAATTTTGTTCAGTATTTATGTCCGCCTTAAAAAATGACTATTGATTAGTATATTTTAAATAGTAGCTAAATATTCATAGGCCATGCCAAAATCGACGTTCCCACCTATTTCGTAGAAATGAAATCAGGTACACTCTAAAGGGCAATTATTTAAAAATTAGTTAATGTGTCCTGAATTTTTAGTTTTTTGGTTCAATTTTTTTGGGATAAAAATATCCCGAATTATTCTAAATTTGAGTTTTTTAATGCAAAACAAATACTAGCTAATCCCTAAATAATAGCTCTAGGAATGACCATCCGTGTACTTCCCCCTCCCTTATAAACACCATAATTAATGAGGAAAAAACATAATTGTCCAATATTTTACAATTGTCATAGCAGTAGCACTTAATTAACATTTTGTTAAGAATAGAATTCTATTTGGAGTGAATGTCTATAATTCTATTTATAGTGAATGTCTATCTTGTGGAGAGTTTTACTTTGTGACTAAGTCATATTTCTCCTATAAATAGAGGGGTCTTACCCCATTATAAATCATCCCAAAATTCAATAAGAATTCCATCTCTCTCTTTCTCTGCAATATTGTTCTTCTTCTTTTATTATTTCATAACACGTTATCAGCACGAGACTCTAACTAATTGAGTAGAAGCTTTGAGATTGATCATAATAATTGTCAATTGTTCTATGAACTTCCTTCATGATTAAATTATGGATTTAAGGTAAGTATTTTACTTTTCTCTTTCAAATTCTTTTATTGTATACTTTAATTTTATATAAAGTTTGATTATAACTCTAATGGAGTTTAAGAAATTACACCACATAAAGTGGTAAAATTTCTATGTCTTGCCATGATTAAATTCATGTATGATTGTGGGCAAAGAAGTGAAAATCCGTCCCATTGAAGTTGCTCTATTCTCATTCCCTTTAGAGAATGTGATAGCAGTATGTGATAAGTCTGAAAGAAGACAAAATTATTATCATGAATAATCAATGGATATGGACGTGGCAATAGACGAAATTATATCGTCATCATTGTGGTAATGAGAACAATAAGTATTCTCAAAACAATCCTTCACTATGTGAAAGTAATATTTGTCATCGATTTGACATGAGATTTTATAAAGCACATATAGATGATTATGGTCCATTCATGATGTGAATGTGACAACATCTTACTTATGAATACATATTCATTCTTAAAAGAATATGAACGTGTTAGTGGTAGTGAATATATCACACTCACCTCTAGAAGAAGGTTTGAGATGATACCATAAATAATGTCATTATTATGGCATGAATGATCATTGTTCATGTACCTATTGTATGCCAAAATATTTTGGCATTGTGATTATTAAAAGACAACGGTAATGCAAGAAACATATCTTGCATATAATTTTGGCCATGACCATAATGGTGTAAGTTTCTCTTTAAAAGAGATAGCCGAACACACAGCAGCGGCGATGCCGGACGTGCCACCGAACACACAGCAGTGACACGCAGCCTAAGGAATTGTTACCCTTGGGTATAAGAGCATTCCACGCATAGCTGCAGCTACTGGGAATCAAACCTAAGACCCCAAGGCTTTTCAAGGATTTTACTCCCTCACCTCTCACCAGTGATATCAATAGCAGGTTACTATGGTTTTGCTTGATGAACGTCAGTGTGAACTATTGTTTTTACCCTGTTACATCCAGATCTTTGGTTTGTGTGTGTGCAATCTGTGTAGGACTTTTAAAATCGGTGTGCATTCTTTGGCTTGAGTTATTCTTCCATATTCATTATTGTTAATTGGTTACCAATAAGTGAATTGGTTATAGCTGAAAGTCACACGACTGGAAAGAATAAAGAGAATATTTTCCTAACTCTGTAGCCTCTGGAGGATAAATACAGACGTCTCCGTACCGATCCTTCAGACTCTACTAAGGTTGTTCGTGAGTTGTGAGACCTGTGCAACCTAGTGCTCTGATACCAACTTGTCACGACCCAAATTTCCCACCATCGGGGTCATGATGGCGCCTACTAAATAAAAGCTAGGCAAGCCGAATATTAATAACAATTCCATTAATAACCAATTTATTATTAACAACATAAAAATTTCAGCGGAATAATCAAAATTAGCGGAAGACTTAGCCAGATATGATAAAGAAAAATCCAAATCTGATACACTACCCAAGACTGGTATCACAATACTCACGAACTTCTAAGAATAATACACATAATCGTTTGAAAGAAAATACAAGCTGTTTATCTCGATTACATGAGATAACAGAATGAAAAGCATAGATAGAAGAGACAACGGGTCCTGCGGACGCCTGCAAGGCTACCTCGTAGTCTCAGTAGTTGAAAAATCCACAAGTCTCTACTGCCGCTGCTGCTGTCCGTAACCTGTATCTGCGCAAAAAGAGCGCAGAGTGTAGTATCAGCACAACCGACCCCATGTGCCGGTAAGTGCCTGGCCTATCCCAGCGAACTAGTGACAAGGCTAAGGCCAGTCACCCACCTAAACCTGTACAGTTGCAATAAAGATATATATATACAATACATTTATAAAGAAATACTCTGCTCTGAAATAATATTCAATAACTCAAGATATCCAAAAATAATCTTACTTTCATGTCTCAGTTTCCTCTTTCATGTCATGTCTCGTGGTAGGCGTACCACCCGCTCCCAACTATCACAATAATTATCTCTTGTGGTAGGCGTACCACCCGCTCCCAATATATCAGTAATTATATCTTGTGGTAGGCGTACCACCCGCTCCCAAATATATCAAAATTATATCTTGTGGTAGGCGTACCACCCGCTCCCAAATATATCAAAATTATATCTTGTGGTAGGCGTACCACCCGCTCCCAAATATATCAAAATTATATCTTGTGGTAGGCGTACCACCCGCTCCCAAATATATCAAAATTATATCTTGTGGTAGGCGTACCACCCGCTCCCAAATATATCAATAGGCTACCGGCAACTATGGCCAATGCCAAGATTTAAATCACTTCGTGGTCGGCGTACCACACGATCCCATTTCTTATTATATATAAGTGGTCGGCGTACCACACGATCCCATTTCATAAATATATATATATATATATTAGCATTTAGCCAATAATCTCTATATCAACAATATTTATAATTACCGGTTTTTAAACCAATAATTTATAATAGTTTCAACAATTTACCTTCATTACCGGTATAACACCAATAATTCTTATTCAACAATTTATTCATAACTAAATTCATATTCCTACAAACTAGGATAGAACAAACACTTACCTCGAAAGTTCACGAACGATTCAATCCGTAGCAATGCCTTTTCCTTTCGAATTTGACTTCAATCCAACCGTATCTATACACAATTGATTTCATATCATCAATTCTACTTAACAAACTAGTTCATATTGCTAATTATGATTTTTACAACATTCTGCCCGGAATAGTAAAAATCGACCCCGGGCCCACATAATCGAAACTCAAGTTTCGAACCAAAATAAGTTCACCCAATCCTCCATGAGTTCAAATATACAATTTGTTCTTAAATTCGACTCCAAAACGAAGTCTAGATCGTAAATTCATTGAAAACCCTCACTATACTAAATTCTCAATTTTTCTACCCATTTACACCTATTTAGGCTTAGGAATTCAAATAATATTGATGGAAAATGAAGAAAACGAGTTAAGAATCACTTACCCAAGAAGTTTAATGAAGAATCGCTCAAAAACCGTCCAAAAAGCTGTGGAGAAGAGAGTGTTTTGTGAAAAATGGGAACAATCCCGTAAGTGTTCTGTTTTGGGATTAAATTCACTGGGCAATAATTTCTTCATCGCGTTCGCGACACCCCGGCCGCGTTCGCGATGAAGGAAAATATCAGGCCATCGCGTTCGCGTAGGGTGAGTCGCGAACGCGAAGAAGAAAAATACTGAGCTTCAATTTTGGTCTACGCGAACGCGGCCTAAGGCACGCGATCGCGATGAAGGAAAATGCTGGGCATCAAATTTGGCCTACGCGAACGCGGCCTAAGGCACGCGATCGCGATGAAGGAAAAATGCTGGGCATCGCGAACGCGATCAACAGGACGCGAACGCGAAGAAGGAACGAAATGTTCTTCGCGAACGCGACCAAGGCATCGCGAACGCGATGAGGAAATACCTGCTGCAGATTTCTGCAGTTTTTCTTAAGTTCAAAAACACCCCGAACCACCTCCGAAACACTCCCGAGCCCTCGGGGCTCCAAACCAAATATGCACACTAACCTAAAAACATCATACGAACTTGCTCGCGCGATCAAATCGCTAAAATAACATCAAAATCCATGAATTGAGCCTTAAAGCTCAAGAACTCTTTAAGATTTCATAATTTCCAAACTTTCCAATTTAAGGCCGAAACACGTCAAACGACGTCCGTTTTCAACCAAACTTTACAGGGAAGCGCTTAACCAATATATATGACCTGTACCGGGCGTCGGAACCAAAATACGAGCCCGATACCAGTACTTTTTAATAAAAATTCAGTTTCATTTTCCTTAAACATTTTCAGAAAACAATTTAACAGAAAAATTCTTTTATCGGGGTTCTAGACCTCGGATTTCAATTCCGGACATATGCCCAAGTTCCATATTTTTCTACGGATTTTCTGAAATAGTCAAATCACGGATCCGGTCCGTTTACCAAAAATGTTGACCAAAGTCAACCATATCAATATTAATATCAAAATTCTTCTACTTTTTCACATATTTCACATATTTCAACATAAATCTTTTCCAACTTTGTGCCCGGACTGTGCACGCAAATCGAGGCAACTATAAATGAGGTTTTCAAGACCTCAAAAGCTCGGAATGATTAAATAAACAAGTTATGACCCTTTGGGTCGTCACAATCTCCACCTCTAAAACAACCGTTCGTCCTCGAACGGACAAAAGAAAGAAGTACCCGAGTCAGGAAACAAGTGTGGGTAGTGGCTCCGCATATCAGACTCGGACTCCCAGGTCGACGCCTCAGGAGGCTGACCTCTCCACTGAACGCGCACAGAAGGATAACTCTTCGACCTCAACTGTCGAACCTGCCGGTCTATAATGGCTACCGGCTCCTCCTCGTAAGATAGATCATTGTCCAATTGGACAGTACTGAAGTCTAACACATGTGTGGGATCGCCGTGGTATCTCCGAAGCATAGATACGTGAAAAACTGGATGCACGGCTGATAAGCTAGGCGGCAAAGCTAATCTGTAAGCCACCCCTCCCACTCTGTCTAGAATCTCAAATGGACCAATATACCTAGGGCCGAGCTTGCCCTTCTTTCCAAACCTCATCACGCCCTTCATAGGCGACACCCGGAGCAATACTCGTTCACCAACCATGAAATCTACATCTCGAACCTTACGATCCGCATAAGTCTTTTGCCTAGACTGAGCTGAACGTAATCTCTCCTGAATAGTCTTGACTTTATCTAAGGCCTCCTGAACTAGATCTGTACCCAACAACCGAGCCTCTCCCGGTTCAAACCATCCAACTGGTGATCGACATCGCCTACCATATAACGCCTCATACGGAGCCATCCGGATGCTAGATTGGTAACTGTTATTGTAGGCGAACTCTGCTAATGGCAGAAACCGGTCCCACGAACCTCCGAAATCAATAACACAAGCTCGAAGCACGTCCTCTAGGATCCGAATAGTCCTCTCGACCGGCCATCCGTCCGAGGATGAAATGCCGTACTCAATCGAACCTCGGGTGCCTAACTCCCCGCCGGACCGCTCTCCGTAACCGCGAGGTAAACCGCGTACCCCGATCGTAGATAATAGATACCGGCACTCCATGGAGACGAACAATCTCCCTAATGTAAACCTCCGCTAACCTCTCCGATGAGTAAGAGACAGATATGGAATAAAGTGTGCCGACTTGGTCAGCCTATCAACAATGACCCAAATAGCATCAAATTTCCTTCTAGTCAAAGCAAGTCCAGTAACGAAATCCATTATGATCCGCTCCCATTTCCACTCGGGAATTTCAATCCTCCGGAATACACCACCAGGTCTCCGGTGCTCATATTTCACCTGCCGACAATTTAGACACCGAGCAACATACGCAACGATATCTTTCTTCATTCTCGCGCCACCAATAGTGCCGACGTAAGTCCCCGATACATCTTCGCGGCGCCCGGTGAATAGAATACCGCGAACCGTGGGCCTCTCGCTAAGATTAACTCTCGAATCCCTTCGACATCGGGCACACAAACTCGACCCCGCAATTTCAATATCCCATCATCATCTAGATTTACCCGTGTGGCACCTCCCCGCTGTACCTGTATCTCTCAACTCACGCAAACGAGGATCATCAAATTGCCTCTCACGGATACGCTCTAATAAAGAAGAACGAGCGACCGTGCAAGCTAACACTCTGCTAGGCTCAGAAATGTCCAATCTCACGAACCGGTTGGCTAATGCCTGGACGTCTAGAGCCAATGGTCTCTGACTGACCGGAATATATGCAAGACTACCCATGCTGGCAGACTTTCTACTCAATGCATCGGCCACCACATTGGCCTTACCTGGGTGATATAAAATAGTAACATCATAGTCTTTTAGCAACTCTAGCCACCTCCTCTGCCTCATATTCAACTCTTTCTGCTTAAACAAATACTGAAGACTCTTATGATCGGTGTATACTTCACATGCTACACCATACAAATAATGCCTCCAGATCTTCAATGCGTGAATAATCGCCGCCAATTCTAGATCATGCACTGGATAGTTCTTCTCATGAATCTTCAACTGCCTCGAAGCATAGGCAATAACCTTGCCATCCCGCATTAACACTGCACCAAGCCCAATACGGGAAGCATCACAATAAACAGTATAAGGTCCCGTACCTGTGGGTAAAACCAATACCGGTGTTGTGGTCAAGGTTGTCTTGAGCTTTTGAAAGCTCGCCTCACATTCATCGGACCATTCAAATTGAACACCCTTCTGGGTCAATCTGGTCAGTGGGGTTGCAATAGAAGAAAATCCTTCTACGAATCGACGGTAATAACCCGCTAACCCCAAGAAACTCCGAATATCTGTGGCTGATGTCGGTCTAGGCCAGCTCTTGACTGCCTCAATTTTCTTTGGATCAACCTGAATACCTGCTGCCGTCACAATATGACCCAGGAATGCAACTGAACTTAGCCAAAATTCACACTTTGAAAATTTTGCATATAGCCGGCTATCTCTCAGAGTCTGTAAGGCCACTCTGAGATGTTGCGCATGCTCCTCCTGACTGCGGGAATATATTAATATGTCATCAATGAAGACTATTACAAATAAGTCTAAATAAGGCCGGAACACCCGATTCATTAATTCCATAAAAGCTGCTGGAGCATTTGTCAACCCAAAAGACATAACCAGGAATTCATAATGTCCATACCGAGTGCGGAACGCGGTCTTAGGGACATCAGATGCCCTAATCTTCAGCTGATGATAGCCATATCTCAAATCTATCTTTGAAAATACCTTGGCACCCTGAAGCTGGTCAAATAAATCATCAATTCGCTGAAGTGGATATTTATTTTTGATAGGCACCTTGTTTAACTGTCGATAGTCAATGCACATTCTCATCGAACCATCTTTCTTCTTTACAAATAATACAGGTGCACCCCACGGCGAAACACCGGGCCTAATGAAACCCTTTTCAAGTAAATCCTGCAACTGTTCCTTCAATTCTTTTAACTCTGGCGGAGCCATACGGTATGGGGGAATGGAAATGGGCTAAGTGCCTGGAGCCAAGTCAATGCAAAAATCAATGTCCCTATCGGCCAGCATACCTGGCAAGTCTGAATGAAATACTTTAGGAAATTTGCGAACCACATGCACAGAGTCAATATAAGGAACCTCAGCACTAGAATCACGGACATAGGCCAAATAAGCCAAGCATCCCTTTCCAACCATACGCCGAGCTTTAACATAAGAAATAACATTACGGCTAGTATGACCTGAAATTCCTTTCCACTCTATACGAGGCGAATTTGGCAGGGCTAAAGTCACAGTCTTGGCATGGCAATCTAGAATAGCATGATACGGAGATAGCCAGTCCATGCCTAGTATAATATCGAAGTCCACCATATTTAGGAGTAATAAATCAGCACGGGTCTCGAGACCCTCAATTACTATAATACATGACCGATGAACTCGATCAACCACAATAGAGTCGCCTACTGGTGTAGACACATGAACAGGAACACTCACTGGATCACTGGGCTGAATCAAGTATGGTGCAAAATAGGAAGACACATACGAATATGTAGACCCAGGGTCAAATAATGCTGATGCCTTTCTATCACAAACCAAAATAATACCCGTAATGACGGCATCAGAAGACTCAGCCTCTGGTCTGGCGGGAAGTGCATAACATCGGGGCTGTGCCCCACCACCCTGAGCAGTATCTCTAGGACGATCAGCTGCTGGCTGGTCTCTACCTCTATCGGTCCGAGCTCCACCTCTATGACCTCTACCTCCACCTCTATGTCCTCTACCTCCGCCTCTAGCCGGCTGGGCAGGCTGTGAGGGAACTGGGGCCTGAATCATGGCACGAGAACCCTGCTGGTGAGATCTGTCAGAAGCTCGAGGGCAATACCTTGCAATGTGCCTAAAATCACCGCACGTAAAACAAGCCCTCGACTGCTGAAAATGGCGAAGTGGTGGTGCACTGATAGGCTGCTGATCAGAGTAGCGTGGCTGAGAATTACGATCACCTGAAGCATCATGAGAAACCTGAAGAGCTGACTGATAAGGCCTAGGAGGATGGCCTCTATCATAAAAATCTCTATCTCCGGACGAGGTACCACTGAATCTACCCGAATTACGAGATCTCTTATCTGATCCATGTCTCGCTCCCTGTGACAGAGCCATCTCGATCCGGCGGGCTGCATTAGCCGCCTCCTGAAAAGTGATTTCAGTTCCTACTCCCATAGCCATCTGTAGCCGAATTGGCTGATTCAAGCCATCAATAAACCTCCTCACTCTCTCCCGCTCTGTGGGAAGTATGATAATAGCATGACGAGCCAGGTCCACGAACCTAGTCTCGTACTGTGTGACAGACATAGAACCCCGATGAAGACGCTCAAATTGTCTGCGCATAAACTCCCGCTGAGTTGCTGGAAGGAACTTCTCCAAGAATAATTCTGCAAACTGCTCCCAAGTCAAAGATGACGATCCCGCTGGCCCGGTTAGACAATAATCTCTCCACCAAGTCTTGGCGGAACCAGATAACCGAAAAGTAGCAAAATCCACACCATTTGTCTCCACAATACCCATAGTACGGAGAACTTCGTGGCAGCTGTATAGGAAGTCCTGTGGATCCTCTGAAGGAGTACCACTGAGTGTGGTAGTGAACAGCTTGGTAAACCTGTCCAATCTCCACAACGCATCAGCAGACATAGCCGCACCATCATTAGACGGAGTCGCAATAATAGGCCGAACTGCCTCAACTGGCTGAATCACAGGATCTTGAGCCTGGGGAATTACTGGCTCTGGAGTGCGCGTAGCAGGAGTCTGATTACCTCCTCCAGCCTGAGAAGTGGCTGGTGCTACCGGTAATAAACCTGCTCTGGTGACATGATCCATAAAACCTGCTATCCGGACCAAAGCATCCTGAAGATCCGGTGAAAATAAAGCTCCTCCCGGGACCTGAGCTGGGCCTACTGGAGCTGCTGGGGCTGGAATTTCCTCCTCTATAAGAACCTGAGGTTCTGCCACTCGTGCTGCTGCTCGGGGCTGAGCTCTGCCCCTACCTTGTCCTCTAGGACGACCTCGACCTCGGCCTCTACCCCTAGCAGGAGCTGCCGCTGCTGGGACCTCGGGCTGCTGGTCAGTAGATGAGGATGCACGTGTCCTTACCATCTGCGGAAGAACAGAGTTGAAGTTCAATTAACATTCAAAAGATCAAGTCGCACGACTGGAAAGAATAAAGAGAATATTTTCCTAACTCTGTAGCCTCTGGAGGATAAATACAGACGTCTCCGTACCGATCCTTCAGACTCTACTAAGGTTGTTCGTGAGTTGTGAGACCTATGCAACCTAGTGCTCTGATACCAACTTGTCACGACCCAAATTTCCCACCATCGGGGTCATGATGGCGCCTACTAAATAAAAGCTAGGCAAGCCGAATATTAATAACAATTCCATTAATAACCAATTTATTATTAACAACATAAAAATTTCAGCGGAATAATCAAAATTAGCGGAAGACTTAGCCAGATATGATAAAGAAAAATCCAAATCTGATACACTACCCAAGACTGGTATCACAATACTCACGAACTTCTAAGAATAATACACATAATCGTTTGAAAGAAAATACAAGCTGTTTATCTCGATTACATGAGATAACAGAATGAAAAGCATAGATAGGAGAGACAACGGGTCCTGCGGACGCCTGCAAGGCTACCTCGTAGTCTCGTCGGAATATCCACAAGTCGCTACTGCCGCCGCCGCTGTCCGTAACCTGTGTATCGCGCAAAAAGAGCGCAGAGTGTAGTATCGTGACAACCGACCCCATGTGCCGGTAAGTGCCTCGGCCTATCCCGACGAACTAGTGACAAGGCTAAGGCCGGTCACCCACCTAAACCTGTACAGTTGCAATAAAGATATATATATACAATACATTTATAAAGAAATACTCTGCTCTGAAATAATATTCAATAACTCAAGATATCCAAAAATAAT
>JASVEL010013831.1:0-287838 GCA_032618575.1 Nicotiana noctiflora
CTGCAAACTGGTCCCATGATAAAGCCAGGGACCTTGCTGGTCGAGTCAAATAGTAATCTCTCCACCAAGTCTTGGCGGATCCTGAAAATCTAAATGTGCAGAAATCAACTCCATTGGATTCTACTATTCCCAAAGTCTTGAGAATCTCGTGGCAACTGAATAAAAAGTCGTGAGGATCCTCTGATGTGCCACCGCTGAAAGTAGTGGTAAACAGCTTGGAGAGCCGATCAAGTCTCCAAAGATAATTAGAAGTCATGGCTGCCCCATCTCCGGCCTGAGCTCTGTTAACTGACTGAGTGGCCACAACTGGCTGAACCACTGGTGCGTGAGGCTGTGGAGCTACTGGCTCTGGAGTGTGTGCAACAGGAGTCTAAACCCCTCCTGCACCCTGAGAAGTGACTGGTGCAGCTGGTAATTAGCCTGCACTAGCAACACTGTCCATAAAACCCACTATTTTGACCAGAGCCTCTCGAAGATCCAGAGTAAATAAGACCTCCCCTGAGACCTGAGCTAGGCCCACTGGAGCTGTTGGGACTGGAACCTACTCACCAATCTCAACATGAGGCTCCACTTCTGGAATAGCTGCCTGGGGCTGAGCTTTGCCCCTACCACGGCCTCCGATGCGGCCTCGGCCCCTGCCCCTCACGGGAGCTGCCTGGGGCTCAAGCTGCTGATCGGCGGATGAAGAAGCACGTGTCCTCGCCATATGCGAAAGGACAGAGTAGAAATTGAATCAGTATTTGAGGAACAAATCGCACGACAAGAAGGAACAAATGAGAGACTCTGGAGGACAAGTACAAACGTCTCCGTACCTACCCCTCAAACTCTACTAAGCTTGTTCGTGAGTTGTGAGACCTATGTAATCTAGAGCTCTGATACCAACTTGTCACGACACGGATTTCCCCTACCATCGAGATCGTGATGGCGCCTACTCGTAGTAGCTAGGCAAGCCAACTCATTCAACATTTTCCTGTTCATGTCATCATTTTTATACTCATACTTAATAACAAGAGAAATAATTTCTCAGTTTAATGAATGCGGAAGTCTTTATAAATAAAGATGAATAATAATAATAGCATGAAATACTCTTAAAATCCTATACCCAAGATGTGAAGTCACCAACTCGCGAACTACTAAAGAATACTACACATAATGGTCTGAAAGGAAATAATAAATATATGTCTGTCTCGGAACAATGAGACCACAATAATTAGCATAAGTAAATAGAAAAGACGTCGGGCATACGGATGCCTGCAAGCTACCTCAGTCTCGAAATGCTCAACTCCCATGAATACTCTACTGCTGCTGCTGCTCCTGCTCGAAACCTGGACCTGTGCAAAAATGCACAGAAGTGCAGTATCAGCACAATCCGACCCCATGTGCTGGTAAGTGCCTGTCCTATCCCGGCGAAGTAGTGGCAAGCCTAGGACCATACACTCACATAAGCCTGTGTAGTTCTATATATGTACACCGTCAACAAATTAATAGGGGCAAACACAACAATCAACAACATCTATTAAATCGGTGATGAAAATTAGAGTATAATGGAAGTATCATAATAGGGGCAAACATAACAATCAACAACATCTATTAAATCGGTGATGAAAATTAGAGTATAATGGAAACAGTTAATATCAAAACAAGGAATATCAAATAGTTGCACGACATCACCCTTCGTGCTTTTACTCTCATCCTCACATCCATGGCACGACATGATCCTTCGTGCATGGTTCAAATAACAACGGCACGAAATGTTCCTTCGTGCTTAATCAATATCACGAGGCATGGTATGGTCCTTCATGCATAATCAATAACAAGGCACGACATTAACCTTCGTTCATAGTTAATAATATAAGGCACGACATGATCCTTCGTGGATTATCAATAAAACAAGGCACGGCATTACCCTTCATGCAAAATCAATAAACAAGGCATGGCATCACCCTTCGTGCATTATCACTCTTCCTCACCCAAATAACAATCACAGTTAAGGGTAATAGAATGAAAACAATAATCAAGAACCATCCCGGTAAGGGACACAACAATCATCACAAACAAGATCCCGCAAAGGGAAAATAGTGATCAATTTCACAACCCGGCAAGGGTTCAAAATTTCATCTAAAAAACATTCCACAATAGATATTGACAAACGACTCACGATCATGTTAGATGCTAGTGTATGGATGCTCGTCACCACAGCCTATACACCACACTCGATCACATAGCAATTACCACATAAATCATATTCCCTCAAGCTGTGATAGATCAAACACTTACCTCTAAGCCTTGAAGTCCAAATTATCCTTCAACTATAGCTTTACCTCGAATTTTAGCTTTCAACTTGCTCGAATCTAATCACAATTGATTCAATTACATTAATAGATACTATATAACTTAGTTTGGATGCTTAAAAATGATTTTCTCAAAGTTTACCCCAAAATTTCCCAAAATGCCCCTAGTCCCACATAGTCGGAACTCGTGGTTCGGACCAAAATCTTGTTACCCACTCCCCCAAGAGTTTAAATATTTGATTTGTTTCGAAATCGGACCTCAAATCGAGGTCCAATTCCCCAATTCATGCAAAACCTAGGTTCTACCCAAAACCAATAATTTCTACCATGAAAACCTTTGATTTGTCCTGAAAAATATGTTTAATGATGTTAGGAATTTAAAGAATTAAGTAAAAAGTGACTTACAAGTGTTTTGGAGTAATTTTGCTCTTGGAGAATCGTGTGTGGTGTGTTGGGTTTTGAAAGAATGAGGAAAAGAGGTGAAAAATTCGTTTAAGTATCAGATTGCACAGTTGCGGTTATAGGAATTGCGAACATTTGTTTGAAATTGCAAACATAATAGGTTTGCGGAGTGTTGCTCTTGCATTTGCGAGAAAAAGTTCAAATCTGCGAACTCTGGCCCAAAGTCTGCCAGTCTCGCATTTGAGAGACTTCCTTCGCATTTGCGAGCTTGGGGTGATTTCTGGGTTCATCGCATTTGCGATATTCTTCTCGCATTTGCGAGCCTGTGTATTTCCCTGCCATCTTCGCATTTGCGAACCTAGGCCAAGGCTGAGTCTTCTCGCAATTGCGAGAATTTCTTCGCAATTGCGAAGATACTAGCTGGGTGAAAATGCCAGCTGTGTTATTTTCAGAATTTGCTCCAACGGCCTATCAATCTTTATGCGAGCCCTCGGGCTCCAAACCAAACATGCACACAACATCAAAAACATATTACAAACTTGCTCGTGCGATCAAATCGCCAATATAACATCGTTTTCATCAAATCAAGCTTCAAGTTTATAATTATCTTCTTTTAACTTCATTAACTTTCAAATTTGGAACTCAAGGTTCAAAAAACATCAAACGACAGCAAAATGTCACCAAACTTTGCAGAAAGCATTTATATAATATTTAAGACTTGTACCGGGTATCGGAACCAAAATACGAGTCCGATACCATAGCCGTTTAATCAATTTTCATTAAATAATTTCGGCAAAAACAATTTAACAGAGAAATTCATCTCTTGGGCTCTAGGCCTCAGAATTCGACTCCGGACACATGCCCGAGTCCCATATTTTCCTACGGACATTCCGGGACCGTCCGATCTCGGGTCTGGGTCCGTTTACCAAAAATGTTGACCGAAGTCAACTATATCAATATTAATATCACTTTTCTTCAAATTTTTCACAGAATTCACGTATTCTAACACAAAAAACTTTCCGGCTACATGCCCGGATTATGAACATAACTCGAGGCAACAGAAGATGAGGTTTTCAAGGCTTCAGAAGCACGGAACAAGTGAGGAAAATAGGTGATGACCCTTTGGGTCGTCATACCTTCTCAAACTGTAATGAGTATTAAGGCAAGCGAAGCTAAGGTAGAAGAGAAATGAATTGGTGAGAAAGCGGTGATTACAGTTAAGCAAGTGATGAATAAGCCAGTGATGGTGATAAAACCTGAGCCAGTGAATGTGATAGTTCCAAGAGCGAGTGCAAAACCTGTGTTGATTGTGAAAGAGGCCCAAACAGAGCAGGTCATTATCAAACCGGTCACTCAATTATCAGTTGTGGATGTTAAAGTGGTGCCATGGAATTACAACAATGTGACTATCATGTACCATGGGAAAGAGATTAAAGATGAAATTTGTGAGACCCACGGTCTGACGAGGTCGGGGAGGTGCTTTGCTCGTGAAGAATTAAGAAAGGCAAAACTTACCAAAGATAATCCGGCTCCTATAAAGAAGGCTATTACTGAGGAGGAGCCCGAGGAATTCTTGAGGAAAATTAAAGAGCAGGACTACTCGATAGTAGAACAATTGAGAAAGATGCAAACGCAAAAATCTCTATTGTTCCTTCTAATTCACTCAGATGAACATCGTAGCGCATTAATGAAAATCTTTAATGATGCTCATGTGACTAAGAAGGTTACTGTGAGTCATCTTCAAAAGATCACAAATAAAATCTTTGAGGTGAACGGGGTAACATTCTCACATGACGAATTGCTGGTAGAAGGAACGAAACATAATACAGCTTTGTATCTTACTGTGAAATGTGAAGATTCGGTAGTGACCCTTGTGTTGATTGATAATGGGTCGAGTTACAACATATGTCCTTTGTCTACATTGGAAAAGCTCAAGATTGATAATGAAACAATCCACAAGAACAGCATTTGTGTGCTTGGATTCGACGAGGGAGGAAAGAATATTATTGGAGACATTGTGATGGAACTTACCATCGGGCCGGTAGAGTTTACAATGGAATTTCAAGTCTTGGATGTTGCTATATCCTATAATCTTCTGCTGGGTCGACCATGGATACATTCTGCGATGGTTGTGCCATCTTCACTTCATCAGATGGTAAAGTTCAAGTGGGACCATCAAGAAATTGTGGTCCATGGTGAAGATAATTCTTGCAACACTATCACTCCATTTGAAGAGGTTAAGGGTGATAAAGGCCCATGGGTGTACCAAGTGGTAGATACCGTATCAGTCGTTAAGGTTCCGGACGGGAGCATGTTCCTATTCCAATGGTGGCTTCCGCATCCGTTACGGTTGCCACGGAGATGTTGAAAAATGGATTTCTCTCCGAAAAGGGATTGGGAGCTGCATTACAGGGTATAACACAACCAGTATCTCTTCCTGGGAACAATGATACTTTCGGGTTGGGCATTAAACCAACCATTGGTGATATAAAAAGAGCCCGAAAACTGAAGAAGAAAGGATGGACCCTCCCTAAGCCTATCACTCACATCTCCCATTCATTCGTCAGGTCTAGTACAAAGAGTTGTCCGTCGATAGTAATGCCCAACTTAGCAGAGATAAGGCCCGACAGGGAGCTACTTGAAAGATTTGAAAAACTGTTTGAAGAAGTGGATATGGTAGAAGCGGATGAAGGCACAAGTAGAAATGATGTCCAATTTGTCGGACCCTGGGAAAAATTGAATAACTGGGAAGCTACTTCTCTTCCAACTCGGAGGGAGTTTTGGTAGTTAGCTTTTGTTTTTGTTTTAAATTTGTTTTATTTCAAGGTTGTAATACAGATTTCTATGTTCCGTCCAATCGGATGAGTCAAACCTTGTTATCTTACAAATTTTAATGAAATGCAATTTCTTTCTCCCTCCATTCCTGATAACCTTTATTTTATTTTTCTTTTTCTTGTACAGTCCATTTTATGCTGATTTCAATGATGTGTCATGCATGAGGAATTCTAGGCCTAGTCTTGATAATCAAATAGTAATACAATAAATTGAATGCGATAATGAGGTGGATTGTGATGATGAGGAAGCTTTGGAAGAAATTAGTAAAGAATTGAGTCAGTATGAAGAAAAACCCAAACTGAAGCCTCACTCTGGGAAGAATTGATAAAGTTGATGCATGAATAAAAAGATATGATTTGGTCATCCATAAATTGACCACTTATTCAGAATGATCGCCTGTCAAATAAAAGTTAAGGAAATTCAAGACAGATATCAGTGTGAAAATAAAAGAAAAAGTCAATAAGCAGTTTGAGGCGAAGGTTATACGGGTTACCAAATATCCCACCTCGTTAGCCAATGTTGTGCCTGTTCCAAAGTAAGATGGAAATACCAGGGTAGGCGTGGATTATCGGGATCTTAACAAGTCGAGTCCAAAAGACAATTTTCCATTGACGAATATCCACATACTGATTGACAATTGTGCCAAACATGAGATTGGTTCTTTTGTTGATTGCTATGTGGGTTACCATCAGATTATGATGGATGAGCAAGATGTTGAAAAGACGGCATTTATCTCACCTTGGGGAACATACTGTTACAAGGTGATGCTGTTTGGATTGAAAAATACCGGGGCAACATACATAAGGGTAATGACCACCGTGATCCACGATATGATACATTGGGAGATTGAAGTTTATGTGGATGTTATTAAGTCCAGAAAGCAGTATGATCATGTTAGAGACCTGAGGAAGTTTTTCTAGAGGCTTCGTAGATACAATCTCAAGCTAAATCCTGCAAAATGTGCTTTTGGGGTTCCATCAGGGAAGTTGTTGGGGTTTGTGGTGAGTCAACGTGGTATTAAACTGGACCTGTCAAAAATCAAAGCCATCCAGGAATTGCCTCCACCAAAGAGCAAGAAATATGTGATAAGTTTGCGCAGCAGGTTCAATTACATTAGCAGATTTATTGCTCAGCTCACATCAACTTTTGAGCCTATATTTAAATTGCTGAAGAAAGATGCTGTAGTTAAATGGACAGATAAATGTCATAATGCATATGACAAAATCAAAGAATATTTGGCCAACCCACTTGTATTGGTTCCACTTGAGCCAGGAAGACCTCTAATCTTTTGTTTGGCGGTGTTAGATAATTCTTTCGGTTGTGTACTGGGACATCATGATGAAATAGGGAAGAAGGAATAGACAATTTATTACCTCAGCAAGAAATTCACATCTTACGAGGTAAATTACACTTAATTAGAAAGGACATGTTGTTCTTTGACCTTGGTAGCACAGATGTTGAAACACTATCTATCAACTTATACCACTTATCTTATTTCCCGGCTGGACCATTGAAGTACATCTTTCGGAAGCTCATGCCCACAAGGAGGCTTGCTAAAGGGCAAATCCTACTCACAGAATTTGATATTGCTTATGTAACCCGCACTACGATGAAAGCACAAGCAGTTGCCTATCACCTAGCAGAGAATCCAGTTTATGATGAATATGAACTACTGAAAAAACATATTTTCCTAATGAGGAAGAAATGAACATTGATGAAGTGGAACATAATGAAAATCCTGTATAAAAGTTATATTTTGATGGGGCTGCTAATAATAAAGGCGTTGGAATAGGAGCAGTCCTTATTTTAGAGATGGGTCAGCATTATCTTGTCACCGCTCAACTTTGACTTTTTTGTACTAATAATATGGCTGAGTTTGAAGCATGTATTTTGGGATTGAGAATGGCTATATATACGGGTGTCCAAGAGATTTTGGTCATGGGTGACTCAGATCTCTTGGTACATCAGATTCAAGGAGAACGGGAAACACGAGATTTTAAACTCATACCATACCTGCAGTGTTTACATGAACTGTGTCAAAGATTTCAATCCATAGAATTCAAGCACATCCCGAGAATCCATAATGAAGTTGTCGATGATCTGGCCACTCTGGTATCAATGCTACATCATCCGGATAAAGCTTATGTGGACCCATTACAAATTTAGGTTCATGATCAACATGCTTATTGCAATACAATAGAAGAGGAACTTGATGGTGAGCCGTGGTTCCATGATACTTAAGAGTACCTTAGAATGGGGGTCTATTAGGCACAGGCCACAAGGGATCAAAAGAGATCTATCAAAGGATTGGCAAGTGGATTCTTCTTTAGCGGTGGGGTTTTGTATAAAAGAACTCCAGATCTCGGTTTGTTGAGATATATAGATGCAAAGCAGGCTGCAACAATTATGGCCAAAGTACATGCGGGAGTCTGTGGACCGCATATGAGTGGTTCTGTGTTAGCAAAGAAAATCCTCAGAGCAGGATATTATTGGCTCACTATGGTACGGGATTGCATCAGCTTTGTGTGCAAATGTCATCAATGCGAAGTACATGGAGATCTGATTCATTCTACACCATATGAGTTGCGTACAATGTCAGCACCATGGCTCTTTGTTGCTTGGGGTATGAATGTCATTGTGCTGATCGAGCGAGGAGCATCTAACGGGCACAAGTTTCTTTTTGTTGCCATTGATTATTTTACTAAATGGTTTGAGCCAAAAACATTCAAGGCAACCAAGAAAGCAGTGGTTGATTTTGTGCATGCAAACATCATTTGCCAATTCAGCATTTTGATGGTAATTATCACAGATAATGGTGCCATATTAACAATCATTTGATGGCAGAGACATGGAAGAAGTTTAAAATTACTCACCGCAATTCTACACCATATCGTCCTAAGGCGAATGGAGCAGTTAAAGCAGCATATAAGAACATTAAGAAAATTCTGCGGAAAAATGGTTGAAGGATCGAAGCAGTGGCATGAGAAATTACCATTTTCTTTATTGGGATATCGCACTACGGTTCACACTTTGGTAGGTACAACTCCTTATTCACTAGTGTATGGCACGAAAGCACTACCTGTGGAACTTGAAATACCCTCCCTTCGAATCATTACGGAGGCAGAAATTGATGATGATGAATGGGTCAAAGCCCGGGTGGAACAATTAAGCTTGATTGATGAGAAAAGACTGGGAGCAGTATGTCATGGGCAATTGTATCACCAGAGAATGGCCAGAGCCTATAACAAGAAAGTGCGTCCACGAAAATTTGAAGTTGAACAATTGGTATTAAGGCGTATACTACCTCATTAGGCAGAAGCAAAAGGAAAATTTGCTCCAAACTGGCAAGGGCCATTTGTTGTACCATGAGTGTTGTCCAACAGAGCGTTATATCTGACAGATGTGGAAGGAAAATGTGAAGAAATGGCTATCAATTCTAACGCAGTCAAAAGATATTATGTATGATTTCTTTATCTTTATGTATCTGATTGTATTTGTCATATTTTTTAAATTGAAATGATGAAGGCATTTGTTTCACTATCCAACCACTATATCCATTGCTATCCCTTCGATCATTATTAAAATTTCTTTCATATCCCTCTTTCAGAATCAACAACAAAGTCAAAGATTGAATGATGAAGGTCAACAAAAGAAAAGAATGGAAAAGAAAAGAAAAAGAAAAGAAAAAAAATAAAGAAGAAAAGAAAAATAAAAGAAAAGAAAGAAAATGCAAAGAAGAAGAACTTGCAAAAATGAAGCGATTCTATTATCCGAACTACGTTTGACTTGATCCGTAAAGGGTACGTAGGCAGCCTCACCGAGGTTCAGTCACAACAGAAGAAAAATCCAAGAATCCTTAAAGAATGAAACTGTGGTAGAAGTTATGTTTGTTATGAAAAATATGATTCCGAAAGTTGTAATTTTGAACCCACATTGGAAATTTTGAGCCTTTATACCCTTATTTCTAAACCCATCCAAAAGACACATTACAGTCCAAAGAAAGATCTTCTGATCAACTTTTAAAAATGACAATACAAACAGGTAAGGCGAATCATGTTATGGTCAACAGTGTGGTACCAAAAAGTGAAAGATAGAAAATGAGAGAATCATATTGGTAAAACCCTCACGGGCACCGTAAGGCGATGTGAGTTGAGAGATATAAAAATGAGAGAATCTTGTTGGTGAAAACCCTCATGGGCACCGTAAGCCGATGTGAGTTGAGAGATATAAAAATGAGAGAGTCTTATTGGTGAAAACCCTCGCGCGCACCGTAAAGAGATGTGAGTTCATAGATATAAAAATGAGAGTCTTAGTGGTGAAAACCGTCATGGAGAAAGAATCAAAATTTCACATGAAAAAGAAAGAAACACCGAGACAGAGACACAAGGAAAACATTTATGTCATCAGGATTAGAAAAATTTGAAAGATAGCCGGAAATTAGGGCAAGGCAAAACAAGTTCAAAAGAGCAAGTTGCAGCAAGTTCAAATGTGGGAGCAAGGCCAACAAGAATGCCAGCAGCTAACCACCATTTTATACTAACAAATTGTTCTTTGATTAGAATAGGGAAAAAAGATTCAAATTCTTACTAATCAATTTAAAGTGAATGTGACCAATATGGATAACAATGGAGTACAAAAAATTTTTTGCAATCAAGCACCCACCTGGAGAATAATGGAAGATGGTTAAGTTTTAAAGGAAAGCAACAATATTCAAAACAATCCATTTCAACCTCAGTAATCAGGCGCCCACCAGAAGAATAAGGGAAGTATAATCTTTAAATTCCCTGTATGATAATATAATGCACCCAGTTATCATACTAGGGAAAACAAATTTCTTTGTTTTGGATATTGTAAGCAGGCTCGCACCTGAAGAATAATAGAATATCTTTTCAAAGTTCGCAAGCAGGCGCCCACCTGAAGAATAAGGGAATATCTTTCAAAAATTCATAAGCAGGTGCCTACCTGAAGAATAAGGGAATATCTTTTCAAAGTTCGCAACGAGGAGGCCACCTGAAGAACAATGGAATACATTTCAAGCACATCAAGTAGACACCCACCTGAAAAACATGGGAAGTATAGTTTAATTTTTCTCGCAAGTTAACATTCAGTAATGGCGTGCACCCAGTTATCAAAATTGGGTAGAAAATTTTCTTTGTTTTGGATGTTATAAGCAGGCGCCCACCTGAAGAATAAGGGAATATCTTTTCGAAATTCGCAAGCAAGCACCCATCTGAAGAATAAGGGAATATCTTTTCAAAGTTCGCAAGCAGGCACCCACTTGAAGAATAAGGGAATATCTTTTGAAAGTACGCAAACAGGCGCCCACCTGAAGATCAAGGGAATATCTTTTCAAAATTTTCAAACAGGAGCCCACCTAAAAAATAAGGGAATGTCTTTTCAAAATTCGCAACTAGGCGCCCACCTGAAGAACAGCGGAATATTTTTTTCAAAATTCACAAGCAGGCGCCCACCTGAAGAACAAGGGAATATCTTTTCAAAATTCGCAAGCAGGTGCCAACCTGAAGAACAAGGGAATATCTTTTCAAAGTTCGCAAGCAGGCACCCACCTGAAGAATAAGGGAATATCTTTTCAAAGTTCGCAAATAGGCGCGCACCTGATGAATAAGGGAATTTCTTTTCAAATGCAGTAAGTAGGCACCCACCTGAAAAACAAGGAAGGTACCATTGGAAATTAAGCTTTAAAGTCTAATATTTGATAACATGATATACCTAGGCACCATACTTGGGCAAAAACATTTCTTGTTTTTTCAATTGTGTAAGAAAGAACCCTCCTGAAGAACAAGGTAATACATTTCAATATCGATAATCAGGCACCCACCTGAAGAACAAGAGAACATGCTTTTAGTAATTGCAAGCAGGAGCCCACCTGAAGAATAAGGGAATACTTTTTCAAAGCAATCTCAAGTAGGAGCCCACCTGAAGAACAAGGGAATAATTTTCAACCAATCATAAGCAGGAGCCCACCTGAAGAATGGACACAGTCAAAAGTTATATTGAAAGAATGCAAGATGCGAGATCAAGGCAATTCAAGAATGCAAGATAGTAGACATTAGATAGGATTTTGTAAAACACAGGGCATAGATTAGGATAACTTCTTTTATCTTTACAATGGTGTAATAAGGAGATCAGGAAGTAGTAACAACAACAAAAACAACAATGAGATCACAGCTCCCGGTAGTCCCAGCTACCAGACATTCCTGAACTATTCAGACCTGATTCCTATTTAGCCAAGGATATGTAGGCAATCTTTAAAGCAATATGCAGTCAAACTTTTCAAAAATGCTTCACATGGAATATGCGAATGGGCGAAAATCCCTCATTGCCGCTCACTTATCTTTGCATTGAAAGTCTGCGTGTTCCCGAGCAAAGGGGGGCAACTGTGAGCACGTGATTTTTGCCCTAAGCAAATTATTCCAAAAAATCCAAACAAATGATTTTTAAATTTTTTCAAATAGTTCTAGCATTTTTTTGTGTTAATTAGTTGCATGATAATTCATAAAAATATACAAAATATGTAGGAGTATTAGGATTTTAATTTTACAATTTTTTGTGTTAATACATTTTAACAAATTTAAGAAAAATCAAAATAGCATTTTTATGTTTTTAATTGAAAAATACCATAAAATATAGAAATTAATTATTTTTAAAAAAAATAGCAAAAATTAGAAAAAAAATAAAATACAAGAAAGAAATACAAAGGGAAATAAATAAATACAAAAGGAAAATGCAAAATATATAAAGTAAATAAAATACAAAATAAAAAAAAGAAAATACAAAATACTAATATACAAAATCTTGCTTATAATATCAATGGCCCAAAAAATTTAAAATTCAATACAATTGACCCAGGCCCAAAATATTCATACCCGCCTGCCTGGCCCTAAAACCAAACGACATCGTATAAGACCAAGTAATCTAGCCTTTAAAATCCTTGATCAAACGGCCAGATATACAGGCCATCCTTTATACCAAATGATGATACAGGCCATCCTTTATACCAAATGATGATGTTTAAGTCGTCAAATCCTGGCCGTTTATTTAAATAATCCAAAGGCCATGATTGGATCATCCCTAATCCAAACGACGTCGTGTATATTGAAAATGAATCTTTGCCGTAAATTATTTCCAATCCAACGGTTCCTAATAATCCTAAGGTTTTAAATATACAAAACGATACCCTTTCATTTCATATCTGTCTCTAATAAACCAAATCCCTAGCCGCCTCTTCTTTCCCCCCTTCTCGTCTTACTAACCCCATCGGAACCCTACCAGTGGGAAATATACACTACGCCAATGACCTTGCCATTAACACCAAAGAAAGGTCTAAGCCTCCTCTTCCACCCCCATCGATAGTTTCGTTCAAAACAGACTAGGTTTCCTCGAATATTCAACCAAGTGTCACCAGAACCCTATTCCGGCAAACACAATGTTAGATTCTGCTTCCACCCCTAACACCCTAGAACCGCCTAGGCCTTCCCTTTCAACCGCTCTAATTCTTTTTCTTCGAACAAGCCTAGGTCTCTTCGAATACGGAATTGAGTGTGGCCGGAACCCCACCCTGGGAGAACACCACCACTCCAAAACCATCCCATAGCACCCTTTAACCACACCCTAGGCCTTATTCTAAGAGCCTTTAACCTCAAAAACCACTGAAAGGTCCATACCGAGACTCGAAAGTCTTCCAAAAGTTAAAGGTCTAAGAAAAATGATATCCAAGGTCTTTAAAAGCCTAGAAAATCAAGAAAAATGAAGAAAAAAAAAGAACAGAAGAAAGAAAGAAACGGAAGAAAGAAAGAAAAGAGGAAATAAGAAAACAAGAAAAACACTAAGTGTCTGTTTTTGTTTTATTTGTGTTTTGCTTGCATGTCCATGATTTTCCTTTTGTTGTTAATTCTTGATAAAAACGATATAGTTATAGGTTTTGATTTCTGTTCATACTGTTATACTAAGTTTTAGGGTTCTGATTTTTTTTAAAACCTGATTAGTAACTAAAGTTTTTCTTTTAATCGTATTCTTTATTGTTTGATTGGTTTTCTGAATCTTGTTAATTGATTACTTAGTTCTGATTTGGTTGTATTTGTTAATTGACAATTAATTGATTAATTCAGGTAATTAGTTAAAGTTTTCAATCCTGATTCTTAGAGTAATTTTGTTTAATAAAACTCATATGATTGTAATTACGGTTAAGGGAAGCACAAGTTAAAGGGAAAATAACATATGAAGGCAGGCTTTGTTTGGGGAATGGCATGCGGTTCATTGTAATAATACTAAAGAGGTAGGGATATATTTGGGAATCTTATTTTGTTTAATGGTAAATACCTAAGGGGTTGAGGGTATTTCAGGCACGATAAAAGGGTAGTGCAGTAAATGCCAATTACAGGTAGGGGTAGAAGGGTAAAAGCCAAGGTAAGGAACCTTCTAGATTGGGGTAAATGGTTAATACTACATTAATAAAGGGGGAAAGGGTCGATCAAATAAAATAATAGGGGTCTAATTACAATAAAAAAAGGGACTAACGGACAATTTCAGAATTTGAAATTCCCTCACTTTTCAAATCTGTAAATTGGATTCATCAGCCTTCATTTAATAAGTTTTGGAAGTTGATCTGAGCAAAAATCTGAAATACTTAAAACATTTCCCTTTCTGTTTGCAATCTCAATTTGTGTATTTCTTCACATTAAAGTTAAAAAAACCATAAAAACTATCACTGTTTCATCGATCCTGCAAGTAATTTCAAGTCTGTGCTTCTTCTATTTGGCATTGGTGATCGAATTACTATTGGATTGCTACTGTGTTAAGTCAAGTATTGATTCGTTGTTTGGGTTAGCATCTGTGGGTTTGCGATTGGTTTATCTTCATTTTGGTTTGAATCCGGTTTGCTGGAGTTGTTCTGATTGATAAACAAATTGTTGTTGATTGATCATCCTTACTTTGCCGAGATCTCATCGATTTTCTTTCATTTCCAGGTACAATTTATATTGATTGAAGCTGTAAATGTGAAATTGAAGAAGATGAAATTAAGTTTAAGGCTTATTTTATATTCTGTTGTCTGTATATCAAAATTAACCATGTGTATTCATTAGGGTTAGTTTTGGAGATGTAATTTTGGAGATGTAATAATTCAGACTGGACTTTAAACTTAATTGATATTAATTTTAGTTTTAAAATAGTTTCATATTACAGCCAAGATTATTGGATAGTATAAGAGGTAAAATGTAAAGTAAAGTAGGTTTAAATTTATGCAATTTGTTTTTTGTTAGGTTATTAATTGTGATGACCCAAAGGATCATCACTTATTTTATTAATCATTCCGAGCTTCTGAGGCCTTGAAAACCTCATTCCATATTGCCTCGATATACGTGCACGATCCGAGCATGTAGCCGGAAAGATTTTGTGATAGAAAATATGAATTCTACGAGAAATTTGGATAAAAATGATATTAATATTTATATGGTTGACTTCGGTCAACATTTTGTGACGCATCTCGTACAGGGCTTGGAGCGGTATTGATGCAGGATGGTAAGGTTATCGCTTATGCTTCGAGGCGGTTAAAAATACATGAGAAGAATTATCCAGTTCATGATCTTGAGTTAGCAGCAGTGGTTCATGCCTTAAAGATCTGGAGGCATTATCTATATGGTGTGACATGTGAGGTGTACACCGATCACAAAAGCCTACGGTACTTGTTCAAACAGAAGGAGTTGAATCTACGACAGCGGAGATGGTTAGAGTTGCTAAAAGACTATGATGTTACTATATTATATCACCCAGGTAAGGCCAATGTGGTGGCCGATGCTTTGAGTAGAAAGTACGCCAGCATGGGTAGTCTTGCATACATTCCGGTCAGTCAGAGACCATTAGCTCTAGATGTCCGGGCCTTAGCCAACCGGTTCGTGAGATTAGACATTTCTGAGCCTAGCAGGGTGTTTGCCTGCACGGTCGCTCGTTCTTCTTTATTAGAGCGTATCCCTGAGAGGCAATTTGATGATCCTCATTTGCGTGAGTTGAGAGATACGATACAGCAAGGAGGTGCCACACAGGTAAATCTAGATGATGATGGGGTATTGAAATTGCAGGGTCGAGTTTGTGTGCCCAATGTCGAAGGGATTCGGGAGTTAATCATAGCGGAGGCCCACAATTCGCGGTATTCTATTCACCCGGGCGCCGCGAAGATGTACCAGGAATTTACGGCAGCACTATTGGTGGCACAGAATGAAGAAATATATCGTTGCGTATGTCGCTCGGTGTCTAAATTGTCAGCAGGTGAAATTTGAGCACCAGAGACCTGGTGGTGTATTCCAGAGGATTGAAATTCCCGAGTGGAAATGGGAGCGGATCACTATGGACTTCGTTACTGGACTTCCTTTAACTCGGAGGAAATTTGATGCTATTTGGGTCATTGTTGATAGGTTGACCAAGTCAGCACACTTTATTCCAGTATCTGTCTCCTACTCGTTGGAGAGGTTAGCGAAGGTTTACATTAGGGAGATTGTTCGTCTCCATGGGGTGCTAGTATCCATTATCTCTGATCAAGGGGTATGCAGTTTACCTCGCGGTTCTGGAGAGCGGTCCAGCAGGAGTTAGGCACCCAGGTTCAGTTGAGTACAGCATTTCATCCTCAGACGGATGGCCAGTCCGAAAGGACTATTCCGATTCTAGAGGACATGCTTCGAGCTTGTGTTATTGATTTCGGAGGCTCGTGGGACCAGTTTCTGCCATTAGCAGAGTTCGCCTACAATAATAGTTACCAGTCTAGCATCCAGATGGCTCCGTATGAGGCGTTGTATGGTAGGCGATGTCGATCACCAGTTGGATGGTTTGAACCGGGAGAGGCTCGGTTGTTGGGTACAGACTTAGTTCAGGAGGCCTTGAATAAGGTCAAGACTATTCAGGAGAGATTGCATTCAGCTCAGTCCAGGCAGAAGACTTATGCGGATCGTAAGGTTCGAGATGTAGATTTCATGGTTGGTGAACGAGTATTGCTCCGAGTGTCGCCTATGAAGGGCGTGATGAGGTTCGGGAAGAAGGGCAAGCTCGGCCCTAGGTATATTGGTCCAATTGAAATTCTTGACAGAGTGGGAGGGGTGGCTTATAGATTAGCTTTGCCGCCTAGCTTATCAGTCGTGCATCTAGTTTTTCATGTATCTATGCTTCGGAGATACCACGGCGATCCCACACATGTGTTAGACTTCGATACTGTCCAATTGGACAATGATCTATCTTACGAGGAGGAGCCGGTGGCCATTCTAGACCGGCAGGTTCGACAATTGAGGTCGAAGAGTTATCCTTCTGTGTGTGTTCAGTGGAGAGGTCAGCCTCCTGAGGCATCGACCTGGGAGTTCGAGTCTGATATGCGGAGCCGCTACCCACATTTGTTTCCTGACTCAGGTACTTCTTTCTTTTGTCCGTTCGAGGACGAACGGTTGTTTAAGAGGTGGAGATTGTGATGACCCAAAGGGTCATCACTTATTCTATTAATCATTTCGAGCTTTTGAGGCCTTGAAAACCTCATTCCATGTTGCTTCGATATACGTGCACGATCCGAGCATATAGCCGGAAAGATTTTGTGATAGAAAATATGAATTCTATGAGAAATTTGGATAAAAATGATATTAATATTTATATGGTTGACTTCGGTCAACATTTTTGGTAAACGGACCCGGACCCGAGATTGGATGGTCCCGAAAAGTCTGTATGAAAATATGGGACTTGGACATGCGTCCGGAGTCGAATTCTGAGGCCTAGAGCCCAAGTTATGAATTTTTCTATGAAATTGTTTTTGATGTAATTGTTAAAGGAAATGAATTAATTTACCTTGGTATCGGGCTCGTATTTTGGTTCCGACGCCCGGTACAAGTCTTAAATACTATATATGTGCTTTCTGCAAAGTTTGGTGACATTTGGATATCGTTTGATATGTTTTGGACCTTGAGTTCCAAGTTGAAGGTTTTGAAAACCAAAAGTATAAAAATCATGAATTTAAGGCTTGATTTGATGAAAACGATGTGTTATTGGCGATGTGATCGCACGAACAAGTTCATAATGAGTTTTTGATGTTGTGTACATGTTTGGTTTGGAGCCCGGGGGGCTCGGGTAAAGATTTGATAGGCCGTTGGATTAAATTCTGAATTTTTGCACTACTGGTTTTTCACCCAGCTGTTGGATTCGCAATTGCGAAGCATTTCTCGCAATTGCGAAGGGGGCAGATCAAGGCAGGGCTCGCAAATGCGAACCCTGATCGCAAATGCGAAGTCCCCTCATGGCCAACCTTGTTCGCAAATGCGAACAATTGTTCGCAAATGCGAACATCCCCATGTCCTGCCTATGTTCGCAAATGCGAACCATAGTTCGCAAATGCGAACATTCCCATATCCAGCCTTGTTCGCAAATGCGAACAATAGTTCGCAAATGCGAACACTCCCCTATACTCCCTGTGTTCGCAAATGCGAACATTCCCCTATCCTGCCAGTGTTCGCAAATGCGAACAAAAGTTCACAAATGCGAACTTCCCAGCCTTAGCTTATTTCTCAAACTCCAGAAATTGGTCGGGGTTCGCAATTACGAACCCATGTTCGCAAATGCGAACACAGAGACCTGTAAATCATGATTTTCAGTTCATTTCGTCAATTTTCACAACCCAAAAACACCCATTTGCGATTCTTCACGGATTCCCTCTTCTTCAAAACAATTGTAAGTCACTTTTTACTTAATTCTTTCAATTCCTAACATCATTAAACATGTTTTTCAATAGAAATCAAAGGTTTTCATGGTAGAATTTCTTGTTTTTGATAGAATATAGGGTTTTTCATAAGTTGGGAAATTGGACCTCGAATTGAGGTCCGATTTTGAAACAAATCATATACTTGAACTCGTGGGGGATGGGTAACCGGATTTTGGTCCGAACCCCGAGTTCCAACCATGTGGGCCCGGGGTCGAAATTCACTATTCCGGGCAAAATGTCGTAAAAGTTGTAATTGGTCTTAGGAATTAGTTTGTTGAGTAGTATTGATGATATTAAATCAATTGTGTATAGATACGATTGGATTGGAGCCAAATTTGAAAGAAAAAGACATTGCCACGGATTGAATTGTTCATAAACATTCGAGGTAAGTGTTTGTTCTATCCTAGCTTGAGGGAATAGGATTATGTGCTATGTGTTATGTGATCGAGTGCAGTGTATAGGCTGTGGTGACGAGCATCCATACACTGGCGTCTAGTATGACCGTGAGTCGTTGTTAATGCTTATTGTGAGACATATTTGAAGATAAATTGTTGAACCCTTGCCGGGTTGTAGAATTGTTATTGTTCTCCCTTGTCGGGACTTGTTGTGAAGATGATTATTGATTGCCCTTGTTGGGACGGTTTATGATTTACTGTTTCATTCTTTGCCCTTAATTGTGATTGTTATTTGGGTGAGGAAGAGTGATAATGCACGAAGGGTGATGCCGTGCCTTGATTTATTATTTATGCATGAAGGTTAATGTCGTGCCTTGATTTATTATTTATGCACGAAGGTTAATGCCGTGCCATGTTTTATTGATTATGCACGAAGGATCATGCCGTGCCCTGTTATTGAACCATGTACGAAGGATCATGTCGTACTATGGATGTGAGGATGAGAGTAAAAGCACGAAGGGTGATGCCGTGTACTTTATTTACTCATTTGGTGAGGATGAGAGTAAAAGCACGAAGGGTGATGCCGTGCAACTGCTTGTTATTCATTGACTTGATATTACTTGTGTTTCCATTATACTTTGTTTTCCTTGTGAACTTATTAACTGTTGTTAATTGTTGAGATCTTTGAGATATTCCTTATTGTGTTATTACTTGGTTATTTCTTGTTATTCTGTGGTATACATATATATTGAACTGCACAGGTTTATGTGGGTGTCTGGTCCTTGGCTTGTCACTACTTCGCCGGGATAGGCCAGGCACTTACCAGCACATGGGGTCGGTTGTGCTGATATTACACTTCGTGCATTTTTGCACAGGTCCAGGTTACGATCAGGAGCAGCAGCAGCAGTAAATCGATTTCGTGGGAGTTGATCATATTGAGACCGAGGTAGCGTGCAGACGTCCGCAGGCCTGGCCTCTCTCTCTTTATTTATGTTACTAGCTGTAGTCTCTTTGTTCCGAGACAAACAGAATTATATTATATTTCTTTCAAACTTTTATGTGTAGTATTCAGTAGTAGTACGTGAGTTGGTGACTCCACGTCTTGGGTAGAGGATTTCAGTATAATTTTTACCTTGTAACTAGTTATTTCTACTTCGATAAAGTATTCCGCTCTTATTTAATTAAGGTTATGGTTTGTTGGTAAATTAATTATGAAATTGTATTAAAAATAGGATAGTATGAATACAGTGGCTTGCCTAGCTACCACGAGTAGGCGCCATCACGATCCCGATGCTGGGAGAAAATTCGGGTCGTGACATTAATATAGTAATGTCTTCTTAAAGAATACTATTATCTAAATACTGAAGTCAGTTAAGTAGTTAGAAATTATATCTATAAATGCATGTTCAACATCTGATAAGAAATATAGATTTACACAATAAATATTTTGCATTCATTAGTGTCACACCTCCTTTTTTCATATGCTACTTTACCTGCGAGGTCGTAGAAGAGTTTTTCCCAATTTAAGGACAGTCAGAACGGGATTAGTTATTAAAGTATTTTTGAGTCACCACTTGAGAATATAATGGTTCCCCAAGTGAGCGATTGAATCCTGAACCGAGGAAAGTTTGACTCTGTTACAGTCCGCGAACTAGAACTCTGGATAAGGAATTCTATTAATCCGGGAGAAGGTGTTAGGCACTCCCGAATTCCGTGGTTCTAGCACGGTCGCTCTCTATTGTATTTGTTTTTATCTGATTCCAATTATATGTTTTTAATTATGTGAATCAGTTTTCCGCTTTTCAATTTTAAAGAATTGCAACATTGTGAAAATGCATTCCTTAACCACACCGTACCAGTACGCATATGGCTTTAGATATATTTTGACTTCGTTGAGAGTAGGATTTGGGTCACTTAAATGTACACCTGTACTAGAGAATGTATATTAAAATTGTGCCTACGGTATCTATATTTCTTAATACTTTGCGATAGACCGTGAAATTAGCTAAACGGTCCTACCGAGTCAAAAAATATTATAACAATTATTTGAGGGCCCCGTGTATTTTAGCTTATAACGAGGCTCATCTTATTGTATTTTTTTAGAAGTCAAACCTAGGTTGTGCTATGTTTTCTATCACTGTTTTTCCCCTAATTAACATAACCATAGTGCATTTTTGTTATGTATTTCATTCACAACCAAGCCATTATATGTTTTGGGCCTGGAATTTGGGCTAATATAAAAGAAATGCACAGAAGTCCACTGGGCTAATGGAAGCCCAATTCATAATTACAAAATCAATTCTTATGCGCTTAGAAGCTAACGCAATTGAATCTAGCTTCTTCTTCCTGATTACGTTCAAATTATTAACCAAATTCAAAACAGGTTCAAACAATCTTTATCAAACTAATTATATATGAACACGAGAATTACGACTTCAGTATCAGAACTTGAACTAAAAATTTAACACTGATTTCATTTATAGACTACTGTCTAGTTACGAGATTAATTAGGCTGAGTTTATTAATCGAAATGCATAACTATTCAATGCAGAAATTACCTTATTATTTGTAAATCTATAATTTCTAAACTAGATATACTGTTGACATATTTTAATTAAATCCTGAACAGCATTCATATTTGATTCCTGTTTCATATCTGGTTTTTGAACTTAAAAACGCGTTATAAAGCTAAAACAACTCAGGATCATAAACTTAAACTACTTTATGCTTTTCTTATTAACAATTACTAATTCAGAAACATAACTAACAAGACTACCTCAATATTTGTATTAATCTCTTGGTTTAAGAACAAATGAAAATCTACAAGTAATCAAACTAGATTTTAACCATTTTTGAAATCTACGATCTTGGTGATCATTTTTAACTGGTCTACTTAGTATTATCCCATATTAACATTTAAACTAACTAATTTACAGAATCACTAGCTTTATTTACACAGCCCAAGTCCATAATATACATAAAATCTTAACAAATTGCATAGATCTAAAGTATTATATATCTATAATATGAACAGAATCAGAAGTAACCGAAAAACTAAGTATAATTTCATATGTTCAATAGCCTTAAATACATTCTCGAAGATGAGGAGTGTACCTGGTTAAATTGAGAAGGAAACTCAAAGAGTTCTAAGGTTGTAAGGAAGAAGAAGATTAGCAACAATGTAGGAATCTATCACAACCCTAGTTCACCAATTGTGAACCTTTCATGACGGCACCCAATCTTCGCGACTAGGTAAGCCTAACACAGTTGCGGAATTTATAGCTTTTATGAACAACAAAAAATAACAGTGGAATAGTGTCACGACCCTAGTTCACCAATCGTGAACATGTCATCATGGAACCTAGTCCCCACGACTAAGTAAGCCTAACACGTTGCGGAATATACAAGTTATGAACAATAAATTATAAATAGCGGAAAAATAATATAAAAGGGAATGTAATCCGTGCCGCTTGGCACATACACCCGTCAAAAACACATTGTATATAACACCACCAAGACCCGGAATCCCACGGGTAACACAGACTAAAAGAGAGTACACAATCGTGGCTCTATGTGTAAAGAGTATCTAACAACGAAATGAAGGAAAACATCTACTAATACTATCAGAATAGAAGGAGGGCCTCCGGATCCGCGGACGTAGCAGATCATACCTCGAGGTCTCCCAAAGAGCTGCCGAATCACCTAGTATGAGCCTGTCCTGATGTACCTGGATCTGCACAACAAAAGTGTGCAGAAGAGTAGCATGAGTACACCACGGCGGTACTCAGGTAAGTGCCAAGCCTAACCTCGATGGAGTAGTGACGAGGAAGGTCAGGGCCCTACTGAGAGAAACAAAAACAAAATGATAGTAACAATATTAAGCAGTTTAAAGTATAATAATTCTGAATTTAACAATAATAAGTGATTGCTACAACCGTCTACAAATAAGCTAACAACAAGTAACAAAAATTCAATTATCAAGTCCAGGACCTGTGGGAATTGAACCCACAGTCCCATTGACAGTACCCATGGGTCTCCAGGAATCGAACCCACAGCCCATGTCTCAATAAATCAGGATCTCCGGGAATCGAACCCACAGTCCACATCTCAATAATATATCAATAGCTCGGGATCTCCGAGAATCGAACCCGCAGTCCACATCTCAATAACTCGGATCTCTGGGAATCGAACCTGCAGTCCACATCTCAATAACTCGAATCTCCGGGAATCGAACCTGCAGTCCACAAACAATACCACTCTGGGTCTCTGGGAATCGAACCCACAGCCCTGGGATCTTCGGGAATCGAACCCGCAGTCCACAAAAACAATAAATAAAGGAATACGAAGAGAGAATATAATATGCTTAACTACAACTTCACCGAAAATAGTGCCAAAAATTATCAAGAAGCTCAAGTAAGACAATTAGGCAACTAGATAGTTAAATACTACCTAATCATGCTTTTCTAACTACTACCGGGTCAGAATATCGAATTAATCAGCTAAGAGCAGGTATATCACTAATCGAACAATTGAAGTAAAGTATGTGTTCAATAACCAGCGCATGTACACGCCCGTCACCTCGCGTACAAGGCATTTAAACTATCACATAATATCCTAGGGGTGAATGTTCCCCCACACGAGGTTAGACAAGCCACTTACCTCGACTCCGGTACAAAACCGCTAAGAGACAACTCTCTTGCCGCGAATGTCAGACTCCACCGATGTAGAATCTGATAAAAATCAATAGAATCACATCAAAATAGGCCAATTGGGCATTACCCGATCAAAACAACTCAAACTACACCAAAACCCACAAGTTGCCAAAACCTGACTTTCGGTACGCTTATCGAAAAAGCATGAAAGTTATATATTCGGGTTCCTTATCTCAATACAAGTCCGTGCAAATAACATTTATTGAAATTGGACTCCGTTTGCCTATTCAAATCAAAGATTTCCTAAATTTTAGGCCTAGGGCTCAAACCCACCTTTAATCTCCCATTTTCAGTGAAATAATCAAGGATTCCATGATAAACTAACGATTTAAGGTCAAGAAACTTACCTCCGAGGATTCCCCGATGATACCCCAGCGTTTCCCTTTTCAATTTCCTCTCTTGGAGCTCAAAAATGGCATTTTTTGTTTATAGGGTCGCGACTGTTATGTTCAGTTTTTTAATTCACTGCCAGGCATTTTCCTTCATCGCGTTCGCGTTGCTTGTCACGTGTTCACGATGCTCTGACCAAAATACCCTTTGCGTTCGCATGACCTTACTCGCGTCCGCGATGCACAGACCGGCTATCGCTTCGTGAATGCGGCGCTGAGCCACGCATTCGCGATGACCTTTTTCCTCATCCACCCGATTTTGCTCTTCGCGAACGCAACCTGGAGATCGCGAACGCGATGCCTCTCCTTCTTCCACTATGCAAACGCGACGCCCTTAGACGCGAACGCGATGCATTGCAGCACCTAGCCTACGCGAACGCGAGCGTGGCCCTCGCGAACGCGATGGCTTAAATCCTGCCCAGTGATCTGCAGTTTTTCTGCAGAATTTTTATGTTTCAAAATGCCGGATGATTGTCCGAATTCATCCCGAGGCCCCCGGGACCCCAACGAAAGCCATCAACATACTCCAAAATGCGATACGAACTTGTTCTAATCATAAAAACACCATCCTAAACATCAAAATCACCAATTACACACGGATTCAAGTCTAAGTTTCTTCGAAACATCCGAAACTAACATTCAATCAAAAACCCGACCAAACGACGTCCGAATGACCTGAAAATTTGCGGACATATCCAAAATCACATAAAAAAGCTACAAAAATTGTCGAAATCTCATTTCGACCCCCGGATCAAAATCTCACCTATCGTTCGGATTTGCCAGAATTTCCAACTTCGGCATTTCAAGCCTAATTGAGCTACGGACCTCCAAATTACATTTCGGACGTGCTCCCAACCCCGAAATCACCTAACGGAGCTAATAGAACCACCAGATATCCGTTCCGAGGTCATCTTAACACTGTTCCAACTACGTACCATTTTCTAACTCTAAAGCTCTCATTTAGGGACTAAGTGTCCCAAAATGCTCCAAATTTCAGAACCGACTCTCCCGTCAAACCACAATAGCAGAAATGAACTTAGGGGAACAGTTAAATTGGGGTTCGGGGCGTAATTTTCTAAAACAACCGGCCGGGTCGTTACATCTTCCCACACTTAAAAGATTCATTCGTCCTCGAACGAGCATAGAAAGCATACCTGCTGTCACGACCCAAACCCTGGTCGTGATGGCGCCCAACACAATGCTAGGCAAGCCCGACCATATTATCCTTTAAAACCAGCCAGTTATTAATCAAATTAAACTTAAACAGTAAATGATCATATCAGGTGATAAACGAAATGTAAAACATACAAAATACGGTCCCAACCATATCGTGGTGTCACGAGACTGAGCCTCTACAGAATAGCATGCTACTACAACCAAGTCTAGGCAATTAGGAAATAAAGAAGATGATAAAGAAGGAGAAAACAAGCTCTGTGGACGCTGGCAGCTACCTCGTAATCTCTGCAAAAGTAGACAAGGATCAGCAGCTACAATGTCTCAACTGCTCTCGGGCACCTGTGGATCTGCACAGAAAGTGCACGGGAGTGGGTGAGTATATTTCAACTCAGTGAGTAACAATAATAAATAATAACTGAAGGTAAGAACTCCTGTGCTATCACTTAGCAGTTCTAAGGCAACCCTCACAAGTACGTCATCACTATAGTAGTACTCTAACCTCCAATCTACGTTTATCTCTACAAGATTCTACACACTGAACCAACCCTCACTCGTACCCCTACGGTGTACGGCCATCTCCACATATAAAGACACATACTTATGTCTATAATGTATAAGTATTTAAGTAGATAGTAGGATAAGATTAAGTATAATGCTGCGGCGTGCAGCCCGCTCCAGTACATATACCGCTGCGGCGCGCAGCCCGCTCCATTTAACGTCGACGGCGCTCACTGGGGGTGTATACAGACTTCGGAGGGGCTCCCTAGGCCCAAGCACTATTATACCGCGGCGTGCAGCCCGATCCACACATGTATTACTGCGGCGTGCAGTCCGATCCAATATTTATATGTATATATATTTATACTGCTGCGGCGCGCAGCCCGATCCCATAATTATACACCAGTGCTCACTGAGAATGTGTGCAGACTCAGACTCCGAAGGGGCTCCTACAGCCCAAGCGCAATAATACTGCGGCGTGCAGTCTGTCCCACATGTATATTACATGTATTTTACATGTATATTACTGTATATTACTGCGGCGTGCAGTCCGATCCAATATATATACTGCTGCGGCGTGCAGCCCGATCCAATATAGGTATATATATATAATACCTCATAATGGGTCCTCGACCCTATCCCGATCAGTATATACTTGGCCTCTCAGGCCCAATATAATATATCACAGTGGTTCCTTGACCCTGTCTCAGTCAATATAGACCTTGGCCTTTCAGTCCCAATATAACATCTCATAGTGGGTCCTTGACCCTATCTCATCTCAATCGGTATAGACTTGGCCTTTCAGGCCCACTCAGCTAGAAGAGGGAATTCCACCTTAGATAATCTCTCTCAATGTACACATCTAGTACGGGCTCATATTATGCTAACAGCTAGAGCTACGGCTGAGTGTATGTTTTCAACACGATATAAGGGTCACCTAGCTCTATAGATTCCCTAATGCTCTACAAATCGGTACAAGGCCCCAAACATGGCTATTGGCCCCAATTGTACAGTTATAATCTCATTAACAGTCATAAAACACGGTATTCTATTAGCCGGGAAGGACCAAGTCCAAGTCCCCAATCACAATGTCACCACGCTCGTCTCAAGACGTGTGTCTCATCTCAACATAGCACTGTGAAGTGCTAGTACGGGGTTTCAAACCCTCAGTACATTGTTTACTACTACCACTCACCTCGAACCGGTAGAAGCTTCAATCCGCCTTGCGCTTGCCTCGCAAATCAATCTCCTCGAGTGCCAAATCTGCTCAAAATCATAGAGAATGCATCAATATATGCTAATTTCACGAAATTCATTCGAAATAACCCAAATTATATCAAAACCCACAAGTTGTCAAAACCCGACTTTTGGTACACTTGTCGAAAAATTACAAAAATCACATATTCGGAATCCTCATCTCGATACGAGTCTAGTCATATAAAATTTACCAAAATCGGACTCCATTTGCCCACTCAAATCGGTGTTTTTCTTTAATTTAGGCCTAGGGCTCAAACCCACCTTTAATCTTCCATTTACAGGGATTTAACCAAGGATTTCATGTTAAAATGATGTAATTAAGCCACAAAACTTCCCTCCAACGAAACCCCGATGATTTCCCAGCAATCTCCCGTCAATTTCTTCTCTTGGAACTCAAAAATGGAGGTTTTGGGTATTAAACCCGCGACTGTCCAGTTCTGGCTTTTAATTCACTGCCAGAATATTTCCTTCATCGCGTTCGCGACGCCACTCACGCGAACGCGATGCCTTTTTCCTCTTCCTCATCGCGAACGCGGCACGCCTTCATGCGTCCGCGAAGGTCAACTTCCCAGCTCCGGATTTTTACTCTACGCGAACGCGTAGTCTCCCACGCGAACGTGTGGCCTCGCCAAATCCTACTTTGCGAACGCGGCCTAGACCCACGCGAACGCGATGCGTTCCAACTCCCTCGTACGCGAACACGTTAACTCCCTCGCGAACGCGAAGAGTGCTGAACCTGGCCTATGCGAACGTGGGCCTGGCCCTCGCGAACGCGAAGGCCAAATCACTGCCCAGTGATCTGCAGATTACAGCAGGTAACTTCTTGCTTCCAACTGCCGGATGATGGTCCGGATTCACCCCGAGGCCCCCGGGACCCCAACGAAAACCACCAACATACCCCAAAACACGATACGAACTTATTCCAATCATAAAAACACCATCCTAAACATCAAAATCACCAATTACCCACGGATTCAAGCCTAAATTTCTTCAAAACTTCCGAATTATACATTCTATCAAAAACCCGACCAAACGACGTCCGAATGACCTGAAATTTTGCGGACATACCCAAAATCACCTAACGGAGCTACTGCAACTGTCGGAATTCCATTCCAACCCCCGGATCAAAATCTCACCTACCATTCGGATTTCGCCAAAATTCAACCTTAGCCAATTCAAGCCTATTTATACACCGGGCCTCCAAATTCAATTCCGATTGCTCCCCTAAATCACAAATCACCTCCCAGAACTAACCGAATCGTCAGAATCTGATTCCGAGCCCTCTAACTAAATATTCAACTCCAGGTTAACTTTTCTTATTCAAGTTTCCTTCAAAAAGGCTATATGCCTCATTTTCAATCCAATTCACTCCTAACTCACCCGATAGACTCTAACACCGATATAAAATCATAAAACATGCAATTTCAACATAATGGGGTGGTAATTCTCGTGACGACGGGCCGGGTCGTCACATTCTCCCCAACTTAAACAAACGCTCGTCCTCGAGCGGGTCAAGAAACATACCTGAAGTCTCAAATAGCTGAGGGTATCTGCTCCGCATCTCCTGCTCAACCTCCCAAGTAGCCTCCTCTACGGGTTGACCTCTCCACTGAACCTTAACTGATTCAATCTCCTTCGACCTCAACTTCCTTACTTGGTGACCCAAAATAGTAATAGGCTCCACATCATAGGATAGATCATCATCAAGCTGAATGGTACCGAAGTCTAATACATGAGACGGATCTCCATTGTTCTCCCAGAGCATAGACACATGGAATACTGGATGAACGCTGGATAAGCTGGGCGGCAAGGCCAACTCATATGCCACCTCTCCAACTCTCCTGAGTATCTCAAAAGGACCAATGTACCTGGGACTCAACTTCCCTTTCCTCCCGAACCTCATGACACCCTTCATGGGTGAAATCTTCAACAATACTCTATCACCAACCATGAAAGACAACTCTCAAACCCTACGGTCTGCATAACTCTTCTGGCGAGACTGTGCTATGCGAAGCCTCTCCTGGATCAACTTTGCTCTATCCAGAGCATCCTGAACTAACTCAGTGCCTATCAATCTATCCTCACCAGGCTCAAACCATCCGACGGGAGATCTACACCGTCTGCCATACAATGCCTCATACTGGGCCACCTGAATACTCGACTGGTAGCTGTTGTTGTAGGCAAACTCGGCAAGTGGCAAAAACTCATCCCATGAACCACCAAAGTCAATCACACATGCCCGCAACATATCCTCCGGGATCTAAATAGTGCGCTCAGACTGTCCGTCTGTCTGGGGGTGAAATGCGGTGCTCAACTCAACCCGCGTACCCATCTCTCGCTGAAACGCTCTCCAAAATTGAGAAGTGAACTTAGTGCCTCTGTCAGATATAATAGACATTGGGACCCCATGCAACCTGACAATCTCCCGAATAAAGATCGCTGCCAACCGTTCCGATGAGTAAGTAGTACTAACTGGGATGAAATGTGCGGACTTAGTCGGCCGATCAACAATCACCCATATAGAATCAAACTTCCTCGCTGTCCGAGGGAGTCCGGTAACAAAATCCATGGTGATCCTCTCTCATTTCCACTCGGGAATAACCATACGCTGAAGAACACCGCCCGGTCTCTGATGCTCATATTTGACCTGCTGGCAATTGAGGCACTTAGCTACATGCCTAACAATATCCATCTTCATTCTCCTCCACCAGTAGTGATGTCTCAAGTCTTGGTACATCTTTGCGGCACTTGGGTGAATAGAGTACCGCGAACTGTGTGCCTCCTCAAGTATCAACTCCCGCAAACCATCGACATTGGGCACACATATACGGCCCTGCATCCTCAGAACACCATCACTGTCGATAGTCACATCTCTAGCATCATTATGCTACACTCTGTCCTTAAGGACAAGCAAATGTGGGTCATCATATTGTCGCTCCCCGATGCGATCATATAAGGAAGATCGAGAAACAACACAAGCCAACACCCGACTCGGCTCCGAAATATCTAATCTCACTAGCCGATTGGCTAGGGCATGAACATCATAAGCAAATGGCCTCTCCCCAACTGGGATGAAAGCTAGGCTGCCCATGCTAACCGCCTTCCGACTCAAGGCATCGGTCACCACATTGGCCTTTCCCGGATGAATCAAAATAGTGATGTCATAATCTTTAAGCAACTCCAACCACCTCCGCTGTCTCAAATTAAGGTCCTTCTGTCTGAATAAGTGCTGAAGGCTGCAATGATCCGTGAACACCTCATAGGAGACACCATACAGGTTATATTATCAAAATTGATACATGGACATGCGCTGCACCTGCTCGAATCATAACACATATCAAATACCTTTCAATTACACATGAGAATAAACCCACCTACTTTTCCCCAATTTAGCATTTCAGGACAATACCTTACCACCAGGATACACATAGCATAATCACTTTAGTCTTCCTGAGTTTGAACTCGTTCCACTACACATAAGGCACTTTATCTCCCATTAGCAAACTGCCATTTGCACAATAAAGATCAATACCGATCGTATGAACTTTATAATACCGGCTCGCGAAATTAGTACCTTGGTCCTCAAGCCATAGACAAAGATCTGGCCTCAAGTCCTCCCGACTGGCCCAACATGAATTCACAGAGATTATATCTCGTCCCTCGATTGGGGAATCATAAGTCATCAAGGCAAATTATCACTAAGCACTCAAGTGCGCACGATAAGAATTTCAAGAATTTGAAGCTTTCCTAAAAGGTTTGCAGCCTCCCGAGGATAAGTACAGGCGTCCCCGTACCGATCCACGAGACTCTACCAACCGGCTCATGACTCGCGAGACCTGTTAGCCTAGGCTCTGATACCAATTTGTCAAGACCCAAACCCTGGTCGTGATGGCGCCCAACACAATGCTAGGCAAGCCCGACCATATTATCCTTTAAACCAGCCAGTTATTAATCAAATTAAACTTAAACAGTAAATGATCATATCAGGTGATAAACAAAATGTAAAACATACAAAATACGGTCCCAACCATATCGTGGTGTCACGAGACTGAGCCTCTACAGAATAGCATCCTACTACAACCAATTCTAGGCAATTAGGAAATCAACAAGATGATAAAGAAGGAGAAAACAAGCTCTGCGGAAGCTGGCAGCTACCTCGTAATCTCTGCAAAAGTAGACAAGGATCAGCAGCTACAATGTCTCAACTGCTCTCGGGCACCTGTGGATCTGCACAGAAAGTGCAGGGGAGTGGGGTGAGTATATTTCAACTCAGTGAGTAACAATAATAAATAATAACTGAAGGTAAGAACTCCTGTGCTATCACTTAGCAGTTCTAAGGCAACCCTCACAGGTACGTCATCACTATAGTAGTACTCTAACCTCCAATCTACGTTTATCTCTACAAGATTCCACACTGAACCAACCCTCACTCGTACCCCTACGGTGTACGGCCATCTCCACATATAAAGACACATACTTATGTCTATAATGTATAAGTATTTAAGTAGATAGTAGGATATGATTAAGTATAATGCTGCGGCGTGCAGCCCTCTCCAATACATATACCGCTGCGGCGCGGAGCCCGCTCCATTTAATGTCGACGGCGCTCACTGGGGGTGTATACAGACTTCGGAGGGGCTCCCTAGGCCCAAGCACTATTATACTGCAGCGTGCAGCCCGATCCACACATGTATTACTGCGGCGTGCAGTCCGATCCAATATTTGTATGTATATATATTTATACTGCTGCGGCGCGCAGCCCGATCCCATAATATACACCAGTGCTCACTGAGAATGTGTGCAGACTCAGACTCCGAAGGGGCTCCTACAGCCCAAGCGCAATAATACCGCGGCGTGCAATCCGTCCCACATGTATATTACATGTATATTACATGTATATTACTGCGGCGTGCAGTCCGATCCAATATATATACTGCTGCGGCGTGCAGCCCGATCCAATATAAGTATATATATATAATACCTCATAATGGGCCCTCGACCCTATACCAGTCAGTATGTACTTGGCCTCTCAGGCCCAATATAATATATCACAGTGGGTCCTTGACCCTGTCTCAGTCAATATAGACTTGGCCTTTCGGGCCCAATATAACATCTCATAGTGGGTCCTTGACCCTATCTCATCTCAATCGGTATAGACTTGGCCTTTCGGGCCCACTCAGCTAGAACAGGGAATTCCACCTTAGATAATCTCTCTCAATGTACACATCTAGTACGGGCTCATATTATGCTATACAGCTAGAGCTACGGCTGAGTGTATGTTTCCAACACGATATAAGGGTCACCTAGCTCTATAGATTCCCTAATGCTTTACAGATCGGTACAAGGCCCCAAACATGGCTATTGGCCCCAATTGTATAGATATAACCTCATTAACAGTCATAAAACACAGTATTCTATTAGCCGGGAAGGACCAAGTCCAAGTCCCCAATCACAATGTCACCACGCTCGTCTCAAGACGTGTGTCTCATCTCAACATAGCACTGTGAAGTGCTAGTACGGGGTTTCAAACCCTCAGTACATTGTTTACTTCTACCACTCACCTCGAACCGGTAGAAGCTTCAATCCGCCTTGCGCATGCCTCTCAAATCAATCTCCTCGGGTGCCAAATCTGCTCAAAATCATAGAGAATGCATCAATATATGCTAATTTCATGAAATTCATTCGAAATAACCCAAATTATATCAAAACCCACAAGTTGTCAAAACCCGACTTTTGGTATACTTGTCGAAAAATTACAAAAATCACATATTCGGAATCCTCATCTCGATACGAGTCTAGGCATATAAAATTTACCAAAATCGGACTCCATTTGCCCACTCAAATCAGTGTTTTTCTTTAATTTAGGCCTAGGGCTCAAACCCACCTTTAATCTTCCATTTATAGGGATTTAACCAAGGATTTCATGTTAAAATGATGTAATTAAGCCACAAAACTTACCTCCAACGAAACCCCGATGATTTCCCAGCAATCTCCCGTCAATTTCTTCTCTTGGAACTCAAAAATGGAGGTTTTGGGTATTAAACCCGCGATTGTCCAGTTCTGGCTTTTAATTCACTGCCAGAATATTTCCTTCATCGCGTTCGCGATGCCACTCACGCGAACGCGATGCCTCTTTCCTCTTCCTCATCGCGAACGCGGCACGCCTTCACGCGTCCGCGAAGGTCAACTTCCCAGCTCCGGATTTTTACTCTACGCGAACGCGTAGTCTCCCACGCGAACGCGTGGCCTCGCCAAATCCTACTTCGCGAACGCGGCCTAGACCCACGCGAACGCGATGCGTTCCAACTCCCTCGTACGTGAACGCGTTAACTCCCTCGCGAATGCGAAGAGTGCTGAACCTGGCCAACGTGAACGCGGGCCTGGCCCTCGCGAACGCGAAGGCCAAATCACTGCCCAGTGATCTGCAGATTACAGCAGGTCACTTCTTGCTTCCAACTGCCGGATGATGGTCCGGATTCACCCCGAGGCCCCCGGGACCCCAACAAAAACCACCAACATACCCCAAAACACAATACGAACTTGTTCCAATCATAAAAACACCATCCTAAACATCAAAATCACCAATTACCCACGGATTCAAGCCTAAATTTCTTTAAAACTTCCGAATTACACATTCTATCAAAAACCCGACCAAACGACGTCCGAATGACCTGAAATTTTGCGGACATACCCAAAATCACCTAACGGAGCTACTGCAACTGTCGGAATTCCATTCCAACCCCCGGATCAAAATCTCACATACTGTTCGGATTTCGCCAAAATTCAACCTTAGCCAATTCAAGCCTATTTCTACACCGGGCCTCCAAATTCAATTCCGATCGCTCCCCTAAATCACAAATCACCTCCCGGAACTAACTGAATTGTCAGAATCCGATTCCGAGCACTCTAACTAAATAGTCAACTCCGGGTTGACTTTTCTTATTTAAGTTTCGTTCAAAAAGGCTATATGCCTCATTTTCAATCCAATTCACTCCTAACTCACCCGATAGACTCTAACACTGATATAAAATCATAAAACATGTATTTACAACATAACGGGGTGGTAATTCTTGTGACGACGGGCCGGGTCGTCACACCTGCAGTGGTGAAAAGATTTGGGTACTGGCTGCGCATATCCTGCTCGGTCTCCCAAGTCGCCTCCTCGACCAGCTGACCCCGCCACTGAACCTTTACTGAAGTGATGTTCTTTGATCTTACCTTCCTGACCTGCCTATCTAGAATGGCTACTAGCTCCTCAACATAAGACAGATTCTTGTCTAGCTGAACAGAAGTGAAATCCAACACATGCGACGGGTCACCATGGTATCTTGATAACGTCCAATTCCACCACTAAAAAGAAATAGACACGGTCGTATGCAATATATTTACCCAACTATGAGTCGGGGTCGAATCCCACAGAGAACAATATGTAGGCCATTAGGAATGCAAGAAAATTATCGCTAGTCGCGCTAAGCCAAACACTTAAGATTTTGGGTTTTGGAAAATGTTTATATCTAAATGCAAAAATGTAAACTAACCTAGAAATAAAATAAAATGATCAATGGCTACAAGTATGAATGCATCGGGAATCACACTCGAGTAACGATCCAATGTATTTCACGATTTTACAAATATGAGCGAGTTTATGATAATTAGCCACAGATAATAATTCTTAATTAGCTCCTTCCGAAGACCAACAAGACTTCCTAATTGAATTATCCCTAATCACAATTAGAAGATTAAGCGCACCCGATAGGCTACAAGTAGTTCAATCCTATCCCTAGGTCGACTCTATAAAGTGAGGGTTAACGCCTCAAGTTCTTGTTAATTAATCTTTCCCAACTCTGAATTATCTTTCCCAAAATTAATTCAAAGTAAATGGGCGAGTCCTAGAGTTAGCTATTATCTTTGGAAACATTAAAGAACAAGAATAATTAAAGTAACAATAACTCACTTCATAAATATACAAAAATCATTCAATAGATAAGCACAATAAGGTATTTAATTCACACTTTAAATATGAATATTCCCATAAACAAGATTCAAGTGTTGGAAATAAATACTACACACTTAGATATACAATACAAAGCAAGGAAATGAAGAAATAAATATAAATGGGTAAGAAATTTTTAACCACAAGTTTCAATCTTCAAGACCCAAGTGTGTGTGCAAAACCCTAGCCTTCAAACTTGTTCTCTCTAAGCCAAAAAGTAAAAAGATGTTCCAAAAGTGAAGAAAATAATGAGAGATGCCCAGAGATGTCTGTTTGGGCGAGTATATAACTGATTTGGGGTGAAAATTTGTGAAATTCCAATTTTGCCCGGAACATCCCAGAAAATCTACTATGCGATCGCACAAGATCCATTGCGATCGCATAGAGTTGGTTTCTCAAACTATGCGATCGCATAAGGTCCAGTGCGTTCGCATAGAGCTGGTTTCTCAAACTATGCGATCGCATAAGGTCCAGTGCGTTCGCATAGGCTTGTCGACTAGTAGCTGACCAGACCATCTTTTCTTCTATGCGTTTGCAATGTGTTGGTGCGTTCGCATAATATTTATTCCTTGTCATATGCGATCGCATGTAACCTTTTGCGATCGCATAGAGTGATTAACTGGGCAGTGCAATTTGTCTATTTTTGCTTCAGTTTGGTCTATTTTCACTTGGTTTCTTCACTGTTACTTCTAAGTCACATACAACCTGTAAAATAGAAGTAAATGGCATAAAATACACGATTTTATTGCTCAAACGTAGCAAAAGTATAGATTTAAAGATAAGATGAGTTGGTAAAATACCAACTCATCACACCCCCAAACTTGAACTATTGCTTTTCCTCAAGCAACAAAAGCAACAAAAGCTCTTCCCAAGTGGTTAACTCAACAATGCATCTCCATAATACCAAGCCAAAAAGAAAGTCTACTTTAAGCATAAATGCATGACTTCGATTGGTACCAACAATTACTCCAAGGCATATGAATTATCAAGCACTTCACATAAACTTCATTGTTTTTCAAGTGCTCAACCACTAATACAAATCAAAGTAACAATCAAGTCATGACACTAAAGCTTCAAAATTTGCCTCTATTCACAATCAACTTTCTTTGGCCATTCTTTCCAATTGAAGATGGGATGAAATTCACAACCCAAACTTCATGTGCCCTCACATTTAAGAGAGAATACCACACTCATGAATCTTAATTTCAAACAAAAATGGGATATCAAATGGAAAGTATTCACTCTCTCTCAAAAAGATGTTCAAATGCATACAAGTAGTACCATAGGCTTGCCCTTCATGTACTCCTCCACTAATGTAAACAACTTGGTTCAAAATCAATTAGGACTTAAGGGTTGTAGTTTAGGCTTTTGGTTAAAGTAAGGCAAAATTTCGGTTAAAGTGACTCAAAACCTCCCAAAGCACTGCAATATTTACAATTAAAGCCTCCTTCCTTCAAAAGTATTTTCCATCCTTTCTTCGCTTTTTTATTTCACACCTAGTCTTCCCTTTTTCACAATTTCTTATCACTTTATGCTATATATATTTTTTTTCTTTTCTTTCCTTTTCTTTTCAAATTTTTTTTTTTCTACCTTCCACCATTTTCAAGCAACTTCCATATCACAATTTCCAACCTTCACCCCCAAACTTAGGCTTTTAGCCTATGCTTATACTTTCAAAGTACTTAGGGAGGTAGGGTGACAAAAGCTATATCAATTAAGAACAAAGGATTTAAGCTTGTAATACGGTTGCCAAAGAATAAGGTTAAAGGCTCAAAATGGGTTGACTAGGGAAAATATTTAGGGGTAGGAATTTTTAAGGCATGCTAGCGGTCCAAGGAAGGCCTAATATTATTTTTCAAACCAAGTTATTCTACGATTTCGCCTTGAAGAACATTCCGGGCAAGTTCTAGACCACAAGTAATACAAAAGAACTCACAAATAAATCTCACCACACATGGCACATGTAAACTCAAGTGGAATACAAATCCAAAATCCAATTGAAACAAATGACTCAAAGAGGTCACATATAGCATAAAGGAAGCTATTTAGTGAATTAAAGAGCCAAAAGTTGATTCTAAAAGTCATGACATCTTTACTTCAATCATTTTTCTTTTTCAACAAGTAAAACTTCATATGCCGAGGTTTAAGTATGTTGGTACCAAGCAAGCCACAACTAGGCCAATGGACACAAATCCTAACTCCAAACCATTTATTTTTCTAGTTTTAGCAAAAACTACTCCTAATTACAAGACTAATTCCCTTAAGAAAGTTGTCAATCTATCCATCATCGGAAAAAGTCAACAAAAAATTACCCGGTTCAAGAATAAAATTGGCATCCTTGGAAAAAGAACCGTGGTAAAAAGAAAACCAAGGATATTGCCACTATTATATAACATACTACTTTCCCAAAAAAAATATATATATATTAAAAAGCTAATAACAATTTAGTAACTAAACATACTAATATCACATGTTACATGAAAATATACTAATAACAACATGAAAAACGAGCACATATAAACAAACTAATATAACACATGACATGAGAATGCACTAGAAACAACATGAAAACAACTACTATACCAATCTGCCAAAACAACAGTTATACAAGAAGCCAACCCCAGCCAAAGATATTGCATTGTCCCCAAAGCAACAAAAATTGACAAATAAAATTGGTGAAAAGTGCTCCCTGAATACTGCGTCACTCGGAGCCAGAGGTAGTGGGAAATGTGAGCTCCATGTCCTCCTCATCATCATCGTCAGACTCTTGTGAGCCACAAAGTGAACTCAGCTTGTGCATCATCCGCGACAGCAACTTGCTCTTCTTCTTTTCGTGCTCCTTGAATTTCACTTGTCGCCTTTCAATCTTTCCTTGTCTCCTACTCAAGTCTTCTAACCAAGTCTTGATGGCTTTTTTCTCTTTCACTATATCATCCAAGGTCGGTGACTGTTTGCTCGATGAGCCAGACCTAGTCGAAGTGCCTTCACCAGATAGACCTGAGGGGAGACCTGCAACAAGCTGTCAAATGTGGGTGTCAACACCATATATCTGCTGGGAAATGTGACGCATGGTGTGGGGGCCTGACTGGAGTGGTCCCATGGGGTCATGAAATGCTGCTGTAGCTGTGGGGTCGCTTCCGGATCCCTCGGCTGAACCGTCAAACTGCCCAAACGAATGAGATAGCACATCAATCCTTCTCTTCTTCTTCTTCTTGCTAGATGCCCCTTGGCGAAGCAATGGATAAATTGCTATGGTAGGGTCTTTCTCAACATCATTTGGGTCTGTAGGCACCTCAGTAGCATATCACAATTGAGTGATCAATGAAGGGAAGAATACGCTTCTGGTCCTTCCGTTGCAAGCTTCCCATATCTCATTCACAATGTGTTGGCCTACATTTACGGGCAAGCCATCCATAATGGCAGCAATCATCCATGCCTTCTCAAGGGTCACTTCAGTTTCATTTCGAGCTGGCACAACCCTGGCACATATAAGGGATAGCCAAGTCTTGGCTTTCCCAATGAACTCATGTGAATCAACCCCTTTGTGTACTCTTGCCCAAGTTGGCACCACTCCGCCATGAAGCTTTTCTATCAACCACTCTGCTCCTCTCTCTCTTCCTACAACTCGGTATACCTCATCATCAACATTTGGAAGCCCATAGTGTGCATTAATCACCTCGGGGCCAAAGTTGACCCGCTTGCCTCTAACAATAGTGAATACCTCCCCCTGGAAGTTAGTCCTCATGGCATTCGCATAAAATTCACGAACTATTGTGTAGTTCGCCTTCACTGGTTCAGAAGCAAAGCATATCCATCCACTGTCGGTCAATCTTTTGAAGAATTCCGTCATTTTGTCTTGAACAGTGTCCAAGCGAATGCTTCGTTCTTTGACAATGCTCTTTGACAATGCTATTTGACATGAGCTTGTCATAATTCCTTTCATAGTCTGCTGCCAAGAATCTTGTCGCATCAAAATACTCTTCCTCCGGAGCTGGGAGGGCATATTCTTGAACATTTTTAACATTTTTCGAGGCCATTTTGTGCACAAAGTACCTACAAATAGTAACCAATTGTTAAACGCATGAACGAGTACTTTATACACTATATAATAATGCATTTAGGCCAAAGAATAAGAGCAGAAAGCATTCGGGCAAAATTCTGCGAAGCTACTATTTTTGGCACTGCTGGGCTTAAAGATATGCGATCGCATTGCACTGTTGTGATCTCATAGAGCAATTTCAAAGTCCCGTTTGATAAAGCTATGCGATCGCATAGTACTGTTGCGGTCGCATAGTACAAATTTTTTTCAGTGCAATTTTTTTTTGGCCTATGCGATCGTAGAACAGTCAATGCAAACGTATAGGGTTTTTCAGTTCTGCCCCGATTTTATTTTTCTGGACATTTTCACAAACATGTTGTGAGCCCGGTCTTGTGTGCTCAATTTCAGACAATGGAGCCACAGATTTCAACCAAAATTTTCTTCAAAAGGATCACTCACTCTCAACCAAACTCACTCAGCAAGCAAACAACAATTTAAGCATTAATTTGCAACTTAGCACTTAAAATTTGTAAGCAATAATGACCAACCAACCATGGGTGATCTTTTATCTCTCAAATGACACCAAGAAGAGGATGAAAGATTTAAGAGGAGGGCGAAGAAATCACATACCTTGAGGATTGAGATGAAAAATTTGCAAGAATCTTGAAGAGTTTTGGCACTTTGAATTATTTGGGAGGTTAGGGATGAGGGGCCTGTTATGATATGAGAAGGGGGAAAATGTTCCGTTTTTACAGCTTTTGGGAGTTTAAGTCATACCTGACACTATGCGATCGCGTGGCTGTGTTGCGATCGGATAGTGTAAAATTGTGGGCCCTGGGAGTTGACTGGTCAAACTTTGCGATCGCATTGTACGTCTATGAACTACAACTATGCGATCGGGTAGCACTAATGCGATCGCATAGTGCAACAGTCTGCTGCACTGCAATTTTTCACCAGCTACTGGTTTTTTCCATAAGGGTCTTGCCAACCTACTCAAATCAACTCCAAAAAATTTGAAACTTGGCAGATTAGTAACAAATAATGTTCTAAGCTATAATAAAAAAAATTCAAAAATGACAAAAATTTTGAAAAACGATGGGTTGCCTCCCACCAAGCGCCGCATTTAACGTCGTGGCACGACGCAAACAATATTACCACTTTTCTTACCACTTGGATGATATGAATTGGGCCCCTAGCATGGACTCAAGCTTATGAACGCGAGCGATGGGGGGTGGTAATTGGATGTTCGAGCCAATGCTTAAAATTTTCATTTTGCACTTCTTGGCTTTCAAGTGAAGAATGTCGTTTTGATTTCTTGCCTCCTCAAACTGTAAAATGTATGGCCAAAGTTGCTCCTCCTCGCATTCTTTCATTGATTCATGTGGTTCAACTGCCGTGTCACCACACAATTTCAAGGTTGAAAAATGCTTGGACTGTGACCTTAAGCCCACACTTTGCAATTCTTCTATGTTGACATCCTCTTTTTCCCCCGGATTAGAGTCAACAACAACCACATTAGAATTTACACCGGTTGACTCCAATTCCATGTTTTTTCCTGCATCAACGACACTCATTGAGTTGGTTGGCGGATGTTCATCCATTTGTGAGTGCAATCCTTGGAGTGCAAAATCATTTTGGAGACTATTCTCCAAGAGATGTTCCAAGGCATTTTGCTCCTTGTTTCCTTTTTCAAGTAGACACTCAAACATGAGCTTGAACTCTCCACTTTGGCCATGCTCCACTTCTTCCAATTCCATAGCCCTATAATTCTTGCCAAAACGAGTAGAATCATCATAGTGGGGGCTTGTGGAAGGGATTAACAAATAAGCACAATCATCCCAATGACCATTTTGGAAACCACACTTATCACAAATACTCCACCTATGGGTTTCGAATTGTGCGCACGATCCACCCCCGGGAGAATTTAAACAATTTTGCCACGAATGTGGTCCTCCACAATAAGGACAAGGATCATCAAAATATGAACAACTACCATCCGACCCATTTTCATTATACGATGCCATTTTTCAAAATTAAGAAAATAAACAAGAAACCAACACTAAAAATAGACCCAAGGTAAGAAAAATAATTACACAAATATTCACACGTTTGGACCAAAGCACTTTCGCTTAGTTCTTAAACAACCTAAATTACGCCAAATTGTTCCCCGGCAACGGCGCCATTTTTGATAACGTCCGATTCCACCACTAAAAAGCAATAGACACGGTCGTATGCAATATATTTACCCAACTATGAGTCGGGGTCGAATCCCACAGAGAACTATATGTAGGCGATTAGGAATGTAAGAAAATTATCGCTAGTCGCGCTAAGCCAAACACTTAAGATTTTGTGTTTTGGAAAATGTTTATATCTAAATGCAAAAGTGTAAACTAACCTAGAATGCAAATAAAATGATCAATGGCTACAAGTATGAATGCATTGGGAATCACACTCGAGTAACGATCCAATGTATTTTACGATTTTACAAATATGAGCGAGTTTATGTTAATTATCCATGGATAATAATTCTTAATTAGCTCCTTCTGAAGACTAACAAGACTTCCTAGTTGAATTATCCCTAATCACAATTAGAAGATTAAGCACACCCGATAGGCTACAAGTAGTTCAATCCTATCCCTAGGTCGAATCTATAAAGTGAAGGTTAACGCCTCAAGTTCTTGTTAATTAATCTTTCCCAACTCCGAATTATCTTTCCCAAAATTAATTCAAAGTAAATGGGCGAGTCCTAGAGTTAGCTATTCTCTTTGGAAACATTAAAGAACAAGAATAATTAAAGTAACAATAACTCACTTCATAAATATACAAAAATCATTCAACACAAAAGCACAACAAGGTATTTAATCCACACTTTAAATATGAGTATTCCCATAAACAAGATTCAACTGTTGGAAATAAATACTACACACTTAGATATACAATACAAAGCAAGGAAATGAAGAAATAAATATAAATGGGTAAGAAATCCTTAACCACAAGTTTCAATCTTCAAGACCCAAGTGTGTGTGCAAAACCCTAGCCTTCAAACTTGTTCTCTCTAAGCCAAAAAGTAAAAAGATGTTCCAAAAGTGAAGAAAATAATGAGAGATGCCCATAGATGTCTGTTTGGGCGAGTATATAATTGATTTGGGGTGCAAATTTGTGAAATTCCAATTCTGCCCGGAACATCCCAGAAAATCTACTATGCGATCGCACAAAATCCATTGCGATCGCATAGAGCTGGTTTCTCAAACTATGCGATCGCATAAGGTCCAGTGCGTTCGCATAGAGCTGGTTTCTCAAACTATGCGATCGCATAAGGTCCACTGCGTTCGCATAGGCTTGTCGACTAGCAGCTGACCAGACCATCTTTTCTTCTATGCGTTTGCAATGTGTTGGTGCGTTCGCATAATATTTATTCCTTGTCACATGCGATCGCATGTAACCTTTTGCGATCGCATGTAACCTTTTGCGATCGCATAGAGTGATTAACCGGGCAGCGCATTTTGTCTATTTTTGCTTCAGTTTGGTCTATTTTCACTTGGTTTCTTCACTATTACTTCTAAATCAAATACAACCTGTAAACTAGAAGTAAATGGCATAAAATACATGATTTTATTGCTCAAACATAGCAAAATTATAGATTTAAAGATAAGATGAGTTGGTAAAATACCAACTCATCCTATCTCCAGAGCATAGAGATATGAAATATGGGGTGAACTCCGGCTAGGCTGGGAGGTAAGGCCAACTCATAAGTAACCTCCCCAAAATGCCTCAAAATCTCAAATGGGCCAATAAACCTAGGACTCAGCTTTCCTTTCTTCCCAAACCTCATAACGCCCTTCATGGGCGAGACTGGAAGCAGAACCCGCTCACCTACCATAAAAGCTACATCGTGAACTTTCTTGTTCGCATAACTCTTCTGTCTAGACTGGGCTACACGAAGTCTGTCCTGAATCACCTTGACCTTGTACATAGCATCCTGAACCATATCAGTACCTAGCAGCCTGGCCTCGCCCGGCTCGAACCAACCCACGAGAGACCTGCACCTCCTACCATATAGGGCCTCATACGGTCCCATCTGAATACTAGACATGTAGCTATTGTTATAAGCAAACTCCACCAGTGGCAAGAAGCGATCCCATGAACCTCCAAATATAATCACGCACACACGGAGCATATCCTCCAAAATCTAAATAGTGCGCTCGGACTGACCATCACTCTAGGGATGAAACGTTGTGCTCAGCTCCACCCGAGTTCCCAAATCTTGCTGTACGGCTCTCCAGAACCGTGAAGTGAACTGAGTGCCTCTATCTGAAATGATGGAAACTGGAATACCGTGCAGTCGAACTATCTCTCTGATATAGATCTCCGCCAGTCGCTCTGATGAATATGTAGTGCTCACCGGTATAAAATGGGCGGAATTGGTCAGCCGATCCACAATAACCCAAATGGAATCAAACTTCCTAACAGTCCGTGGATGTCCAGATACAAAGTCCATGGTAATGCACTCCCATTTCCACTCTGGAATCTCAATCTGCTGCATCAATCCACCCGGACGCTGATGCTCATACTTCACCTGCTGGCAGTTGAGGCATCTAGAAACATAATCAACTACATCTCTCTTCATCCGCCTCCACCAGTAATGTTGTCTCAAGTCTTAATACATCTTCGCGGCACCCAAATGGATGGAATACCGCAAACTATGGGCCTCTGCTAGAATCAGCTCTCGAAGATCATCTACCTTGGGCACACAGATACGCCCCTGCATCTTCATAACTCCATCATCCCCAATGGTAACATCTCGAGCATCACCACGCCGAACTCTATCTTTAAGGACAAGCAAATGAGGGTCGTCGAACTGACGCTCCCTGATGCGGTCAAATAGAGAAGACCGAGAAACCACACAAGCCAAAACCCGGCTGGGCTCCGAAAGATCCAGTCTAACAAACTGCCTGGCTAAAGCCTGAACATCCATCGCCATAGGCCTCTCCGAAGCTGGTAGATATGCCAAACTTCCCAAACTCTCTGCCCGACGACTCAATGCATCGGCAACCACATTAGCCTTGCCCGAATGATAGAGAATAGTAATATCATAGTCCTTCAGTAGCTCCAACCATCTCCTCTGATGCATATTCAGGTCCTTCTGCTTAAGCAAGTGCTGCAAGCTATGGTGATCAGTATATATCTCACAAGGAACCCCATACAAGTAATGACGCCAAATTTTCAAGGCGTGAACAATGGCAGCTAACTCCAGATCATGAACAAGATAGTTCTTCTCATGCACCTTCAGCTGTCTCGACGCGTAGGCAATCACCCTACCGTCCTGCATCAATACCGCACCGAGTCCAACTCGTGAGGCATCACAATATACAGTATAGGACCCCGAACCCGTAGGCAACATCAATATAGGGGCCGAAGTCAAAGCTGTCTTGAGCTTCTGAAAGCTCGCCTCACACTCGTCTGTCCACTGAAAAGGGGCACCCTTTTGGGTCAATCTAGTCATAGGTGCTGCAATCGAAGAGAACCCCTCTACGAAACGACGGTAATAGCCCGCCAAACCAAGGAAACTGCGAATCTCAGTAGCGGAGGAGGGTCTGGGCCAACTCTGCACGGCCTCCACCTTCCTCGGATCTACTCGAATACCATCACTCGACACCACGTGGCCCAAAAATGCCACCGAACTCAACCAGAATTCACATTTAGAGAACTTGGCATAAAGCTGCTTCTCCCTCAGAATCTGAAGCACTATCCTCAAATGCTGCTCGTGCTCTTCCCGGCTCCGGGAATATACTAGAATATCATCAATGAAAACAATCACGAACGAGTCCGGATAAGGCCTGAACACAATGTGCATCAAATGCATAAAGGCTGCTGGGGCATTAGTCAGCCCAAAAGACATCACGAGGAACTCATATTGGCCATACCGAGTCCTGAAGGCAGTCTTCGGGATATCTGGCTCCCGAATCTTCACATGATGATACCCAGAGCGAAAATCAATCTTAGAAAACACCTGTGCGCCCAGTAGCTAGTCAAATAAATCATCAATGCGAGGCAAAGGATACCGGTTCCCTACTGTAACCTTGTTCAGCTGACGATAGTCGATACACATACGCATAGAACCGTCCTTTTTCATCACAAACAACATAGGAGCACCCCAAGGCGAAACACTGGGTCGAATGAAACCCTTGCCCAATAACTCCTGTAACTGATCCTTTAACTTCTTCAACTCAGGAGGAGCCATATGGTACGGTGGAATATAAATGGGCTGAGTGCCCGGCAACAAATCAATAGCAAAATCAATATCTCTGTCGGGTGGCATGCCCGGGAGATCAGCTGGAAATACATCAGCAAAGTCACGTACCACAGGAACAGAATCAATAGAGGGAGTGTCAATACTGACATCCCGCACATAGGCTAGATAAGCAGCACACCCCTTCTCAACCATACGCTGAGCTCTAAGAAAGGAAATAACATGGCTAGTGGTGTGATTAGAGTGCCACTCCACTCAATACGTGGAATGCCTGGCATAGCCAGCGTCACGGTCTTGGCGTGACAATCAAGTATAGCATAATGGGGCGACAACTAGTCCATGCCCAGAATAATATCAAAATCGACCATCCCGAGCAATAATAGATCCGCTCTGGTCTCAAAACTACAAATGGTAACCGAACACGACCGATATACACGGTCCACAGCGAAAGAGTCACCCACCGGAGTGGAAACATAAATGGGGGCACTCAAAGAATCCCGAGGCACACCCAGATGAGAAGAAAAGTAAGAAGACACATATGAAAAAGTGGAACCAGTGTCGAATAGAACCGATGCCTCCCTGTGACTAACCAGAATAATACCTGTGATAACAGAATCTGATGTAACAGCCGCAGCGCGATCAGGAATAGCATAGAATCTGGCATGTTCCCCCTCTCGAGGGCGGCCTCTAGCACCCTGACCCCCGCTCCTGGCTGGCTGGGCAGGTGGAGTGGCAGCTGGAGCTGGAATGATAGCCTGCTGGCCCTGAGAACCACGCTGATGCTGTGACGACTGATGAGGGGCTCCTCTCCTGCGCCCGGGGAACTCCCTAACCAGATGGCGAGTATACCCGTACCCAAAATAAGCTCTGGGAGGACGCAGTGGCTGTGACTGACCGGCCTCACCCCTACTAATCTGACCCGTGGAAGTACCCAACGCAGGAGGTGCACTGGAAACTGGGGGAGCATAATAAGGCTCCTAAGGTGCTAGAAGAGCTGGAGCACTACTGGCTGCGGTCAATGCTGAGTGAGCTGGTCGGCCGGAATAACCCCTGCCAAAACGACTAGCTGCTGAAGTGCGGGCACCAGAGAAATGGCCCGACTCACGAGACCTCTTGGCCTCTCTCTCTCCTCGCTCTCTAGGGAGCATACTCTCGATCCACCTCGTAATGTTCACTGCCTGCTGATAAGATATATCTGTCTCCAACTCTCTGTCCATGCTGGATCGGATCGGCAGAATCAAGCCCTCAATAAATCTCCGCACCCTCTCCCGGACCGTGGCTACCAAGGTCGGTGCATGCCTGGTGAGATGGGTAAAACTGATAGCATACTCCGATACTGACATGGAGCCCTGTCGCAACCGCTCAAACTCCGAGCGCTAAGAATCCCTAAGGCTCCGAGGAACAAACTCTCTCAAAAAATATCTGAAAATTGCGTCCAGGTCAATGAAGCAGACTCCTCTGGACTATCAAACTCGTACGTGTGCCACCAATCGTAAGCGACCCCACCAAACTGAAAAGTAGTAAAGGAAACCCTGCTGGTCTCCACAATCCCTGATAACAACTAGGTCGGGAATCCAAACTAGAGTAAGAATTTGAGAAGTAAATGCGGAAGCAATAACAACAGGAATTGAACAACTAGAATTAAACAAATGAAAATAAAGGATATGGGAAAGATTCAAGGAAAGAATTCCGAGAACTTTCAAGAATGCAAGTTCTATAGCCTTGACAAGATCAAAGTAACAACGTCTTGGTTTATGAAAGAAATCAAATGCCTTTACTTAAAAATCAAATCAAAATAATAGATTCAGATCTTGACCACTTTACGAGTAACTTGAGACAACAATTAATACTAGTATTAATCTCCTTCTAAGAATACCACAAAGGAACCAAAGATATCACAAAAGAGAAGTAATCTTACTACCTTGAACTATGAACTAGTAAAGGTTAAAAGATAAATCTCAAAGCACAAGTAACAAAGGTTCAAAAGAACTCTCAAAGTATGATATACTCAATCAATAATAATTTGTCTTATGAAGTAGAAGAACACCCTATTTATAGGAGTACAACGGCATAAAAATAACATTAAAAACTAGGTGGGGTGGTTGTAGTGGAAAACACAATTATTACAATGAGGTAGGTGGCTGCTAAAGTCTAAGAAAAGTCTTTGGCTAGGTGTTGGGCGGCCAAGACCCTTTGGGGCAGATTTGGGCCTTAAAACAACTAGTTTTGGGCCATTAGTTTGGACTCCAATTGGGCTACTCTTGTAACACCTCTTTTTGGAACTCTTTTAAGCTCATTTTGAGCCCATTTGGTGACTCCAAGGGCTGATTTGGGTAACCAAATCTTCCTCCTCTTGGACTTCAATTTGAGCAACCAAATAGTTGTAAAACTTCGACAACTCTTCTCCTTTGGGCATGAGCTCTTCCTCCATAGTTAGAAGCTTCTTTATTTGCCATTGAAGTCCAGCAACCTTAGTTTACAATTCCTTAGCTTGAGATCTTGTAAATGGCCTTCTTGGAGCTTCCAAAACTCTATCCTTATCAGTGATGCCATCATTCCCCTCTTCTTGAAAAGAATTCGTCCCCGAATTCGATCCTACGTGAAACAAAGATAAGTCAGCAACATTGAATGTAGCACTTACTTGAAACTCACCAGGAAGGTCCAACTTATAAGCATTGTTTCCAATCATTTCAAGGACTTGAAAGGGGCCATCTCCTCTAGGATGCATCTTTGACTTCCTTTTGGAAGGAAATCTCTCCTTTCTAAAGTGAACCCAAACTAAATCTCCAGGTTTAAAAATAACTTGTTTTCGACCCTTATTCTTTCTCAAGGCGGGTTGCTCATTTTTCTTCTCAATTGCAAGCCTTGTTTGCTCATGAATGTTTTTCATCATCTCAGCCTTTGTCCTACCATCAAGACTAGCAATATCATTAGTAGGTAATGGAAATAAATCAAGTGGAGTAAAGGCATTAAAGCCATAAACAACTTCAAATAGAGACATACCTGTAGAAGAATGGATTGTTCTATTGTAAGCAAATTCAATCATAGGTAAGTGATCTTCCCATAAAGTTAATTTACCTTTCAAAACAGCCCTCAACATGTTTCCTAAGGTTCTATTAACTACTTCAGTTTGTCCATCAGTTTGTGGGTGACAAGAAGTGGAAAACAACAATTTAGTGCCTAACTTCCCCCAAAATACACGCCAGAAGTGACTCAAAAACTTTGCATCCATATCACTAACAATAGTTCTAGGTATACCATGCAATTTCACAATCTCTTTTAGAAAAATATTAGCAACATGTGAGGCATCATTAGTCTTTAAACAAGGAATAAAATGATCCATCTTGGAGAACCTATCTACCACAACAAATATACTATCCTTACCATACCTTGTTCTAGGCAAACCTAACACAAAATCCATAGATATATCAATCCAAGGTGAAGTAGGAACAGGTAGTGGCGTGTAAAGACCATGTGGTAACACTTTAGATTTGGCTTGTTTACATTCCCAACACCGTGGGCACATTCTTTCAACATCTTTTCTCATTCCAGGCCAAAAGAAATATTCAGCAAGTATGTCTAATGTCTTTGGGACCCCAATGTGTCCCATAAGCCCTCCACAATGTGCTTCCCTTACAAATACTTCACGTAAAGAGCAATTAGGGATACACAACTTATTTTCCTTAAAGAGAAACCCATCTTGTAGGTTAAACCTATCAAGAGGACCCAACTTACAATCTGCAAAATTTTTGCCAAAATCAACATCAATAGCATAAAGTTCCTGGATTTGATCAAAACCCATCAATTTAGAAGTGAGGGTAGAAACTAAGACATACCTCCTTGAAAGTGCATCAGCAACAACATTCTCTTTCCCTTGTTTGTAAGAAATTACATAAGGAAAAGTTTCAATAAATTCAACCCACTTAGCATGCCTTCTACTAAGCTTACCTTGACTTTTTAAGTATTTCAAGGATTCATGGTCAGTTTTAATGACAAACTCCCTTGGCCACAAGTAATGTTGCCATATGGCTAAAGCCCTTACCAAAGCATAAAGCTATTTGTCATAAGTTAAAGTGTTCAATGTGGCTCCACTCAACTTCTCACTAAAGTAGGCAATAGGTTTAGAATCTTGCATCAAAACAGTTCAATTTCAAAAGATTTAGAAAAATCAGGCAATTATAATAACGGAGCAGAACATAACTTTTCTTTCAACAAGTTAAAAGCATCATATTGTTCTTTTCCCCATTTAAAAATCCTATCCTTTTTGATAACTTCAGTTAAAGGAGAAGCAATGGTGCTAAAGTCTCTCACAAACCTCCTATAAAAACTAGCAAGTCCATGAAAACTCCTAACTTCAGTTACACTCTTAGGTTTAGGCCATTCTTTAATTGCTTTGATTTTCTCTTCATCAACCTCATCTCCCTAAGAGCTAACCACAAAACCCAATAAAATCACACGATCCACATAAAAAGTACATTTTTTTAAATTAGCAAACAACAATTGCTTTCTAAGAACTTCAAAAACTTGTCTTAGGTGTTCTACATGCTCTTCAAGTATTAGAAAAGACCAAGATATCATCAAAGTACACCACAACAAATTTTCCATGAAAATCCTTAAAAACATAATTCATTAATCTCATGAAAGTGCTAGGTGCATTAGTCAAGCCGAAAGGCATAACTAACCACTCATAAAGCCCATATTTTTTTTTAAAAGCAGTTTTCCATTCATCTCTAGGATTCATTCGAATCTAATGGTAACCACTTTTTAGATCAATTTTAGAAAAGATTTTGGATCCATGTAATTGATCCAACATGTCATCAAGACGAGGAATAGGGTGGCGATACTTTACCGTAATCTTGTTGATTGCTCTACAATCCACACACATCCTCCAAGTTCCATCCTTTTTGGGTACCAATAGGACCGGAACAGAGCAAGGGCTCATGCTCTCTCTCACAAGGCCTTTTTCAAGCAACTCCTCAACTTGCCTTTGAAGTTCCTTTGTCTCTTCTGGATTACTCCTATAGGCTGGCCTATTTGGGATTTGTGATCCAGGTACAAAATCAATTTGATGCTCAATGCCACGTAAAGGTGGCAATCCACTAGGAATATCTTCTGGAAAGACATCTTCAAAATCCTGCAAAAGAGATGAAATACTACTTGGCAAAGAAGAAGTTAGCAACTCAGAATTAATTAAAGCCTCTTTGTAAGTAAGTAGTATTATGGGCAGCCCCTCTTTTCTTGCATTTAAACACTCTTTGGCTTTTATATAGAAACTCTCTCTTTTTCTTTCCTTAGCCTCTTTCCTCTCACCAAGACTGTCTATTTTTTTATTCGAACCCTCTTTTATCTCTTCTCTCAAATTACTACCCTCTCTCTCTTTCTTTTATTTTTCCTCAAGCTCACTTTTTATCCCTCCCCTTGACTTTCCCATTGTTTCCTTCAATCTCTTCTGATCTTTAAACACTTGAGAAGGAGATAAAGGTGCAAGAGTAAATTTCCTGCCATTTAGTTCAAGCGAATATCTATTCTTTCTCATATCATGAAAAACATTCCTGTCATATTGCCAAGGACGACCCTGTAATATATGACAAGCTTGCATAGGCACTATGTCACAAATAACATCATCCTCATATCTACCAACGTTAAATGAAATCATACACTGTTTATTTACCTTTAGTTCACCACTATCATTTAACCATTGGAGTCTATAGGGAGTAGGGTGTTTCATGCATGCAAGTCCCAGTTTTTCCACAAAGTATGAACTAACCACACTAGCACAACTACCACTATCAATGATCATAGAGCAAGTTTTTCCTGTTATCCCACACCTAGTATGGAATATATTCTCTCTTTGTGCTTCACTATTGCTTCCTAAATTGATAGTCATAATCCTCCTAACTACCCCAACCATTCCATCATTAGGTAGTTCTAAATCACCTTCATCACTCATATCTTCCTCACTCTTTTCACTCTCATATCCTCCATCTTCATTTAGAATGATGTTTCTTCTACTTGGACATTCATGCATCATATGCCCCCTTCCTTTACATTTATGACACTGAATAGAACTAGAAGGTGTAAAAGGTTTAGGGTTTAAGGTTTTACCTCCCTCTTTGTTCTCCAGTTTACCTTTTCCCTTGTCTTCTTGAGGCCGAGAAAAACTCTTCATCTCATGATTTGGCCATGGTTTCTTAGGCATGGTGCTTGTTCGACATCTCCATGAGCTAGTTTGCTTTCTTTTATTTTGATTTTCTACCTTTATACACAAATCAACTAACTCATCTATTGTTACATATTGTTGTAATTCAACTACATCAGCTATTTCCTTATTTAAACCATTTAAAAACCTAGCAATTGTAGCCACTTCTTCCTCCATACAATTAGCTTGGATCATAGCTATATCCATAGCCTTAAAGTACTCATCTACTGACATGGACCCTTGCTTCAATGTTTGAAGATGTAGTTGTAGCTCTCTTTGAAAGTGTGACGGTACGAATCTCTTCCTCATCACCCTTTTAGCCTCAGTCCAAGTAGAAATTGGTGCTTGTCCTTATTGTAGTCGATCCCTATTAAGCTTTTTCCACCAAATATAAGCATAATCAGAAAACCAAACAACAACAAGTTTAACCTTCTTACCTTCAGAGTAGTTGTGACAGTCAATGATTGCTTCAACCTTTCTCTCCCAATCAATATACAAGTCTGGATCCCTTGTTCCCTTGAAAGATGGCATCTGCATCTTTATATTACTTATATTATCACCCTCTATCCTACCTCTTTGTTCCCTCCTATCTCCTCTCACCCTATCAAAATCGATATCATTAAAATTATCAATAAAGTTTGCTTGATTTACAATAGGAGCATGGGGTACTTTTCTTCTAGCAGGTGGCCTAACATTATTATCCCTCCTAAGTTCAGCTATTGTATCATTCTGATCTGCAATGGTATCCCTCATTTCTTGGAGTTGCAGATTCAGGCTTTCAAACTGTTGATGCATGGCTTGCAAGGTAAAACCATTCCTTGCTTTGATTTCAGCTTCTTGGAGCACTACCTGTATGAGACATCTTTAAAAATTGTATCACACAAATTAGCTTTTTTTTCTCTCGATATAACCTTTGAACAAAGTACTTTATAGATTTATAGTTATACCTAACTTGTATGTAGTTCTCAGTAGTAAAACTTAGATTTTTCTTATGTTTTTGGGAACAATTAAAAGAAGAAAGAACCAAATCCTAGAACTTTTAGGCTCGGTTGAAACAAGACACGAACGAAAAGGAAAGAATATAAATGTGTAGATTACAAAGAGTAAGAAAATCAAGGATCCCATCTTCTTGTTTCCTTTGTTAATTTTTGGAAACACTTAGATACAAAAGATATATCATGGAGAGCACAATTGTATTTCTTCTTGTTTTAAAATGGATTTCATTTTTTTTTTGTTTTTTCTTTAAAATATCCCAAGAATTATCAAGAACGAATCTTGATAGAACCACTCTGATACCACTTGATAACAACTAGGTCGGGAATCCAAACTAGAGTAAGAATTTGAGAAGTAAATGCGGAAGCAATAACAACATGAATTGAACAACTAGAATTAAAGAGACGAAAATAAAGGATATGGGAAAGATTCAAGGAAAGAATTCCGAGAACTTTCAAGAACGCAATTTCTATAGACTTGACAAGATCAAAGTAACAACGTCTTGATTTATGAAAGAAATTAAACGCCTTTACTTAAAAAGCAAATCAAAACAAAAGATTCGGATCTTGACCACTTTACGAGTAACTTGAGACAACAATTAGTACTAGTTTTAATCGCCTTCTAAGAATACCACAAAGGAATCAAAGATATCACAAAAGAGAATTAATCTTACTACCTTGAACTATGAACTAGTAAAGGTTGAAAGATAAATCTCAAAGCACAAGTAACAAAGGTTCAAACGAACTCTCAAAGTATGATATACTCAATCAATAATAATCTGTCTTATGAAGTAGAAGAACACCCTATTTATAGGAGTACAAAGGCATAAAAAGAACATTAAAAACTAGGTGGGGTGGTTGTAGTGGAAAACACAATTATTACAATGAGGTAGGTGGCTGTAAAGTCTAAGAGAAGTCTTTGGCTAGGTGAGGGGCGGCCAAGACCCTTTGGGGCAGATTTGGGCCTTAAAACAACTAGTTTTGGGCCATTTGTTTGGACTCCAATTGGGCTACTCTTGTAACACCTCTTTTTGGAACTCTTTTAAGCTAATTTTGAGCCCATTTGGTGACTCCAAGGGCTGATTTGGGTAACCAAATCTTCCTCCTCTTGGACTTCAACTTGAGCAACCAAATAGTTGTAAAACTTCGACAACTCTTCTCCTTTGGGCATGAGCTTTTCCTCCATAGTTAGAAGCTTCTTTATTTGCCATTGAAGTCCAGCAACCTTAGTTTGCAATTCCTTAGCTTGAGATCTTGTAAATGGCCTTCTTGGAGCTTCCAAAACTCTATCCTTATTAGTGATGCTATCAATCCCCATAGTACGAAGAATACGATGACACTCCTCCAGAAAACCCAATGCATCATCTGAAGCCAGCCCACTGAACACTGGAGGGTCATATTTCTTGAACCTCTCCAATCTACGTTGCTTGTCCTCAGAGGCAGCTGACTCACCTCCGGGCTGTGATAGGGTGGCAGGAGGCATAACCATAATCTCTGGAACATGTCCTACTGGCACACGCTGCCCAGGTGTAACGGCTACAGGAGTCTGGGCCCCTCCCCTGGCCTAGGATGTAGCTGCAGCGAGAGGAAGCAGTCCTGCCTGAGCTAACGTGGTATACATACTCATAAATTGGGCCAGGGTCTCCTGGAGTGCTGGAGTAGTGGCAGCTGTAGTCGGTGTACCAGGTGCCTGCGCTCCAACCTGGTCTACCTGTGGCACCTCAGCGGCAGTGCGCGTGGGTGATGTGGCTGCACCTCGGGCGCGTCCTCGTCCCCTACCTTGGCACTGGCCTCTGACGGCGGCAACAGGGGGCGCAGGTACCTGATCGTCGCGAGTAGCTCGTGTCCTCACCATCTGTGAGTGAATAGAAAGCAATAGTTTAGATTTGGTGCCAAAAATGTCGCACGACAAGGAATCCAAAAGAAATGAAGAATTTCCTAAACAGTTACATAGCCCCTCGTAGATAAATACCGACGTCTCCGTATAGATCAGCGAGGCTCTAAGTAACCGGTATGTGTCATGTGACTCCTATGAACCTAGAGCTCTGATACCAACTTGTCACGACCCTAGTTCACCAATCGTGAACATGTCGTCATGGCACCCAGTCCCCACAACTAGGTAAGCCTAACACGTTGCGGAATATACAAGTTATGAACATTAAATAATAAATAGCGGAAAAATAATATAAAAGGGAATGTAATCTATGCCGCTTGGGACATACACCCGTCAAAAAACACATTGTATATAACACCACCAAGACCCGAAATCCCACGGGTAACACATACTAAAAGAGAATATACAACTGTGGCTCTTTGTGTAAAGAGTATCTAACAACGAAATGAAGGAAAATGTCTGCTAATACTATCAGAACAGAAGGAAAGCCTCCGGATCCGAAGACGTAGTAGATCATACCTCGAGGTCTCCCAAAGAGCTACTGAATCACCTAGTATGAGCCTGTCCTAACGTACCTGGATCTGCACAACAAAAGTGTGCAAAAGAGTAGCATGAGTACACCACGTCGATACTCAGTAAGTGCCAAGCCTAACCTCGATGGAGTAGTGACGAGGAAGGTCAGGTCCCTATTAAGAGAAACAATAACAAAATGATAGTAACAATAATTAGCAGTTTAAAGGATAATAATTCTGAATTTAACAATAATAAGTGATTGCTACAACCGTCTAAAAGTAAGCTAACAACAATTAACAAAAATTCAATTATCAAGTCAGGATCTGAGGGAATTGAACCCACAGTCCCATTGACAGTACCCATAGGTCTCCGGGAATCGAACCTGCAGCCCATGAACCCACAGCCCTGGGATCTCCGGAAATCGAACCCGCAGTCCACATCTCAATAATATATCAATAGCTCGGGATCTCCGGGAATCGAACCCGCAGTCCACAAACAATATCACTCCGGGTCTCTGGGAATCGAACCCACAGCCCTGGGATCTCCGGGAATTGAACCCGCAGTCCACCAACACATCAAATAAGGGAATCGAACCCGCAGTCCACAAACAATACCACTCCGGGTCTCTAGGAATCGAACCCACAGCCCTGGGATCTCTGGGAATCGAACCCGCAGTCCACAAACACAGAAAATAAAGGAATAAACAGAGAGGATATAATATGCTTAACTACAACTTCACCGAAAATAGTGCCATCAATTATCAAGAAGCTCAAGTAAGACAATTAGGCAACTAAACAGTTAAATACTACTTAATCATGCTTTTCTAACTACTACCGGGTAAGAATATCGAATTAATCAGCTAAGAGCAAGGATATCACTAATCGGAAAATTTAAGTAAAGTATGTGTTCAACAACCAGCGCATGTACACGCCCGTCACCTCGCGTACAAGGCATTTAAACTATCACATAATATCCTAGGGGTGAAAGTTCCCCCACACGAGGCTAGACAGGCCACTTACCTCGACTCCGGTACAAAACCGCTAAGAGACAACCCTCTTTCCACGAATGTCGGACTCCACCAATGTAGTATCTGATAGAAATCAATAGAATCACATCAAAATAGGCCAATTGGGCATTACCCGATCAAAACAACTCAAAATACACCAAAACCCACAAGTTGCCAAAACCCGACTTTCGGTACGCTTATTGAAAAATCACGAAAGTTATATATTCGGGCTCCTTATCTCAATACGAGTCCGTGCATATAAAATTAATCGAAATCAGACTCCGTTTGCCCATTCATATCAAAGATTTCCTAAATTTTAGGCCTAGGGCTCAAACCCACCTTTAATCTCCCATTTTTAGTGAATTAATCAAGTATTTCATGATAAACTAACGATTTAAGGTCAAGAAACTTACCCCCGGTGATTCCCCGATGATACCCCAGCGTTTCCCCTTCAATTTCCTCTCTTGGAGCTTAAAAATGGCATTTTTTGTTTATGGGGTCGCGGCTATTATGTTTTGGTTTTTAATTAACTGCTAGGCATTTTCCTTTATCGCGTTCGCGTTGCTTGTCACGCGTTCACGATGCTCTGACCAAAATACCCTGCACATTCGCGTGACCCCACTCGCATCCGCGATGCATAGACCGGCTATCGCTTCGCGAACGCGGCACTGAGCCACGCGTTCGCGATGACCTTTTTCCTCATCCACCCGATTTTGCTCTTCGCGAATGCGACCTGGAGATCGCGAACGCGATACCTCTCCTTCTTCCACTACGTGAACGTGACGCCCTTAGACACGAACGCGATGCTCTGCAGCACCCAGCCTACGCGAACGAGAGCCTGGCCCTCGCGAATGTGATGGCTTAAATCCTGCCCAGTGATCTGCAGTTTTTCTGCAGAATTTTCATGTTTCAAAATACCGGATGATGGTCCGAATTCATCCCGAGGCCCCCGGGACCCCAACAAAAGCCACCAACATACTCCAAAACACGATACGAAGTTGTTGCAATCATAAAAACACCATCCTAAACATCAAAATCACCAAATACACTCGGATTCAAGCCTAAGTTTCTTCGAAACTTCCGAACCTAACATTCAATCAAAACCCGACCAAACGACGTCCGAATGAACTGAAAATTTGCGGACATATCCAAAATCACATAACGAAGCTACAAAAATTGTGTGAATCTCATTCCGACCCCCGGATGAAAATGTCACCTATCGTTCGGATTCGCCAAAATTTCCAACTTCAGCATTTCAAGCCTAATTGAGCTACGGACCTCCAAAATACATTCCGCACGCGCTCCCAACCCCGAAATCACCTAACGGAGCTAATGGAACCACCAGATTTTTGTTCTGAGGTCGTCTTAGCACTGTTCCGATTACGGACCATTTTCTAACTCTAAAGCTCTCATTTAGGGACAAAGTGTCCCAAAATGCTCCAAATTTCAGAACCGACTCTCCCGGTAAACCACAATAGCAGAAATGAACTTAGGGGAACAGTTAAATTGGGTTTCGGGGAGTAATTTTCTAAAATGACCGGCCGGGTCATTACAAATAGCATAGAAAAATGTAATATATACCGCTCGGCACATACACTTTACCACAATTTCTAAATGTAAAACAACAAAGACCCGGAAACTCACGGGCAAACACATGCTAAAGAGAGTAAAATTGTGGCTCTATCCACCAAGAGTATCTATACAACCGAAACAAAAAGGAAATAACTAGTGTCACTAGGGAAGAACGGAAGAAGACTCTCTGGATCTGCAGACGCAGCAGATACATACCTCGAGTCTCCTGAAGTATAACCTCGATCACTGGTAGTGTGCCTGATCAGATGGACCTGGATCTGCACAACAAAAGTGTGCAGAAGAGTAGCATGAGTACACCACGGCGGTACTTAGTAAGTGGCAAACCTAACCTCGATGGAGTAGTGACGAGGAAGGTCAGGGCCCTACCGAGAATAATAATTATAAAATATCAAATAGTGTAAAGTAGGAATAAATCTGAAATAAAACCAAAAGAAGGTAGAAACTACAAATCATCTAGAGTTAAACTAACAAGGACATATTAACATAAGAGGAACATAATCAATAGAACAGGATCTCCGGGAATTGAACCCGCAGTCCATTTAACTCAATAAGGCAAGATCTTCGGGAATTGAAACCGCAGTCCATTTATATCAATAACCAGGATCTCGTGGACTTGAACTTATAGTCCATTTATCAGTAACTAGGATCTCCGAGACTTGAACCCACAGTCCATTTATCAGTAACCAAGATCTATGGGACTTGAACCCGCAGTCCATTTATCAGTAACCAGGATCTCTAGGACATAACCCGCAGTCCATTTATCAGTAACCAGGATCTCTGGGACATGAACCCTCAGTCCATTAAGAGCTCCGGGAAATGAACTCGCAGTCCATTTATCAGTAAAAAGGATCTCCGGGACTTGAACACGCAGTGCATTAGGAGCTCCGGTAATCGAACCTGCAGTCCATAGAACAAACACAATCAACAAGGAGAATACATAGAGAAAATGGAATACGCTACTACGAATAACAAGTAAATTCAATCTCGACATGTTCCACGTAATCTCAATTAAGGGAAATAAGCATTTAGGCAGTTAATCATATCTAATCATACTCATTTAACTAACACAGGATAAGTCTTGCATTTAACATAGTTAAATAAAAGAGATAACACAGTTTGAGAAAATTCAAGTAAAGTGGATTTCCAACAATTTGCACAAGTACACGCCAGTCACTTTGCGTACAAGGCATTTAAATCAACACATAATATATCCTAAGGGGAAAGGTCCCCTACACAAGGTTAGACAAGCCACTTACGTCAATCCTGGTACAAAACCGCTAAGAAATAATGCCCTTGCCACGTGTTTCCGACACCGAGTGGCCCAAATCTATTCAAGCCAATTACATAGTGTAAATAATATCACAAGTAACTAATTACACTGTTAAAATTAAAGCTGTGGCGCGAAAATGGGTAAAATGACCAAATACCCTCCAGTCATCGGCTCGGAATCAAAATATTTTTAGAACCCTCCTACTCTCACGAGTCTAATCATATAAAATTTATCAAAATCGGAGTTCGTTTGCCCCTTCAAATCATCAAAATTAGTTCTAAGAAATTTACCCCAAATTTCATCCAAAATCGGAAATTAAAGGAATAATTCGAGTTTATATTATTAATAATAATCATAAGAGAGTAAGACATCGTTACACAACAATTGCCTATGAAAAATCCTCGAAAAATCCCACAAAACCGAGATCCCTAGCTTGAGTTTGAGCAGAAATAGCAGAACCCTCGTTTTGAAATGTTATATTCTGCCCAGGTCTAATGTTCAATGCGATCGCATTCAATGTCATGCGATCGCGTAGAGTAAAATTGGAGGCTTGGAAAAATGTGCTATGCGATCGCACCCTGAGGCTTGCGATCGTAGAAGGTTAGAATTTTATACACTACGATCGCATGAAACTCAATTCGATCGCATTGAAAAAAAAGAGACCCCTGATGCTGAGGCTCAAAATACACTATGTGATCACGGACAAGTAATGTGATCACATAGAAGAGGGGAACAGACCTATGCGATCACGGATAGGAAAATGCGATCGCATAGAAGAAAATTGTCGATTTCACACCAGACTCTATGCGATCGCAGGGGAACCTATGCTATCGCATTGAGTAAATGTCTGCAACAGTAGTGACATCAATCCAGCTGTGTTCTACAACTCTAAATGGTCAGTTTGACCCTAGGAAACACCCTCGAGGCCCCTGGGACCTCAACCAAAAACACCAACCTACTCCCAATCACGATACAAACTTGTTTCAATCATAAAAACACATCATTAAACACAAAATACATCAAATCAAGGCGGATTCAAGCCTAAGTTTCAACCAAAACTTCCAAAACCTATATTTTATCAAAAACCCAACCAAACGATGTCCGAATGACCTGAAAATTTGCAGACATATCCAAAATAACCTAACGAAGCTACTGAAACTATTGTAATTCCATTCTGACCCCTGGATCAAAATCTCACCTATCAACCGGATTTTCAAAAAAATTTCAAACTTCGACATTTCAAACCTAAATGAGCTATGGACCTCCAAAATACATTGCGAACACGCTCCCAACACCAAAATCACCTAACAGAGCTAATGGGACTATTGGATTTCCATTTTGAGGTGGTCTTAACACTGTTCCGAATACGGGCCATTTTTTAACTATTGAGCTTTCATTTAGGAACTAAGTGTCCCAAAAGACTCACAATTCTAGAACCGAACGTCCCGTCAAACCTAAATAGCCGAAATGAACTTAGGGAAAGCTGTTAATTGGGGATGGGGGCATAAATTTCAAAAACGACCGGCTCGGTCATTACATCCTCCCACACTTAAACATTAGTTCGTCCTCGAACGAGCATAGAAAACATACCTGAAGTAGTAAAGAGATGAGGGTACTGGCTGTACATATCCTGCTCGGTCTCCCAAGGCGCCTCCTCGGTCGGCTAACCCCACCACTAGAACTTCACCGAAGCGATGCTCTTTGAACTCAACTTTCTGATTTGCCTGTCCAAAATGGCCACTGGCTCCTCAATATTAGATAGATACTTGTCTAGCTGGACTGAACTGAAATCCAACATGTACGACGGGTCACCATGATATCTTCAGAGCATAGAAACATGAAATACCGAATAGAATCTGGCTCGGCATAGAGGTAAGGCTAGCTCATAAGCAACCTCCCCAACTAGCCTCAAAATCTCAGAAGGCCCAATAAATCTCGGACTAGCTTTCCTTTCTTCCCAAATCTCATAACGCCCTTCATAGGCGAGACCCGAAGTAGAACCCGCTCGCCAACCATAAATACCACATTGCGAACCTTCTTATCCGCGTAACTCTTACGTCTGGACTGGGCCGCACGAAGTTTATCCTAAATCACCTTAACCTTGTCCATCACACCCTGGACCATCTCTGTACCTAATAACTCAGCCTTTCCCAGCTCGAACCAACCCGCCGGGGACGTGCACCTCCTACCATATAGGGGATTATACGGCGCCATCTAAATGCTGGACTAATAGCTGTTGTTATAAGGAAACTCTGCAAGTGGCAAGAAGCGATCCCATAACCGTCCAAAATGAATCACGCACGCACGGAGCATATCCTTCAAAATCTGAATAGCGCGTTCAGAATGTCCATCCGCTTGGTGGTGAAATGTTGTGCTCAGCTCCACCCGAGTGCCTAACTCCTACTACACGACTCTCTAGAACCACAAAGTACACTGAGTACCTCTGTCTGAAATGAGGGAAATTGGAATACCATTCAATCGGACTATCTCCCTGATATAGATCTGTGCCAATCGCTTTGATGAGTAAGTAGTGCACAAAGGTATAAAATTGGCGGCCTTGGTCAGCTGATCCACAATGAACAAAATAGAATCAAACTTCCTCACAGTCCGTGGAAGTCCAAGTACGAAGTCCATGGTGATGTGCTCCCACTTCCACTCTGGCATCTCAACCTGATCTAGTAACCTACCTGTACACTGATGCTCATACTTCGCCTGCTGGCTGCGAGGCGCCTAAAAACATAGTCAACTATATCCTTCTTCTTCCGTCTCCACCAATAGTACTGCATCAAGTCCTGATGGATCTTCGCAGCACCCAGATGGATGGAATACCGCAAGCTGTGGGCCTCAGCTAGAATCAGCTCTCAAAGATAATCCACATTAAGCACACAAATACGCCTCTGCATAATCACTCCATCATCCCCGATGGTAACATCTTGAGCATCACCATGGCGAAATCTATCCTGAAGAACAAGTAAATGAGGGTCATCAAATTATCGCTCCCTGATGCGATAAAATAGGGATGACCGAGAAACCAGACAGGCCAGAACCCGGCTAGGCTCAGAAAGATCAAACCTAACAAACTGACTGGCCAAGGCCTGAACATCCATCGCCATAGGCCTCTCTAAGGCTGGTAGATATGCCAAACTTCCCAAACTCTCCGCCCGATGACTCAAGGCATCGGCAACCACATTGGCCTTGCCTAGGTGATTAAGAATAGTAATATCATAGTGCTTTAACCACTCCAACATCTCCTTTGATGCATGTTCAGGTCCTTCTACTTAAGCAAGTGTTGCAAACTTAGATGATCAGTGTAAATCTCACAAGGAACCCCATACAAATAGTGATGCTAGATTTTCAAGGCGTGAACAAATCGTGGACAGGGTAGTTCTTCTCATGCACCTTTCAGTTGTCGGGATGCGTAGGCAATCACCCTACCGTCATGTATTGATACCGCCCCAAGTCCAACCCGTGAGGCTGTCACGACCCAAATCCAATCGTGATGGCGCCCAACAATCAAGGTAGGCCAGCCAAACCAACAGTTTAATTATAACACAATACCAGTCCCCAAATGGACAACCCAAGAAGAATATATGAGTTTAAGAACTCCAATAATAATGATACTGAACAAAAGTACTGACACTCCCAAAGATCCGGAGTCACAAGTCTAGAGCCTCTAACAAAAATCAACAGGAAATAGAGAGTACGATATAGAAGTACTCAAGTCTGAATACAAAATATACAATAACAACTGGAATGAGAGGAGAAGCTAGGCTCTGCGAACGTAGGCAGCTACCTCAGCAACTCGATGTGACAATGTAAACGCTGGAGATGTCCGTCTACTGCTCCTGTGTACCTGAGTCTGCACACAAAAGGTGCAGGGAGTAGGGGTGAGTACTAAGTACTCAGTGAGTAACAAATATATATATGTAGCCGACAGTAAGAAATCCACAAAATACCACAATATGAAGCTACACTACAGTCCGAATCTCCTACGAACTAGCAACAACAATACCATACAGCCACCACAGAGTAATTCAACAAATACAGATGCAATGCAATGCACATAACCGCTATGGCGTGTAGCCCGATCCGATTTAACGTCGACGGCGCTCACTGGGGGTGTGTACAGACTCCGGAGGGGCTCCTACAGCCCAAGCACAATACTGCTGCGGCGTGCAGCCCGATCCACATATCAACCACTGCGGCGTGTAGCCCGATCCCATACTCAGTCCACAATAAGCAATTAAGTCACAAAACAATTCAGTTTCCTTATTTCCAGTTCTTAATTCATAATTCATGAAAAATACTTTAACTTTATTAAGTTTGTAAAAGCTGGTGACTTAGCATTTCAAAAGTGTGATTACAATTCCCAGGACTGAGATCAGTGATTTAAGCAATCTTTAGCTATCACATAAATATTGTCCTCTAAGGACACTACAGATCAGCACAAGGCCCCAAACAAGGCTTACAGCCCACAAATATAGCAAATACAGTGTATTTCAAACACTAACAACATATAATTCATTCCTGGGATGGACCAAGTCTCAATCCCCAATCACAATCAATCCCGCACCTGCCACGGTGTGCGAGCCACGCCCTATTAGCGTCACAATGTGCTAAGCCGGGTTTCGAACCCTCAGGCTACAATATACACAAACTACTCACCTCTAGCCGGTCGTAGAATCGTCCGTGATGCCTTTTCCTTTGAATTTCGTTGCCTCGTGTGTAGAATCTAGTCAAATAACAATAATTATATCAAATACGGGTCAAAGAATCATAACCCACTTCAATTTATATGAAATTCGCATAATTATACTAAGTTGGTAAAACCCGACTTTCGGTACGATTCTCAAAAAATTACGAAAGTCTCACATTCGGAACCCTCATCTCAATACGAGTCTAGGCATATCAATTTTACCAAATTCGGACTCCATTTGCTCATTCAAAACCTTGATTTTCTAAAGTTCAAGCCTAGGGTTAAATCTTCCATGAATCACCCCAAATTCTTCCATTTTCATGATATAATTGCATAATAATACCAATACTAATCATAGTTTAAGTCCATAGTTGCTTACCCGATGATTTCCTTGAGTTTCTCTTAAAAATCGCCCAAATCGCCTCTAAAGCCGAGACCCAAATGTGTGAAATGTTCTGAAATTTTTCTCACTTCTGATACACTTAACTTACAGCGATTTTCGCTTCTACGGAAGAATTTCCGCTCCTACGCGTCCGCTTCTGCGGAGATTCGATCGCTCCTGCGGATATTTTCGCTTCTGCGACTAGGCGTCCGCTTCTGCGAACTCGCCTAAGCGGCTCCCCTTCCGCTTCTGCGATGGCCGCTTCTGCGGCTCCCTGCCCGCTCCCGCGTTTCCGCTTCAGCGGAAAATGCTCCGCTTCTGCGGTCGCCGCTTCTGCGGCTCCTGGTCCGCTTCAGCGCACCCGCTCCTGCGCCCAAAATTCCGCAGGAGCGGAAACAACAGAAGCAGTGCACCAGTTTCCGCAATTTTCCATATTTTTCTCCCGATTAACCATCCGAAAACACCCCGAGGCCCCCGGGACCTCATTCAAATACACCAACACATCCTTATTCCTTATTCGAACTTGTTCCAATCATAAAAACACCATCCTAAACATCAAAAATCACCAATTATCCACGGATTCAAGCCTAAGTTTCTTCAAAACTTTCAAAACTAACATTCAACCCAAAACCCGATCAAACGATGTCCGAATGACTTGAAAATTTGCAGACATATCCAAAATCACATAACGAAGCTACAGAAATTGTCGGAATTCCATTCCGACCCCCGGATTAAAATATCACCTACCATCCGGTTTTCGCCAAAATTCAACTTTCGCCAATTCAAGCTTAAAACTACACCGGACCTCCGAATTCAATTCCGATTGTTCTCCTAAGTCATAATTGATCCCCCGGAACTAGTCGAATCATCCGAATCCGGTTCCGAGCACTCTAACTCAATAGTCAACTCTTGGTTGACTTTTCATATTCAAGCTTTCTTCAAACATGCTATTTGTTTCATTTTCAATCCAAATCACTTCTAACTCACCCGATATACTCTAATACTGTTTTAAAAGCATAATATATGTAAATGCAAGGTAACGGGGTGGAAATTCCCGTAACGACGGCCGGGTCGTTACATTCTCCCCAACTTAAACAAACGCTCGTCCGCGAGCGGGTTAAGAAACATACCCGGAGCATCAAACAAGTGTGGATATCTACTTCGCATCTCCTGCTCGGTCTCCCAAGTTGCTTCCTCCACGGGACGACCTCTCCACTGCACTTTCACTGAAGCTATATCCTTAGATCTCAGCTTACGAACCTGTCGACCCAAAATGGCTACGGGTTCCACATCATAAGTCAAATCCTCATCTAGCTGTATCGTGCTGAAGTCCAACACATGAGACGGGTCTCCGACATACTTCCGGAGCATAGATACATGGAACACCGGGTGAACTCCCGACAAACCGGGTGGCAAAGCAAGCATATAAGCCACCTCCCCAACTTTCCTAAGCACCTCAAAAGGTCCAATAAACCTTGGGCTCAACTTCCCTTTCTTTCCAAACCTCATAACACCCTTCATAGGCGAAACTTTCAGCAACACCTTCTCACCTACTGAATAAGACACATCTCGGACCTTCCGGTCTGCATAACTCTTCTGACGCGACTGAGCTGTGCGAAGTCTCTCCCGAATCACCTTCACCTTATCTAAGGCATCTTGGACTAACTCTGTCCCTAACAACCTAGCCTCGCCGGGCTCGAACCAACCAACTGGAGATCTACACCGCCTCCCATATAAAGCTTCATACGGTGCCATCTGAATGCTGGACCGATAGCTATTATTGTAAGCAAACTCCGCCAAAGGCAAATAATCAGCCCATGAACCACCAAAATCAATGACACAAGCACGCAACATGTCCTCCAATATCTGAATAGTACGCTCAGATTGCCCATCCGTCTGTGGATGAAATGCTGTGCTCAGCTCCACCTGTGAACCCAACTCTCGCTGAAATGTCCTCCAGAACTGAGATGTGAACTGGGTACCTCTGTCCGATATAATGGAAATAGGAACTCCATGCAATCTCACTATCTCACGGATGAATATCTCTGCCAACCGCTCTGAGGTATAGGTAGTACACACTGGGATGAAGTGAGCTGACTTGGTCAACCTATCCACCACCACCCAAACTGAATCAAACTTCCTCGCTGTCCGAGGGAGTCCACTAACAAAGTCCATAGTTATTCTTTCCCACTTCCACTCCGAAATATCAATACGCTGGAATACACCACCAGGTCTCTGATGCTCATACTTGACCTGCTGACAGTTTAGACACCGAGCCACATGGCTCACAATATCTTTCTTCATCTTTCTCCACCAGTAATGCTGCTTCAAATCCTGATACATCTTCGCGGCTCCTGGATGAATAGAATACCGCGAGCTGTGGGCCTCTTCCAATATCAACTCACGAAGGCCATCAACATTGGGCACACATATCCGGCCCCGCATCCGCAATACACCCTCACTATCAATAGTGACATCTCTAGCATCATCATGCTGAACTCTGTCCTTAAGGACAAGTAAGTGTGGATCATCATACCGGCGCTCTCGAATACGATCATATAAAGAAGAACGAGCTACTACACAAGCCATCACCCGACCGGGCTCAGAAATATCCAGCCTTACCATCTGATTAGCTAACGCCTGAACATCAACTGCTAGGGGTCTCTCCCCAACTGGAATATACGCCAAACTGCCCATACTAATAGCCTTCCGGCTCAATGCATCAGCCACTACATTGGCTTTCCCGGGATGATACAAGATAGTAATATCATAGTCTTTAAGCAATTCAAGCCATCTCCGCTGCCTCAAATTTAGATCTTTCTGCTTAAACAAATGCTGAAGGCTGCGGTGGTCCGTATATACATCACAAGATACACCATATAAGTAATGCCTCCAAATCTTCAAGGCATGAACAATAGCAACTAACTCCAAATCATGAACAGGGTAGTTCTTCTCGTGGGGCTTTAGCTGACGAGAAGCATATGCAATAACTCTACCCTCCTACATCAACACACAACCGAGTCCAACTCTGGAAGCATCACAATACACCGTATATGACCCTGAGGCCGATGGTAACACAAGTACTGGAGCCGTGGTCAAAGCCTCCTTGAGCTTCTGAAAGCTCTCTTCACATTCATCAGACCACACAAATGGAGCATTCTTCTGTGTCAACTTAGTCAACGGTGAAGCAATAGATGAGAAATCCCTGAACAAACCGACGATAATAGCCTGCCAAGCCGAGAAAACTCCGAATCTCTGTAGCTGAGGAAGGTCTGGGCCAATTCTGCACTGCCTCAACCTTCTGAGGATCAACCCTAATACCATCACTGGACACTATATGTCCCAGAAAACCCACAGTATCAAGCCATAACTCACACTTAGAGAATTTTGCATAAAGCTTCTCTTCCCTCAACCTCTGCAATGCCACTCTCAAATGCTGTGCATGCTCCTCCTGGCTGCGTGAGTATACCAAGATATCATCAATAAACACAATCACAAAAGAATCAAGGTACGGCCGAAATACACTATTCATCAAGTGCATGAATGCTGCTGGGGCATTAGTCAACCCGAAAGACATCACCAGGAACTCGTAGTGCCCATATCGCGTCCTGAACGCTGTCTTCATAATATCTGAGTCCCTGATCTTCAATTGATGATAGCCCGATCGAAGATCAATCTTAGAAAATACACTAGCTCCCCGTAGCTGATCAAATAGGTCCTCAATACGAGGTAATGGGTATTTATTCTTCACTGTTACCTTGTTCAGCTGCCTGTAATCAATGCACATTCTCATTGTGCCATCTTTCTTCTTCACGAACAACACCGGTGCACCCCAAGGTGACACACTTGGACGAATGAAACCCTTATCTAAGAGTTCCCGAAGCTGTTCTTTCAATTCTTTTAACTCTGCTGGTGCCATGCGATAAGGAGGAATAGAAATGGGCTGAGTGCCCGGCACCAAGTCAATACCAAAATCGATATCTCGGTCAGGCGGCATACCTGGTAGGTCTGCTGGAAATACATCCGGAAACTCCCTCACAATGGGGACCGAATCAAGACTGGGTGTCTCGGCCTCAACATTTCTAATGAAGGCCAAATAAGATAAACAACCCTTGCCAATCATTCGTTGGGCCTTTATATAAGAAATCACCCTGTCGGACACATAATCAGTCAAGCCACGCCACTCGATCCTCGGATTACCTGGAATAGCTAGTGTGACTGTTTTGGCATGACAGTCCAAAATCGCATGGTAAGGAGATAGCCAATCCATGCCTAGAATCACATCGAAATCTACCATGCCCAGTAGTAATAAATCAACTCGGGTCTCCAGACCCCCAATAGTAATAAGACAGGATCGATATACCTGATCTACAACAACAGTATCCCCCACTGGGGTAGACACATGTACGGGCAAAGCAAGAATACCACGGGTCATACCCAAATGATGTGAAAAATAAGTAGAGACATAAGAATAGGTGGATCCATGATCAAATAAGACATAAGCATCCCTGTGGCAGACTGAGGTAATACCTGAAATAACCGCATCTGAAGCACTAGCATCCTTCCTATCCGGAAGAGCATAGAAACGATCCTGGCCTCCACCAGTACGATCCTCACCTCTAGGGCAACCTCTGGATACCTGGCCACCAGTCCTAGCTGACTGTGCTGGCGCTGAAGAAACAGGAGTAGAAGACGAGGGCTGATCCCTCTGCTGAGACCGCTTATGAAGCCACTGAGGAAACTCTCTCCTGATATGGCCCAAGTCACCGCACTCAAAACAACGGCCCGAATATGGAAGAAGGGGCTGCTGAGGACCCCTCGCTGCAGATGAATCCTGTGCTGAGGAAGCAGGAGCAGAGCTCTGAGCCGGAAGAGCACTCAATGCAGGCTGACTCTACTGACGACTCTGCTTACCCTAATAACCCTGATGGCCCTGACGACCACGATCTGATGAAACCCCACTGGACTCTACACGTCCAGACTGATGAGACCTGAACGTACGACCTCTGCTATGCTGAAATTGGCCCCTAGACGGAGCACCACTGTAACTGCCAGTACCACGAGGCCTCTTAGCCTCTCTCCTCTCGCTCTCTGCGGCGATCTGTCTCAATGTGACGGGCAGCATCAACCACCTCCTCAAAGGTAACTGTAGAAACTCTCTCCCGGGTCATCAATATGCGGATGGGATAAATAAGACCATCAATAAATCTCCGGATCCTCTCCTTGTCGGTAGGAACCATCCACATGGCATGACGGGCCAATTGTGTGAATCTCATCTCGTATTGATTAACCGTCATCTCTCCCTGCTTCAACCACTCGAACTGACGTCGCAGCTCCTCTCTCCGAGACCGAGGCACGTACTTCTCCAAAAATACCATGGAGAACTGCTGCCAAGTGAGGGGCACTGCCCCAGCGGGCCTACGCCTCTCAAAATCCTCCCACCACCGGAAAGCTGCACCTGTGAACCTGGAAAGTGGTGAATGAAACACCGCCGGACTCTAGAATACCCGCGGTGCGAAGCATACGCCGACATCTGTCAAGAAAACCCCGGGCATCCTCGCCCTCAGCTCCACTAGATGTCGGAGGCCGTAGCCTCTCACATCTCTCCAAACGACGCCGCTCATCGTCGGGCATAACCGGAACCACATATGCAGAGCTGGTGCAACGGGCGCAACCGGCTGAATCGGCTCGGTGTGTGAGCCACGGGGTCCGATTCCCTCCCCGCCCGTGAAGAAGATATCGCAGCAGATGGCAGCAACTACCGTGCCAAGCTCGTGCACACCGATAATATCCGAGCCAAGGTCTCCCGAAGACCCGGTATCACAATAGGCACCGCCGGTGCTTGAACCTGAGCCGCCGGAGCGTTCGCCGCCGGAATCCGGTCCCGAGTCCGATCGGCCGGCGGGTCGACAGTCGCCGGTGCCATCGCTCTACCTCTACCACGACCACGGCCTCCGGGTGCCAACGGTGGTCGTCCGCCACGTCCGTTAGCTCGTGTTCTCGCCATCTGCGAGAGAATAGAATATGGAAAGATTTAATTTCATGATAACACAAATCGCACGATATGAATTCAAGAAAATGAGGTTTTTTCCTAAAGTTTTTGTAGCCCTTCGAAGATAGATACGGACGTCTACGTACCGATCTGCGAAAGCCTCCGTTCGCCTTTTCATCTGTCATTTTATAGTATTGCTGGACGACACTTTGTCACGACCCAAATCCGGTCGTGATGGCGCCCAACAATCAAGCTAGGCCAGCCAAACCAACAGTTTAATTATAACACAATACCAGTCCCCAAATAGACAACCCAAGAAGAATATATGAGTTTAAGAACTCCAATAATAATGATACTGAACAAAAGTACTGACACTCCCAAAGATCCGGAGTCACAAGTCTAGAGCCTCTAACAAAACTCAACAGGAAATAGAGAGTACGATATAGAAGTACTCAAGTCTGAATACAAAATATACAATAACAACCGGAATGAGAGGAGAAGCTAGGCTCTGCGAACGTAGGCAGCTACCTCAGCAACTCGATGTGACAATGTAAACGCCGGAGATGTCCGTCTACTGCTCCTGTGTACCTGAGTCTGCACACAAAAGGTGCAGGGAGTAGGGGTGAGTACTAAGTACTCAGTGAGTAACAAATATATATATGTAGCTGACAGTAAGAAATCCACAAAATACCACAATATGAGGCTACACTACAGTCCGAATCTCCTACGAACTAGCAACAACAATACCATACAGCTACCACAGAGTAATTCAACAAATACGGATGCAATGCAATGCACATAACCGCTACGGCGTGTAGCCCGATCCAATTTAACGTCGACGGCGCTCATTGGGGGTGTGTACAGACTCCGGAGGGGCTCCTACAGCCCAAGCGCAATACTGCTGCGGCGTGCAGCCCGATCCTCACATCAACCACTGCGGCGTGCAGCCCGATCCCATACTCAGTCCACAATAAGCAATTAAGTCACAAAACAATTCATTTTCCTTATTTCCAGTTCTTAATTCATAATTCATGAAAAATACTTTAACTTTATTAAGTTTGTAAAAGCCGGTGACTTAGCATTTCAAAAGTGTGATTACAATTCCCAGGACTGAGATCAGTGATTTAAGCAATCTTTAGCTATCACATAAATATTGTCCTCTAAGGACGCTATAGATCGGCACAAGGCCCCAAACAAGGCTTACAGCCCACAAATATAGCAAATACAGTGTATTTCCAACACTAACAACATATAATTCATTCCTGGGATGGACTAAGTCTCAATCCCCAATCACAATCAATCCCGCACCTGCCACGGTGTGCGAGCCACGCCCTATTAGCGTCACAATGTGCTAAGCCGGGGTTTCGAACCCTCAGGCTACAATATACACAAACTACTCACCTCTAGCCGGTCGTAGAATCGTCCGTGATGCCTTTTCCTTTGAATTTCGTTGCCTCGTGTGTAGAATCTAGTCAAATAACAATAATTATATCAAATACGGGTCAAAGAATCATAACCCACTTCAATTTATATGAAATTCGCATAATTATACTAAGTTGGTAAAACCCGACTTTCGGTACGATTCTCGAAAAATTACGAAAGTCTCATATTCGGAACCCTCATCTCAATACGAGTCTAGGCATATCAATTTTACCAAATTCGGACTCCATTTGCTCATTCAAAACCTTGATTTTCTAAAGTTCAAGCCTAGGGTTAAATCTTCCATGAATCACCCCAAATTCTTCCATTTTCATGATATAATTGCATAATAATACCAATACTAATCATAGTTTAAGTCCATAGTTGCTTACCTGATGATTTCCTTGAGTTTCTCTTCAAAATTGCCCAAATCGCCTCTAAAGCCGAGACCCAAATGTGTGAAATGTTCTGTAATTTTTCTCACTTCTGATACACTTAACTTACAGCGATTTTCACTTCTGCGGAAGAATTTCCGCTCCTACGCGTCCGATTCTGCGGAGATTCGATCACTCCTGCGGATATTTTCGCTTCTGCGACTAGGCGTCCGCTTCTGCGGACTCGCCTAAGCGGCTCCCCTTCCGCTTCTGCGATGGCCGCTTCTGCGGCTCCCTGCCCGCTCCCGCGTTTCCGCTTCAGCGGAAAATGCTCCGCTTCTGCGGTGCCCAGCGCTTCTGCGCTCCTGGTCCGCTTCAGCGCACCCGCTCCTGCGCCCAAAATTCCGCAGGAGCGGAAACAACAGAAGCAGTGCACCAGTTTCTGCAATTTTCCATATTTTTCTCCCGATTAACCATCCGAAAACACCCCGAGGCCCCCGGGACCTCATTCAAATACACCAACACATCCTAATTCCTTATTCGAACTTGTTCCAATCATAAAAACACCATCCTAAACATCAAAAATCACCAATTATCCACGGATTCAAGCCTAAGTTTCTTCAAAACTTTCAAAACTAACATTCAACCCAAAACCCGATCAAACGATGTCCGAATGACTTGAAAATTTTCAAACATATCCAAAATCACATAACGAAGCTACAGAAATTGTCGGAATTCCATTCCGACCCCGGATCAAAATATCACCTACCATCCGGTTTTCGCCAAAATTCAACATTCGCCAATTCAAGCTTAAAACTACACCGGACCTCCGAATTCAATTCCGATTGTTCTCCTAAGTCATAATTGATCCCCCGGAACTAGTCGAATCATCGGAATCCGGTTCCGAGCACTCTAACTCAATAGTCAACTCTTGGTTGACTTTTCATATTCAAGCTTTCTTCAAACATGCTATTTGTTTCATTTTCAATCCAAATCACTTCTAACTCACCCGATATACTCTAATACTGTTTTAAAAGCATAATATATGTAAATGCAAGGTAACGGGGTGGTAATTCCCGTAACGACGGGCCGGGTCGTTACAATAAATTATATAGGACCCCGAACCGGTCGGCAACATAGAGATAGGGGCCGAAGTCAAAGCTATCTTGAGCTTTTGGAAGGTCGCCTCACACTCCTCTGTCCACAGAAAAGGGGCACCCTTTTGGGTCAATCTGGTCATAGGTGCTACGATCGAAGAGAACCCCTCCATAAAGTGACGGTAATAACCCTCCAAACCAAGGAAACTACGAATCTCAGTGGCTGAGGATGGCCTGGGCCAACCCTGCACGTCCTCCACCTTTCTCGGATCCACTCCAATACCCTCGCTCGACACCACTTGACATAGAAATTCCACCAAACTCAGCCAAAACTCACATTTAGAGAACTTTGCATATAATTGCTTCCCTCTTAGAGTCTGAAGCACTATCCTCAAGTACTGCTCATGCTCTTCCCGACTCCGGGGATATACCAAAATATCATCAATAAGAACAATCATGAACGAGTCAAGATATGACCTGAATACATTGTGCATCAAATGCATGAAACTGTTGGGGCATTAGTCAGCCTGAAAGACATAACGACGAACTTGTAATGATCATACCGAGTCCTGAAGGCAGTCTTCAGGATATCTGGCTCTCGAATCTTTAGCTGATAATAACCAGAGTGCAAATCAATCTTGGAGAACTCCCATGCGCCCTGTAGCTGATCAAATAAATCATAAATATGTGGCAAAGGATGTCGGTTCTTCACTGTAACTTTGTTCAACTGGTGATAGTCAATGCACATATGCATAGAACCGTCCTTCTTCTTTACAAACAACATAGGAGCACCCCAAGGCGAAACACTGGGTCGAATGAAACCCTTACCCAACAACTCCTGTAACTGATCCTTCAACTCCTTCAACTCAGCAGGTGCCATGCGGTACGGAGGAATAGAAATGGGCTGAGTACCCGGAAATAAATCAATACCAAAATTGATATCTCTGTCGGGCGGCATGCCCGGAAGATCAGCTAGAAACACATCGGAGAAATCTCGTACCACTGGGACTGAGTCAATAGAAGTGGTGTCAACACTGACATCCCTTACATAATCTAGATAAGCAGCACACCCCTTCTCAACCATACATTGAGCCTTAAGAAAGTAAATAACATAACTGGGGGTGTGATCTAGTGTTCCACTACACTCAATACGTGGAATGCTTGCATATCCAGAGTCATGGTCTTGGCGTGACAAGCAGGAATAGCATGATGGGGAGAAAACCAATTCATCCATAGAATAATATCGAAATCAACCATACCGAGCAATAAAAGATCAGCTCTGGTCTCAAAACCACAAATAGAGACCAAACACGACCGATACACACGGTCCAGAACTAAAATATCTCCCACCGGAGTAGAAACATAAATGGGGGCACTCAAAGAATCCCGAGGCCCACTCATATTTGAAGCAAAATAAGAGGACACATATGAAAAAGTAGAACTAGGATCAAATAAAACCGATAAAATTTAATAACAAATCATGACAATACTTGTGACGGCAAAATCAGAGGCAATAGTCTTGGTACAGGTAGATGGGTTGGCAACTGGAGCTGGAACGATGGTCTGCTGCTCCTGTGGAGCATGCTCAGGCTGTGAAGTCTGTGGAGGTGCACCCCTCCCAAGTCTAGGGCAACCCATTTCCATATGACGGGTGTCTCCACACTCGAACCAAACTCTGGGAGAGCGCACCAGTGGGAATTGTGCAGTACGGGTGCTCCGAGACCCCTGAATACCTGAAACTCTGTAGGAACTCTGAGATACAAACTGAGCTGGCTGACCTACAAAGCCTCTACGATGGCACACCTTGCCTCCGAAATAAGGACCAGTATACCTCCCCGGTCCACGAGGTCTACTCACTCTTTAATATTCTCCCTCTGGAACCCACCTGTCCTATACTCGGCGAGAGGTCCTCACTACCCGCTGAACTGGGATCACAGGCTGGGTCACCATGACACCTGGAACCTGACCAATGGGAGCTCGCTGATCTGGAGTGGGGGAGACGGGAGTCTGGGTCCCTCCCTCGATCTGTGTAGTAGTCGGTACAACTTGAATCAATCCGGCCTGAATTCAATGTACCAAACATGCTCAAGAACTATGCCAAAGTGTCCTGAAGGGCTAGAGTAGTAGTAGTTGTAGGCGTGTCATTTGTCTGAGCTCCAGCTGGATCTGTTGGTGATATCTCTACGGTAGATTGCGCAGGTGCTCTCGCTGCACCATGTGTGCGTCCTTGGCCTCTACCCCGACCTCGGCCTCTAACAGCTGCAGTAGGGGGTGCGGGTGCCTGATCATCTCAAGTAGCACGTGTCCTTACCATCTGTGAGAGAATGGAAGACATAAGTTTGGATTTGGTTTCAAGATATTGCACGACAAGGGATTCAAAGAAATGAAGATTTTCCTAAATAGTTACATAGCCCCTCGTGGATAAATATGGACGCCTCCGTATCGATCAGCGAGACTCTAAATAAGGGGAATGTGTCCCGTGAATCCTATGAACTTAGTGCTCTGATACCAACTTGTCACGACCCTGGTTCACCAATCATGAACCTGTCATGACGACACCATGTCTTCTCGACTAGGTAAGCCCAACACAATTGTAGAATTTACATCTTTTACGAACAACTAAAAATAACAGCGGAATAGCATAAAAAATGTTATAGGAGCCGCTCGAAACATACACTTTACCACAATTTCTAAATCTAAAACGTCCAAGACCCGAAAACTCACGGGCAAACATAGGCTTAAGAGATTAATACTATGGCTCTATCCACCAGGAATATCTGTACAACTAAAACAAAAAGGGAATAACTAGTGTCACTGGGGAAGAACAGAATAAGACTCTCTGGATCTGCAGACGCGGCAGACCATACCTCGAGTCTCCTAAAATACCACCTCGATCACCAGTAATATTCGTGATCAGATGGACCTGGATCTTCACAACAAAAAGTGTGCAGAAGAGTAGCATGAGTACAGCACGACGGTACTTAGTAAGTGCCAAGCCTAACCTCGATGGAGTAGTGACGAGGAAGGTCAGGGCCCTACCGAGAATAATAATAATAAAATATTGAACAGTGTAAAGCAGGAATAAATCTAAAATAACAGTAAAAGAAGGTAGAAACTACAAACCATCTGCAGTTAAACTAACAAGGACATATTAACACAACAAGCAAAGAATCCATAGCACAGGACCTCCGGAAATTGAACCCACAATCCATTTAACTTAGTAACGCTGGATCTTCGGGAATTGAACCCGTAGTCCATTTATATCAGTAATCAGGATCTCCAGCACTTGTACCTATAGTCAATTTATCAGTAACCAGGATCTTCGTGACCTAAAACGAAAGTCCATTTATCAGTAACCAGGATCTTCGGGACTTGAACTCGCAGTCCATTTATTAGTAAGAATGATCTCCGGGACTTGAACCCGCGGTGCATTTATTAGTATCCAGTATCTCCGGGACTTGAAACTGCAGTCCATTAATCAATAACCAGGATCTTCGAGACTTGAACCCATAGTCCGTTTATCTGTAACCAGGATCTTTGGGACTTGAACCCGTACTCCATTAGGAGCTCCGAGAATTGAACCCGCAGTCCACAGAACAAACACAATCAACAAGGAGAATACATAGAGAAAATGGAATACACTACTAAGAATAACAAGTAAATTCAATCTCGACATGTTCCACATAATCTTAATTAAGGCAAATAAGCATTTAGGAAATTAATCCTACCTAATCATACTCCTCTAACTAACACAGGATACATCTTGTATTTAACACAGTCAAATAAAATAGATAAAACAGTTTGAGAAATTTCAAGTAAAGTGGATTTCCAATAATTTTCACAAGTACACGCTCGTCACCTTGCGTACAAGGTATTTAAATAACAACATAATATATCCTAAGGGGAAAGCCCCCCCACACAAGGTTAGACAAGCCACTTACCTCAATCCCTGTACAAAACCGCTAAGAAATAATGTAATTGCCACGAGTGTCCGACTCTGAGTGGCCTAAATCTATTCAAAACAATTACATAGTGTAAATAACACCGCAAAAAACTAATTACATTGTTGAAATTAAAGCTACGATGCGAAAATGGTAAAATGACAAAAATACCCCTCCAGCCATTGGCTCGGAATTGAAATATTTTTACGTTTTCAGAACCCTCGAACTCTCACGCGTCTAATCATATAAAATTTATCTAAATCGGTGTTCGTTTGCCCCTTCAAATCATCAAAATTAGTTCTAATCATAAGGGAGTAAGAAATTCTTACCCAACAATTGCCTCTGAAAGACCCTCAAAAAATCCCCTAAAACCGAGCTCCCTAGCTTGAGTCTGAGGAAAAATGGAAGAGCCCTCATTTTGAAATGTTATATTTTGCCCGGGTCTAATGTTCAATGCGATCGTATTCAAGGTCATGCGATCACGTAGAGTAAAATTGGAGGCTTGGAAAAATGTGCGATGCGATCGCAGCCTGAGACTTGCAATTGCAGAAGGTTAGAAAGTTATACCCTGCAATCGCATCAAGCTCAATGCGATCGTATAGAAAAAAAGAGACCCCTGATGCTCATGCTCAAAATAGACTATGCGATCGCGGACAAGTAATGCGATCGCATAGAAGAGGGGAACAAACTTATGCGATCGTAGACAGGACAATGCGATCGCATAGAAGAAAATTATGGACTTCACACAAGACTTTATGCGATCGCAGGGGAACATATGCATTCACATAGAGTAAATGTCTGCAACAGTTATGACAGAAATCCAGTTGTGTTCTTCAACTCAAAATGGTCCGTTTGACCCCTGAAAACACCCCCGAGGCCCCCGGGACCTCAACAAAAACCACCAACCTACTCCAAATTACGATACAAACTTGTTCTAACCATAAAAACACATCACTAAACGTAAAAATCATCAAATCAAGGTGGATTCAAGCCTAAGTTTCAACCAATACTTCTGAAACCTATATTCCGTCAAAAACCCGACCAAACGATATTCGAATGACCAGAAAACTTGCAGACATATCCAAAATCACCTAACAAAGCTACTGAAACTGTCGAAATTCCATTCCGACCCTCGGATTAAAATCTCACCTATCAACCGGATTTTCAAAAAAATTTCGAACTTCATCATTTCAAGCCTAAATGAGCTATGGACCTCCAAAATACATTTCGAACACGCTTCCAACCCTGAAATCACCTAACGGGGCTAACTGAACCATCAAATTTCCATTTTGAGGCCATTTTTCAACTATTGAGCTCTCATTTAGGGACTATGTGTCTAAAAACACTCCAAATTCTTGAACCGAACATCCCGGAAAACCAAAGTTGCAGAAATAAACTTAGGGAAAGTAGTTAATTAGGGATAGGGGCGTAAATTTCAAAAGGACTGGCCTGGTCGTTAAAAATACAACCAATAACCAGCCATATCACCAAAATATCACAGCAACATGCTTGAATTCATGATAAAAACCTAACAGCTTAAACCAAACAGTGCAGAACAGTAGATAGAAAATGCCAAGACTTAAGAGTTCTCTACTCGAATTGCAATTAAATGAATGAAACAGTAGTAGAACACAATTTCTATATATTTTTTAAATTTATCCAATTTCTCAACCTCTTTAATTGTGGCCTAAGGAGGCCTATTTATAGACCAAAATGGGAGGGGAATTTGAAATTAATATTTATATTTCTCACCCCTACTCTTTCAACTTATTTTTCAGTTTAGTCCACACATTTTAACCGTGAATGCACTAGAACCCCTGCTAGAATGTTCTAGTTGCATCCACATTATTCCAATTACCCTTAAATGTCTTTAATACCCTCACTTGCTATTAGTTTCTACCTATTTACCCTTTTAGTATACCTGAGATTCTGTTTATTTTTCAATTAATTGCATAAGAGCTAGGAAGCTTTGACTTTTATACCCCTACCCCTTTTGTTTAATTGCAAAATACCATTTTATCCCTTCCCCTTGAACCCCTGTGCTTTACTTTTATTTACCCGACCAACCCTTTTGATCAATCAGACCTTTTCTAAGGTCAAAAGTCAAAATTGGATTACACAAATAGCCACTACTAAACAGTCTTTCAACCATAGTCAATTTAAGACTAATTAAACCTATTATTCAATTAGAAGGTCTAAGTTGCAGAAATAACAAACATTTAAACAATATTATAGATATAGCCATATTGCGAGTAATTAACAAATTAACCCTTTAATTAATCAGAAGTTAAGGAAAGACAAAAGTCAAAATTGCATTGCAATGATAGCCAACATTTGACCATCTTACAGATATAGCCATATTATGATTAAACACTCAACTAACAGGACTCAGAGGAACAAATTGATAATAGGTTGAATCCAATCAATAGAACACTCAATCAAGAATTTAGATATATCAAGTAAGAACCCTAATTGGCTACAAAGCATGTTATTTAACTAGTGACCTTAATCAGAAAAGAGAACATATAGCATGTCAATCCATAGTCGATTTCATGATTAAGTACAAACAAAGAGGACTTTGAGCATGCAACAGACACAGGATAGCAAGAAACCGACAAAAAATAAAGACAATAAAAAATAAGTATACATAGTAGAGAAAGTTTGGGTTGTTTTGGGTACTTAGCTTTCGCGTGTGTTTTCCTTTTCCTTTTTCTTTCTTTCTTTCTTCTTTCTTCTTTTTCTTCATTTTTCTTTTCTTGTTCTTGATTTTCTGGCATCAGAAGTCCATAAGCCCTTTTCTTGTCTTTTGGACCTTTAAGTAGACTCTCTGAGACTTCTTTTGATAAGAAAGATCTTTGGAAGAGGCTAGGGGTTTGATGGGGTAGTTTTGTGGTCAAGTGTATCCGCCGGAGTAGGGTTCCGGCGAGATACTTTTCAATATTTGACAAGTTTGAGTCTGATTTGAAGGAAAATAGGTAGATGGGGTGAAAGAGGAGTTCATGGTGGTTCTGGGTGTTAATGGTAGACGGTGGATCAAAGGTGGTGGTCGCCGGCTAGGGTTCCAACGAGTTTTTTTATAGATTTGAATAAAATGAAGAATTTTTGACAAAAACTAAGGTGACGGGGTGAAAGAGGAGAAGGAATGGGTTCAGGGGTGTGAAGGGTGAACGGAGAAGATGATCGGACTGAACCACCGGTAGGGTTCGGTGAAGTTTTGGGTGGCGGCTCAGGTCGAAGAGGAAAGAAGAAAGAGAAGGGGGCAGCTAGGGTTTGGGTTATAAGACTAAAGGGAATGAAATGAGTAGAATACACAGAAATTGTATAAATATATTGAAAATGTCTTGGTGCATCTCAACTGTTGGATTAGATCAAACGAATGGCCAGGATTCACTCCTTCCACACGACGTTGTGTGATTAAATGAAGCCTTTAATTTCATCCGTTGGATGAACTGGATAGAAGGCTCTGATTGATTTAGAGAACGACGTTGTTTCATTTATTAAACAACTGCTATTCTTGGGCCGTTTGATTAATTAATCAACGGTCCAGATTTAATTTTTTAAAACGGTGTCGTTTTGGTTTTGTATTGGCGAACTGGTCTTTTAATTTTGGCCCTGGTTTTTGTATTGTATACTTGGGCCATTGAATTTATTACTTGGTCCAACTACATTTGTATTATATATTGAATTTGTATTATTTCTTGTATATTTTTTTTTGTATTTTCGTATTATATGCCTTGTTTGTTTCCTTTTCTGTATTTTTGTATTATTCCTATATTTATTATTCCTTGTATTTTTCTTTTAATTTTTCCTAATTTTTCTAGAATTAAAGAGTAATTTTTCTATTTTTTGGTATTTTCTAATTAACACAAAAATGTATTTGATTTGAATTTTATTTGCTTTATTTTACCAAAAATTAAAACAAATATTGGTATTTCAAAACAATTATCAACATGTTTCCACACAAAAATCATTTTTTATATATTTTTTGGAATAATTTACTCGGGGCAAAAATCATGTGCTCACAGGTGCTCCTTTTTGCTCGGGAACACACAGAGTTTCGGTGCAAAGATAAGTGAGCAGCAATGAAGGATTTTTGCCCATTCTCATATCCCGTATGAAGCATTTTTGAAAAGTTTTGACGACACCCTGTTTTAGAGATTGTTGCATATCCTAGGCTAAACATGAATCAGGTTAGTGTTGTTCAGGAAAGTCTGGTAGTTAAGACTACCAGGGAGCTGTGATCTTATTGTTGTTGCTTGTTGTCACTGCCTTATGATCTCCTTATTACACTGTGGTAAAGAAAAAAAAAGCTAACCTAAGCTATGCTCTATGATTTACGAAAAATCCTATCTATGCCTTCCAGCTTGTTCTTGTGTTGCACTTGTATCTTGCATTACTTTGAATGTGCCCATTCTTCAGGTGACTGATGCTTTCTTTTGTTTTGAAGAAGTATTACCTTGTTCTTCAGGTGGGCATCTGATTACAGCTTGCATTGAAATGTATTCCCTTGTTCTTTAGGTGGGCGCCTGATTACAGCTTGCATTGAAATATATTCCCTTATTCTTCAGGTGGGTGCCTGATTACATCTTGCATTGAAATATATTCCGTTGTTCTTTAGGTGGGTGCCTGCTTAAATCTTAAAACAAAGAAAAACTTTCTGCCCCCGTGTGGTGCTTAGGTATGCGATGTTATTAAATATCAGTATTTAAAGAAGAATTTCAAATAATACCTCCCTTATTTTCCTGGTGGGGCCTGCTTGAAATCTTGAAAAAGAATTTCCTTGTTTTTCAGGTGGGCACCTGCTTGCGAACTTGAAAATGATATTCCCCTATTATTCAGATGGGCGCCCTATTGCAACTTGAAAAGATATTCCCTTATTATTCAGGTGGTCGCCTGATTGTGACTTAAAAAGATATTCCTTTATTATCCAGGTGGGCGCCTGATTACAGCTTGAAAAAGTATTCCCTTATTATTCAGGTGGGTGCCTGATTGCAACTTGAAAAAGATATTCCTTTATTATTCAGGTGGGTGCCTGATTGTAGCTTAAAAAGATATTCGCTTATAATTCAGGTGGGCGCCTGTCTGCTTGAAAAAGTATTCCCTTATTATTCAGGTGAGCGCCTGATTGCAACTTAAAAAAGATATTCCCTTATAATTCAGGCGGGCGCCTGATTACAGCTTAAAAAAATATTCCTTTATTATTCAGGGGGCACCTGATTGCAACTTTGAAAAAGATATTCCCTTATTATTCAGGTGGGCGCTTGATTGCTGCTTTGAAAAGGATATTCCCTTATTATTTAGGTGGGCGCCTGATTGCGACTTTGAAAAAGATATTCCCTTATTATTCAGGTGGTTGCCTAATTGCGACTTTGAAAATGATATTCTCTTATTATTCAGGTGGGTGCCTGATTGTGACTTTGCAAAAGATATTCCCTTACTATTTAGGTGGGTGCGTGATTGCGACTTTGAAAAAGATATACCCTAATTATTCAGGTGGGCGCCTGATTGCAACTTGAAAAAGATATTCCCTTATTATTCTAGTGGGCGCCTGATTGCGACTTTGAAAAAGATATTCCCTTATTATTCAGGTGGACGCTTGATTGCAACTTGAAAAGATATTCCCTCATTATTCAGGTGGGCGCCTGATTGCAACTTGAAAAGATATTCCCTTATTATTTAGGTGGGTGCCTGATTACGACTTTGAAAAAGATATTCCCTTATTATTCTGATGGGCGCCTGATTGCGACTTTGAAGAAGATATTCCCTTATTATTCTAGTGGGCGCCTACTATCATCTTAAAACAAAGAAAAAGTTTTTTGCCTGGTTTGATAACTGGGTGTAACATGTTCAATTTTAAAATAAAGGGTAGTACTTCCCTTATTATCTTGGTTGGTTCCTGATTACTAATTTTGAAGTGGATGCCATTATCTGTTGTTGCTTCTTTTGGACTGTTTTCCCTTATTTTCGAGGTGGGTGCCTGATTGCTTAACTTTGTGCTCCCTTGTTATCCACATTGGTCTCATTCACTTTAAAGGGATTAATAAGAATTTGAATCTTTTGTCCCTGTTCTAATCAAAGAACAACTGGTTAGTATAAAACAATAGTTAGCTGCTGGCATTCTTGTTGGCCATGATTCAACTTTTGAATCTGCTCCATCTTGCTTTTTATATTGCCCTGCCATAACTTCTAGCTGTCTTTTCTAAATTCTCTGAGCCTAACTTTCCTTGTGACTCTCTCTTGTTGTTTTTTTTCCTTTCACTTTTCCTCTAACTACATGATCGCCATATGTCATTTTGTTTCAATTGTCCTTTGATGAACCCCAGTATCGTTGTTCCATATAACTGAGAAGCAGGTAATTAGCTTCGACTGACAATGTCTTATAGACGGGTTTCAAGAAAAATAAAATGCAATGACCCCAAAGTTTTGAGGGTATGAATACTTTTTAAAAAAAATAAAAGGACGAGACTTATCTGAGTGGGAAGGCTGATTCCTTTGATCATGCCATGCATTCAGATTAACTGACACATTCTGTCCAACAAATCAACTGTCACTTGCCAACTTTATTTCGCCATTCAAATTTCGACAAACCTAAACTTGGCTTGCTTTGCCGCTTTTCTCCCACAAAATCGTTTCTCACTTTTGCCTTATGGCGCCCGTAAGGGATTTCACCAATAAGACTCTTTGATTTCATTTCTCTCAGCTCACATCGCCTTACGGTGCCCATGAGGGTTTTCACCAATAAGACTCTCTCATTTCATTTCTCTTAGCTCAATCAAACTCAATTGTTCTAGCCTGGCTTTTACCCATTCATCATCATGAATCTATGCCTCAGCAATGATTCGAAGGGAGGGTATTTCGACTTCTGCAGGTATCACTGCATACGTGCCATACACCAATGAATAAGGGGTTGCACCTACCGAAGTGCGAACGGTAGTGTGATATCCCAACAAAGCAAATGGTAATTTCTCATGCCACCATTTTCCGAAGGATTTTCTTGATATCCTTATATGCTGCTTCAACTGCTCCTTTCTCCTTGGGATAATATGGTGTGGAATTTCGATGCGTAATTTTAAACTTTTGGCATGTCTCTACCATCAAATGACTATAAAGGTTAGCCCCATTATCCGTAATAATCACCTTTGGAATTCCAAAACGACAAATGATGGTTGCATGAACAAAATCAACCATTGCCTTCTTGATTACCTCTTTGAATGTCGTTGCCTCCACCCATCTAGTAAAATAATCAATGGCAACTAGAATAAACATGTTCCCATTAGATCCTGTTGGCTCTATTGGCCCAATGACATCCATGCCCCAAGCAACGAAAGGTCACGGTGCCGACATCGTATGCAACTCAAGTGGCAGAGAATGAACCAAATCTCCATGTATCTGGCACTGATCACATTTGTGCACATAGCTGATATAATCTTGTTCCATAGTAAGCCAGTAATATCACTACCAGAAAATGGGCCTATGGGAACGCTTTTTTTGGTAACAGTTCACAAACCGTTGCCATAGAGGTGATATAGTAACGGTTCAAACCGTTACAATAGAATTCGGAGGTATCCGCACACTTTACACATCAAGCCGTTGCCATAGAGTTTTGTGTCGCAACGGTTTTGTTAACCGTCCCAATACACTTATATATAGCAATGGTTTTTGGAAAAAATTGCTATGGGAACGGGTATTCAATTCCCTCTCATTTTTTCTGCTGAAATTTTTAGCAGCCCGCCAAACTAATAAGTGACCTGTCATTTTTTTTAGTTTTTAACAATAATTAAAAATTAGCTACCCAATATCGATACATCCAAAGTCCCAAACTTAGTACCCCAGTATCCAAACTCCCTCATCATCACCAGGGCTCCCTCATCGATACAACCCAAAATCGCGCCTCTTTGATCTCTTTTCTTTTTCATCTAAGATTAATGGTCAAGTTTCAACTAATACTCTTCATTAAATCACCATAATCATCAAACCCTAGAGTTCCCAAAGCCCAAAACACCAAGGTCTTTCCGGCGTTTTGCTGGTGCTGCTCCGGTACTTCTCCGACACTCCTTCCCCAAATCTCCGAATTTGCAGGTAAATTTTTATACCTTTTTCTCTATTAGATGATATATTTTTTTTGTTTTTGGTTACTTTCTCTTTGGGGTTTATTTTTTTGTTTCAAGCTTTTGATTTTTCTGATGATGGTTCTAGGTTTTTTGATGTTGCTTCTTTAGGTTTTACTGATGCTATGTATTCTGCATTTTCTGTCTTGTTAATTTAGCTTTCTTGTTTGTTTTAAGCGTAGGACATGGTTTATTTTTTTGTTCTATTTCAGCTCTTGTAATTTGCTGTTACTGATCACTGGATGTAGTGCTAGGAATTAAATGTTGGAACGATTTTCAAAATTATCTATCTTCAACCTAAGTCTGAATTTTACTGCAATTCTATGATCTCATATTTTGTGGTTGTCAATTCCTTTTCTGCTACATAGGAAAAATTCAGAAGTTCAGATGGAATACTTATGGAGCACTGTGCAAATTACTTAAAATAATTGAATTAAAAAAACAGGTGGGTATTGGGTATATCAGGAAATGAGTCGATACAATTGGAAATTGCATCAAAAGGAAAAATCAAAAGAGAAGAAAACAATGACGACTAATAGAGGGAGATAAAAACTGAAAGTGCTTTAATTATGCAGTTAAAAGAAGCAGGAAAGTTATTTTTTCCTCACCATGAACGAAAGTGTTGACTCTTAAAAAATTAGTAGGTAAGGTTCATAATTTGCTTACTGCGAAAAAGGCATCCGGAAATGGTGCCCTCTCCTTTTTACATAATATTTTGTGTTCAGATGCATATGTATTCAAATTTGATGCATTTTTCTTTGGTAATATTTACGTTGATCCATTCATCAAAGGTACATTGACATGATATTATTTTTTAATGTTTTTCATAGAATAAATGAATTTTCCTATCGTTGTCTTCTTCATTGTAAGGATACCTCCTACAAAGATCATTAATGTCTCATTTTTGCTATGGATGGTTCTGGTTCTTTTAATGGTTGATTATTGATTTAGATTCTCTTTCTTTTTTAGCGTACAACTTCCTGTCTATTTTTTCTTTTTAAATTTGAATCATCACCTTTTACATAGTGTCAATTGTTTTCTTCTTAACAGGCGTGTTTAGTGTTTTATCTTTTTACAGGCAATGTTACCCATTTTCATGCACTAACGATGACGTCCTTTACTTGGTTTAACAGGTCCTGCATTGGTAGTTGATGTTCCAAGAGACGAACTTAACTGGTAAATCTCCCATCCCCTGTCATGCTAAATGTCTCTAGGATGATAAACTCTCTTATTAGTCTTTCGATCAATTTCCACCTTATTATCTTCATTTGTTTCTCAATTTTCTAGTATATTAACATAATAACAATCTTCCTCTGTCTTTGCCTTGTATAAAATATGAGATGTGCAACAACTTTGAGGAATAAGTACTCACTGAAAATTAGGTGGCACAAAAGAGCTGTTTGCAAATGTATATTGGCTAACTGTGATGATACTTTTGTTTCTTTTATTCAGCTGATGCTACTCAATCCTCACATATCCCCAAGGGAGTGAAACGAGTACTTTTTAGAACACTAAATACTGATAGGTAACTTGTTGCAGTATCTTAAAACTATGCTTAAGTTGCATGTTTGCTGTAGCTCCCACTGAAATTATGTATTCTCAGACTTTAGATGTCATAAAAAACACACTTCTAATAAAAGTAAAAGTTACAAATGGATGTTCAAAACCAACAAATTTGGAGCTGAATCTGCTCTTAGACTTTGAATAATGTGCCTCTACGGGATCTTGGATTACTCTTTCAAAATATAAAAATGATAGATGAATTGCAAAACATAATGAAACTTGAAGCACATTCTCAATATGTTCACTTGACCCTGATGAATTGCAAAACATAATGAAACTTGTTTCCCATGTTTTATTTGAGTTTTAGAAGCCTAACATAATGTGGATGGATTGTACAAAATATATGTCTCTAATTCCTCTAACCTTTTTCTCTTGTTCTTTTTTTTTTTGTAAAACTCTTGCTCTATAAATTTCTTGAAAACCCTATAAAAGGATAGTCAATTAAGGTTTATCATGTAGTGGGAAGAATGAAATCTTCCTTGAAAAATCTAGTATTTGTCATGGATTCTTTTTTTCCTTACCTGAATAGGCTAGGATTCTTCTTCTTTTCCTACATCCCCTTTTTGGGGTGCAAATGTATGCTGTTTGAGAGGTCTATTTTGACGCACTCATTGTTTATGTAGTTATTGGTCATGTTTCAACCAATTGCCAAAGAAAGAAGGCCAGTAACGTCAATTTCCCTTAGGGGTAACACTTTTCATGGAAATTAAATGACTGGACTTGGACTTGGATGCATAGTTACCTCAAATTATACTTCTGTGCATGCTTCGTGGTTGGGGTAAACTTCCCCTTGTTGTAAATATATTGTAACGACCCGGCCCGTCGTTACGGGAATTTCCACCCTACTACCTTGCATTTACATATATTATGCTTTTAAAACAGTATTGGAGTATATCGGGTGAGTTAGGAGCGATTTGGATTGAAAATGAAACAAATAGCATGTTTGAAGAAAGCTTGAAAAATGAAAAGTCAACCAAGAGTTGACTATAGAGTTAGAGTGCTCGGAACCGGATTCCGATGATTCGACTAGTTCCGAGGGGTCATTTATGAATTAGGAGAACAATCGGAATTGAATTCGGAGGTCCGGTGTAGTTTTAAGCTTGAATTGGCGAATGTTGAATTTTGGCGGAAACCGGATGGTAGGTGATATTTTGATCCGGGGGTCGGAATGGGATTCCGACAATTTCTGTAGCTTCGTTATGTGATTTTGGATGTGTCTGCAAATTTTCAGGTCATTCGGACATCGTTTGACCGGGTTTTGGATTGAATGTTAGTTTTGAAAGTTTTGAAGAAACTTAGGCTTGAATCCGTGTGTAATTGGTGATTTAGATGTCTAGGATGGTGTTTTTATGATTGGAACAAGTCCGTATCGTGTTTTGGGGCTTGTTGGTGGTTTTCGTTGGGGTCCCGGGGGCCTCGCGGTGAATCCGGACTATCATCCGGCACTTTGGAGCAAGGAATGGTCTGCTGTAAATTGCAGACCACTGGGCACCAGTTAAGCCTTCGCGTTCGCGAGGGCTAGGCCCGCGTTCGCGTAGGCTGAGGGAAAATGGTCATCGCGTTCGCGAGGGAGGTAACGCGTTCGCGTATTGGAAAGGTTGGGAAGCATCGCGAACGCGTGGGTAAAGGTCGCGTTCGCGTATGAGGGTGTTGGAACGCATCGCGTTCGCGTGGGTCTAGGCCGCGATCGCGAAGAAGGAGTTGGCGAGGCCACGCGTTCGCGTGGGAGATTTCGCGTTCGCGTAGAGTAAGAATCCGGAGCTGGGAATTTGATCTTCGCGGACGCGTGAAGGTAGGCCGCGTTCGCGATGAAGAGAAGGAAAAAGGCATCGCGTTCGCGTGAGAGGCGTCGCGAACGCGATGAAGAAAAATCCCAGGCAGTGAATTAAAACCAGAAACATTTCATATACGGGTTTCACACCCCAAAACATAATTTTGAGCCCTAGAGAGAAGATATCACGGGAGATTGCTGGGATTTCATCGGAGATTCGTCGGAGGTAAGTTTTGTGGCTTAATTACATCATTTTAACATGAAATCCTTGGTTAAATCCCTGTAAATGGAAGATTTAAGGTGGGTTTGAGCCCTAGGCCTAAATTAAAGAAAAACACTGATTTGAGTGGGCAAATGGAGTCCGATTTTGGTAAATTTTATATGCCTAGACTCGTATCGAGATGAGGATTCCGAATATGTAATTTTTGTAATTTTTCGGCAAGTGTACCAAAAGTCGGGTTTTGACAACTTGTGGGTTTTGATATAAATTGGGTTATTTCGAATGAATTTCGTGAAATTAGCGTATATTGATGTATTCTCATTGATTTTGAGCAGATTCGGCATTCAAGGTGATTGATTTGCGAGGCGAGCGCAAGGCGGATTAAGGCTTCTATCGGATCGAGGTGAGTGGTGGTAGTAAATAATGTACTGAGGGTTTGAAACCCCGTACTTGCACTTTACAGTGCTATGTAGAGATGAGACACGCGTCATGTGACGAGCGTGGTGGCATTGGGATTTGGGGATTGGACTTGGTCCTTCCCGACCAATAGTATACTGTGTATTATGACTGATAATGAGATTATAAATGTGTAGTTGGGCTAATAGCCATGTTTGGGGCCTTGTGCCGATCCGTAGAGCATTAGGGATCCTATAGAGCTAGGTGACCCTTATATCGTGTTAGATACATAAACTCAGCCATAGTTATAACTGTATAGCATATCATGAGCCAGTACTAGATGTGTACTTGGAGGTAGACATAGGGTGGAATTCTTTATTCTAGCTGAGTGAGCCTGAGAGGCCAGGTCTATATTGACTGGAATAAGGTCGAGGACCCATTGTGAGGTATTATATATATATATACCTATATTGGATCGGGCTGCACGCCGCAGCAGTACATATATTGGATCGGGCTGCACGCCGCAGCAATATACATGTGGGACGGACTGCACGCCGCAGTATTATTGCGCTTGGGCTGTAGGAGCCCCTTCGGAGTCTGAGTCTGCACACATTCCAGTGAGCGCTGGTATATTATGTATATTATATGTATATATATATTGGATCGGACTGCACGCCGCAGTGATATATGGTGAACCTGGCTGCACGCCACAGTATCATAGCGCTTGGGCCTAAGGAGCCCCTCCGAAGTCTGCACACACCCCCAGTGAGCGCCGTCGACGTTAAATGGCTGCACGCGGCAGCGGTATATGTATTGGAGCGGGCTGCACGCCGCAGCGGTATATGTATTGGAGCGGGCTGCACGCCGCAGCATTTTACTTATGTATACTCATATATATACTAAAATACTGATATGATATAGACATATGTATGTGTCTCCATATATTGAGATAGCTGTATACCGTAGTGGTATGAGTGAGAATGTGGTCAGTGTGGGACCTAGATGGCATAGATGTGGACTGGATATTGGGGGTATTCATTATAGTGAGGACTTACCTGTGAGGTTACCCTTAGAACTGTATAGTGATAGTACAGGTGTTCTCACTTCCAGTCGTTGTTTATTATTGTTACTCACTGAGTTGAAATATACTCACCCCACTCCCCGCATTTTTGTGTGTGCAGATATACAGGATTAGGAGGGCAGTTGTGCTATCGCAACTGTTTGTATTATCGCCATTCTATGGAGACTTTGAGGTAGCTGCCGACGTCCGCAGGACCCGATATTCCTTCCTACTGTCTTTGATTATGTATTGTTATTTCTTTCCGCTCCGAGCTTTGGTTGTAAACCTTATTACACTTATGTTCTTTAGAGGCTCATGACTCTTGACCCTTCGGTCTATGGGAGTTGATGTATTATGGGACTTGGTTTCCCTGTTTGATATATTTATATCACTGTTGCTCATGATTTAATATGCTTAAATGGGCTAAAGAGAGCTTCTAGCTCCGTTATTGTTATTGATTGGTCAGGCTGGCTTAGCAATGTGCTGGGCGCCATCACGACCGGATTTGGGGTCGTGACAAGTTGGTATCAGAGCCTAGGTTTACTAGGCCTCGTGAGTCTTGAGCCGGTTAGTAGAGTCTTGTGGATCGGTACGGGGACGCCTGTACTTATCCTCGGGAGGCTGCGAACCTTTAGGAAACACTTCACATTTCTTGGAATTCTTATCGTGCGCACTTGATTCGACTTGAGATATAATTTTTGAAATTCCTTCCGCACGTCTGTGTACGCGTCGAGCGCTCAGTAATATAATTGATTTATGGCTTGCAATTCCCCGATCGAGGGGCGAGATATAATCTCCATGAATTTATGTTGGGCCAGTCGGGAGGACTTGAGGCCGGTTCCTTGTCTATGGCTTGAGCACCAAGGTATTAAATTTTGCGAGTCGGTATTATGAAGTTCATACGATCGGTACTGATCCTTATTGTGCAAATGGCAGTTTGATAATGGGAGAGCTGTAAGGTATTCGGTTCTTATTGTGATTTGATATGTAGCCCTAGCTATGGGCGTGAGAAATAATTATCATATCTCGTAATTGGAAGATAAAGTGCCTTATGTGTAGTGGAACGAGTTTAAACTCAGGAAGACTAAAGTGATTTTGATATGTGTTATGATTCGAGCAGGTACAGCGCAGGTTCAAGTATAAATTGTGATAATATGATTCGTATAGTATTGGGATTTAATGTTGTTGAAATACATTGTGATGTTTTGTTGAGTTGTGGATGTATTGTTAGAATGGTTTGGTGATTCTCTGGCAGGTGGATAGGCCAATTTACAAAGGAAACTCTGCCGAAATTTTTGGAAAATTTGGGACTTAGAAAAGATTTTTGTCACCTAAAGAGTGGGAGTGACTGTTGTGTGTGAATGAATACAAGAATGGTAAAAGAGTTAATATTTCTGATGATTCGAATCTTCGCCGAAGCTTGCAAATGACTTGAGTTTAATCTAACTAGAACTTTGTGGTATCATTTGAGTAAGAATGCTATGAGTAGCTAGAAGTGCCTTGATGTATGGCTCCGAGCCAAGTTGGGGAGGTTGTTATTGGTTAACTGATTGCACTGTTGTGTGCTGTGTTGGCTCTGTCTCTAAGTATGTTGGGAAAATTCTAATAAAGGTTATAGTGCTTCGTGGATGTGAAGAAATACTAGGATGTTGTGAACTTATGTTGGTAAAGAATGTTCGGTGTATAGAAAAGAAAGATAGCTAATTGGATCTGTATGTAATCATGCTCTGCGATGTCAGAATTCTAACAAGGCACGAGTGGTTCTATTCAATAAGACAGTTGAATTATAACTGAATAAGGGTGAATGATGCCCGAGAATGGTTTTGCAGTGTTCAAGATTTTGCTTGTAACAGTCGGGTGCCTTAAGATTTGTGTATGTGGCTAAAGATGGCGGTTTCGTTAGAGAAGATCAAGGCTTGTGTTATATCATGTGAATGATAGGATTCTACGTATCCGCATTGGGAAGTAATGATACAAATTCAAAATCGCAGGAAGTTCTTCAAAATAAAGTGTGGTAGAATGTAGTACTTCTGGGAAACATTGAGAGAGTATTTTGTGGTCCTTCAGTAAAGGAGAATATGAAATTAAAGATAAATCAGAAAGGAAACTGGGTAAATGGAACGACTTGTTAATAAACCAGAATGGTATATTCTAGGTTTTGAGATCAGTTCATAATATATGGGAAGTCAATAAAATTATTGAGCAGCGCGGACAGCTGCAGGTGAGTTAAGAATCGATCTTTCTGGTGATTTAAGAAAATGGTACTGCTATTCTAGTAATTTGGCAGGGTATATGGTCCAAAAGGGACAAGGTAATGTAAACTGATAAAATCTAGTGGTGTGGTGGTATTCTCTTGTTGGATCGACTGTATTAATTGAGTCGTTGATGGCACGATGAAATTCCTGAATGGCTTTTGTGGTATGAATGGACGCTTGATGTGCGTTATGTATTCGTACGGTGGAATACGGAAATCAGGCATATTGATTCATGTGTTATATATGTGTAGGAGACTTGAAGTTCTCGTTAATCCGCCTATGTAGTGGTTGTATATCGTGTGCATCGGTACCGTTTTGTGAATTATTGGAAATCGGAAGCCCTAGAGGCTCTCTCTTAACTTGATAAGACGAATTCGGACTATGATACTTGATTGCTGATGAGTTGACATAAGTCAGGTCGTCTAGACAAATGTGATATGGACTATGTCGGAAAATGGCAAAAATTGCGTAGCAGAAAAACATCAAAGTATGCTCCAATGGAGTAGTTGTACCCAGGACCAGCGGACAGCTGGTAGGTATTGCTTTGTCAGTTGGGCCTTTGTGGCGGATGTCAGTGTAGAGGTATCTACCATTGATTCAGCTCCAGTATTGAGGAACTTTGTCGGATGCGTTTCATGTGGCCGAGCTTGAGGCTATATATATATGTTTGGTGCAAGGAGCAACTTGACCCGATGTGCATTCCCTTTGCTAGATGTATTCGTGGGTCGGGTGGCACGCCGCCACAAGCATAGTATTTGGATCGGGTGGCACACCGCCACATGTATGGTATTAGGATCGGGTGGCACGCCGCCACAGGTATGGTATCTGGAACGGGTTGCGCGCCGCAACAGAATATTGTGAAAATGTAGTTAGTGGTATGTTACCGTGTATACAGTACTTCCTAGCTTCTGAGGAATAGTCCGTATTAGGCATCGCTCGGGGAATAGCACATCGGTTGTGTCTTTTCAGGATTTGATAGCGAATATCATTGTATCACCACAAGTGTGATTGATTGCTTGAGTCCAGACATAGATATGTGTGTGGCTGACCGTTGGAGCTTGGTAACTTGAGGTGCTTCATGAGAAATGGTGTTTGGATAGAATGATGAATTGTGGCAAAGCCACGTGATGTTATGACCTTTCGAGGAGGATTCAAGTACTCTAATTCTATGATGTGAGACAAGATTTCAGTTATGTGTTGTGATGGTATTGAGGAATTTGAATTATAGCTCTTGTGTGTGAGCCGGTTGTCATGATTCGAGCGTGTTCAGATCGTTCCTATTGGAGCCTGTGTTGTGCTCGTCGTGGCTTAGGCCGGTGTTGAGGTGTCTTATCACCAGTGCGGTGTGTTATAATCGAAATGACCGTTGGAGTCATTAATGAATACGAGCATATTGGATCTTAGCTTGTTAGAAAGGTAAAAATCGAGGTTTGGCTCCGAAACCTATTATGGTACCAGTTTTAAAAGGGAAATAGGTTCACGAATGGTTAATCTGAGAGATGGGTTCGGTATATCGCGTGCTTCAGCTGCCGTGGGCAGGATATGGAGGTGTTGGAATTAGACTCTATCTAATGAAAGAGGTTTTCAGCTAGTATTTGGTTATTGTGGCCAGTTGTTGTGATTAGAGACTATCGTCTCGAGTGATTGGGTTGTCGATACATCATATGATGTCACCCGGAGTAGTGAATATGGGTTATTGCAGTGGATTCGAGTGTATCCCGAGTATAGGCATGGGATTTGCAATTGGCATATGATTTCAGAAAGTACAATGTGATTTATGGTTCAGATGGTCTGTGAAATTTTGACTATATGGTGTTTTCGGACTTATGTGAGATAGGGTGACGTATGATCGCCCGGATATATGCTTGGTAAGGTCATTCAGCTATTGGGTGGCTTCTAGTACAACTCTGAATCCACTCGAGGACGAGCGTTTGTTTAAGTTGGGGAGAATGTAACGACCCGGCCCGTCGTTACGGGAATTTCCACCCTACTACCTTGCATTTACATATATTATGCTTTTAAAACAGTATTGGAGTATATCGGGTGAGTTAGGAGCGATTTGGATTGAAAATGAAACAAATAGCATGTTTGAAGAAAGCTTGAAAAATGAAAAGTCAACCAAGAGTTGACTATTGAGTTAGAGTGCTCGGAACCGGATTCCGATGATTCGACTAGTTCCGAGGGGTCATTTATGACTTAGGAGAACAATCGGAATTGAATTCGGAGGTCCGGTGTAGTTTTAAGCTTGAATTGGCGAATGTTGAATTTTGGCGGAAACCGGATGGTAGGTGATATTTTGATCCGGGGGTCGGAATGGGATTCCGACAATTTCTGTAGCTTCGTTATGTGATTTTGGATGTGTCCTGCAAATTTTCAGGTCATTCGGACATCGTTTGACCGGGTTTTGGATTGAATGTTAGTTTTGAAAGTTTTGAAGAAACTTAGGCTTGAATCCGTGTGTAATTGGTGATTTAGATGTCTAGGATGGTGTTTTTATGATTGGAACAAGTCCGTATCGTGTTTTGGGGCTTGTTGGTGGTTTTCGTTGGGGTCCCGGGGGCCTCGCGGTGAATCCGGACTATCATCCGGCACTTTGGAACAAGGAATGGTCTGCTGTAAATTGCAGACCACTGGGCACCAGTTAAGCCTTCGCGTTCGCGAGGGCTAGGCCCGCGTTCGCGTAGGCTGAGGGAAAATGGTCATCGCGTTCGCGAGGGAGGTAACGCGTTCGCGTATTGGAAAGGTTGGGAAGCATCGCGAACGCGTGGGTAAAGGTCGCGTTCGCGTATGAGGGTGTTGGAACGCATCGCGTTCGCGTGGGTCTAGGCCGCGATCGCGAAGAAGGAGTTGGCGAGGCCACGCGTTCGCGTGGGAGATTTCGCGTTCGCGTAGAGTAAGAATCCGGAGCTGGGAATTTGATCTTCGCGGACGCGTGAAGGTAGGCCGCGTTCGCGATGAAGAGAAGGAAAAAGGCATCGCGTTCGCGTGAGAGGCGTCGCGAACGCGATGAAGAAAAATCCCAGGCAGTGAATTAAAACCAGAAACATTTCATATACGGGTTTCACACCCCAAAACATAATTTTGAGCCCTAGAGAGAAGATATCACGGGAGATTGCTGGGATTTCATCGGAGATTCGTCGGAGGTAAGTTTTGTGGCTTAATTACATCATTTTAACATGAAATCCTTGGTTAAATCCCTGTAAATGGAAGATTTAAGGTGGGTTTGAGCCCTAGGCCTAAATTAAAGAAAAACACTGATTTGAATGGGCAAATGGAGTCCGATTTTGGTAAATTTTATATGCCTAGACTCGTATCGAGATGAGGATTCCGAATATGTAATTTTTGTAATTTTTCGGCAAGTGTACCAAAAGTCGGGTTTTGACAACTTGTGGGTTTTGATATAAATTGGGTTATTTCGAATGAATTTCGTGAAATTAGCGTATATTGATGTATTCTCATTGATTTTGAGCAGATTCGGCATTCAAGGTGATTGATTTGCGAGGCGAGCGCAAGGCGGATTAAGGCTTCTATCGGATCGAGGTGAGTGGTGGTAGTAAATAATGTACTGAGGGTTTGAAACCCCGTACTTGCACTTTACAGTGCTATGTAGAGATGAGACACGCGTCATGTGACGAGCGTGGTGGCATTGGGATTTGGGGATTGGACTTGGTCCTTCCCGACCAATAGTATACTGTGTATTATGACTGATAATGAGATTATAAATGTGTAGTTGGGCTAATAGCCATGTTTGGGGCCTTGTGCCGATCCGTAGAGCATTAGGGATCCTATAGAGCTAGGTGACCCTTATATCGTGTTAGATACATAAACTCAGCCGTAGTTATAACTGTATAGCATATCATGAGCCAGTACTAGATGTGTACTTGGAGGTAGACATAGGGTGGAATTCTTTATTCTAGCTGAGTGAGCCTGAGAGGCCAGGTCTATATTGACTGGAATAAGGTCGAGGACCCATTGTGAGGTATTATATATATATATTCCTATATTGGATCGGGCTGCACGCCGCAGCAGTACATATATTGGATCGGGCTGCACGCCGCAGCAATATACATGTGGGACGGACTGCACGCCGCAGTATTATTGCGCTTGGGCTGTAGGAGCCCCTTCGGAGTCTGAGTCTGCACACATTCCAGTGAGCGCTGGTATATTATGTATATTATATGTATATATATATTGGATCGGACTGCACGCCGCAGTGATATATGGTGAACCTGGCTGCACGCCACAGTATCATAGCGCTTGGGCCTAAGGAGCCCCTCCGAAGTCTGTACACACCCCCAGTGAGCGCCGTCGACGTTAAATGGCTGCACGCGGCAGCGGTATATGTATTGGAGCGGGCTGCGCGCCGCAGCGGTATATGTATTGGAGCGGGCTACGCGCCGCAGTATCATACTTATTCATATTCATATATATACTAAAATGCTGATATGATATAGACATATGTATATGTCTCCATATATTGAGATAGCTGTATACCGTAGTGGTATGAGTGAGAATGTGGTCGGTGTGGGACCTAGATGGCATAGATGTGGACTGGATATTGGGGGTATTCATTATAGTGATGACTTACCTGTGAGGTTACCCTTAGAACTGTATAGTGATAGTACAGGTGTTCTCACTTCCAGTCGTTGTTTATTATTGTTACTCACTGAGTTGAAATATACTCACCCCACTCCCCCGCATTTTTGTGTGTGCGGATATACATGATTAGGAGGGCAGTTGAGCTATCGCAACTGTTTGTGTTATCGCCATTCTATGGAGACTTCGAGGTAGCTGCCGACGTCCGCAGGACCCGATATTCCTTCCTACTGTCTTTGATTATGTATTGTTATTTCTTTCCGCTCCGAGCTTTGGTTGTAAACCTTATTACACTTATGTTCTTTAGAGGCTCATGACTCTTGACCCTTGGTCTATGGGAGTTGATGTATTATGGGACTTGGTTTCCCTGTTTGATATATTTATATCACTGTTGCTCATGATTTAATATGCTTAAATGGGCTAAAGAGAGCTTCTAGCTCCGTTATTGTTATTGATTGGTCAGGCTGGCTTAGCAAATGTGCTGGGCGCCATCACGACCGGATTTGGGGTCGTGACATATATATTTTGAGTTACCATAGATGATGATGCATAAATCTCATCTATGCTTACAAATCTCATTGGCCATTTGGATTTGTCCTTATTAGAGGCTTCTCTATTTTACTGTCGAAGTTTAGCTATAGTAAATAAGCATAATTTACTTAGTGATTTCCTTCAAGATTATCGACTGCTTGAAGAAATTCGTAACTGACATTTGTTTCCTTTTTTTTCTTTTTTAGGAATTGATTACTTTTCGGTTGCTGCATTTGATGATATGATTCCTTCCCATCTTGTCTTCCTGAAAAGCAGGGTAAGTAATCTTATTCGGACTAACTTGAACCTTCATGTTTCCTATGGTTAGAGTCTAATATTCATCACAAAATAGGGGGTAGGATGGGGAAGGGGGCATTAAAAGTGTTTATAATGAAGATTCTGAGCTTTACTCAAAGTAGTGTATTGCCTAAGTACAAGGGTTTTTTTAGTTCCCTGCATCAAAACCATATTTAATATTATGGGAATGTACTTAAATTCAATCTCGAGGGCATTTGACTAGGCAATAAAGTTGTAAATGCAATGACTCAATTAATTAACAGAAGATGTATATCCATGCATCAAAGAAAAACATAAGACTCTCTTAATTGACACTATGCATATTAACAAGGAATCACTATGCATATTAATAAGGAACCTCTCTGTGTTGTTTGTTTTGGTCCTCTGTGTCCTTGTATAATTTGCAATTTGCATGATCCTTAACTAAAGGACATTTAGCCAGAGTTCGTCACTTGCGCCAAGTGGAAGTTGCTTGGGAAGGGGGAGTTTTAACAGTTGCTGTGTCAAAGTTCATTTAGAGACTAGGCTCATTTAGTCTAACTTATGTTGTATATTGTTCAATGATACATTAATGACACTTGTAATGATGTAAAAAGGTTTATTAGAGATAGGACTTGGGTGCTAATTGATGTTCGTGTGCTCACATATTTGCTTTGAATTTTAATAGCATTTTATAATTTGTTTTGTTGAGTCTTCTAAACAGTAGTATCCATGAATATAGGAAATGGTTAGTCACAATCACGTTTGTACTGTTTGTGCGCATGCTAATAATTTTGACAGTGTGTTTGACTTTTAAAAAAAAATACATTGGGCATTAAATGTGTCCCTGGTACCTAATTAATGGTTTGCTTACTCATTTTTGTATGCCATAGTCTTTATAATTTTTCTGGATTCATTAATATGCATATTGTTTATTAACACAAAGACTTTAGCAAGGCCGATTTGCCAGATCCTTTAGAACCAAAAGCAAAGCACCGGTAAACATTTTGATCTGTGTTTTGTTTCTTTCGATCGACTGATGTATTCAGAAATCCACAGCTACCATTTGAAAAGCTTCCACATTCCCACGGGATGCACTCACCTTAATTGTGGATGTTTGAGAGATTGAAACCATATCTTTGTCTACTTGTTGATTGTTACCTGTAGAGAGTAGCTGCTAAAAGCTGATTTTAAGACCTGTAGAATTATTCCAAGCTTGATCTGTTGGGTGTTTAACAACCTGTGAGCCTGGTTCTTTGTGCGTATTAGTAGCAACTTGGCCAGATTTCATATCCAACACTCCAGTGGTCTTGGAACGGTTTAGTTATTTGCTTATCTGCGCAAGGTTCATTTTGGTTGTAACTTTATTTATCCTCTTTTGTAGGTGGAGTATATCAAGAAATGAATGATGAAGACGATGAAGAACTAGACCTTACTTGAAATGAATTTTGTATAGCTATAGATGAATGTTCTAAGAATATTTTGTTACCAACATTTTTTAGACTTATTTACTCTCTTGAAATGTACTAAACTTATGCACTCATGGGGTAGACCATTTACTTTATGGATATTATTTGTTTGATGGATAATTTTGTATTATAAATAGTTTTATTTTATGATAGTATTTAAATTTGTGTTATTATAATTTATTATATGTATAAATATTTATTTATAATAGGCGCTATATTTTTGTTTTAAATGAACTGATACAATAGCCTACCGGAACTGTTGCAATAGGACACAAATGGCGTTCTAGTAGATAATATAAACCGTTGCAATAGGTCCCATAAACTATTCCAAATACAAATATAACCGTTACGATAGCCTAAAGAAACCGTGGCTATATCCCACATAACCGTAGCAATAGCTTACATAAGTGTTTCTTTAAATAAAATGGTAACGGTTAAAAACCGTTGTATAAAAAATACAGTAACGGTTTTAAACCGTTCCAATAGAAAAAAATAACCGTTCCAACAGAAAAAGGGAAAACCGTTGCAATAGACGTATCTATTGTCACGACGATACAAACCGTTGCAAGAACCGTTCCAGTAGGTCTATGGGTACGACGGCTGATGTGACGGTCTTTAAACCGTTCCAATATCCCTATGGCAACGGTTTGACAGTCTATGGGAACGATTTTTCAACCGTTACCGTAGACCAATTTTTCAGTAGTGTATCCAGCTCAGAGTATTTTCTTTGCTAGCACATACCTACTCATGTGGGGTCCACAGACTCCTGTGTGTACCTCAGCCATTCTTGCCGTAACTTGCTTTGCGTCTATACATCTTAGCAAGCGCAGATCTGGGGTCCTTTTGTACAAAACCTCTCCATTAAAGAAAAATCCACTTGTCAATCGTTTTATGGCTCTCTTCTAATCTCCTGTAGCTTGTGCTGGATATACCCATATTCTGAGATACTCTTTAATGTCATGGAACCACGGTTCACTATCAAGTTCCTCTTCTACAGTATTACAATAAGCATTCTGATCATGAACCTGGATTTGTAACGGGTCCATATAAGCTTTACCCGGGTGGTGTAACATAGATGCTAGAGTGGCCAGAGCATCAGCAACTTCATTGTGTATTCTCAGCATATGCTTGAATTCTATGGACTGAAACAGTTGGCATAGTTCATGTAGACACTGGTGGTGCGGTATGAGTTTTAAATCACGTATTTCCCATTCTCTTTCAATTTGATGTACCAAGAGATCCGAGTCACTCATGACCAAAATCTCTTGAACACCCATGTCTATAGCCATTCTCAATCCCAATATACATGCTTCTTATTCAGCCATATTGTTGGTACAAAAGAAACGAAGTTGAGCGGTGATAGGATAATGCTGATCTGTCTCTGAAATAAGCACAGCCTCAATTCCAACACCTTTGTTATTGACAACCCCATCAAAATATAACTTCCAACCCGGCTTTTCATCTTGTTCAAAATCTTCAATGTTCATTGCTTGTTCATCAGGGAAATATGTTTTCAGTGGTTCATACTCGTCATCAACTAGATTTTATGCTAAGTGATTGGCAACTGCTTGCGATTTAATTGCAGTTCAAGTTACATAAACAATATCAAAGTCTGTGAGTGGAATTTTCCATTTAGAAAGCCTCCCTGTGGGCATATGCTTCCGAAATATGTACTTCAACGGGTTCAACCGGGATATGAGATAAGCTGTATAAGCTGACAAGTAGTGCTTCAATTTCTGTGCCACCCAGGTCAAAGCACAACACGTTCTTTCCAATTGAGCATATTTACCCTCGTAAGACATGAATTTCTTGTAAGATAATAAATTGCATCCTCCTTCTTTCATGTTTCATCATGTTGCCCCAACACACAGCCGAAGTAACTGTAAAATACTTTCAAATAAAAGATCAAAGGCCTTCCCGACTCTGGAGGAACCAATATAGGCGGATTGGCCAAGTATTCCTTGATTTTATCAAATGCATCTTGGCATTCATCAGTCCATCTCACTGAATCCTCTTTCTTTAGCAATCCTAAAATAGGCTCACAAGTTTATTTAAGCTGAGCAATAAATCTGTCGATGTAATTCCACCTGCCGAGCAAACTCATCACATATTTCATGCTCTTTGGCAGACGCAACTCCTGAATGGATTTGATTTTGGACGGATCTAGTTCAATACAATACCTGCTCACCTTAAACCCTAATAATTTCCCTGACGGTACCCCCAAAAGCACATTTTGCTGGATTGAGCTTGAGATTGTATCTCCGACGCCTCTGAAAAAATTTCCTCAGGTCTTTAACATGGTCATATTGCTTCATGGACTTAATAATGACATCATCCACATAGACTTCAATTTCCCGATGTATCATGTCATGGAACATGGTAGTCATTGCCCTCATATATATTGCTCCAACATTTTTCAGTTCGAATGGCATCACCCTATAACAATATGTTCCTCAAGGCGTAATGAATGTCGTCTTTTTTGCATCTTCTTTGTCCATCAGGATCTAATGATAATCCGCATAACAATCCACAAAAGAACCAATCTCTTGTTTGGCAAAATTATCAATTAATATGTGGCTGTTTGGCAATGGAAAATTATTCTACGGACTTGCTTTGTTGAGGTCCCAATAATTAACACACACCCTGGTTTTTTCGTCTTTCTTCGGAACCGGTACAACATTGGCTAACCAGGTGGGATATTTTGTGACCCGTATAAACTTTGCTTCAAACTTCTTATTGACTTTTTCTTTTATCTTCACACTGATTTCTGTCTTGAATTTTCTCAACTTCTGCTTGATGGGCGGGAATTCTGAGTAAGTGGTCAATTTATGGACTACCAAATAGGTACTTAGTCCCAGCATGTCATCATACGACCATGCAATTATGTCTTTGCATTTATGCAGCAATTTTATCAAGTCCTCTCTAAGTGAAGGTTCCAAATGGATTCTTATCTTTGTTTCTCGAATATTTTCCTCATCTCCCAAAATAATGGCCTCCGTCACATTTATGTTTGGTTTGGGTTTTTCCTCATATTGGCTCAAATCCTTACTGATTTCTTGCAAAGCATCCTCATCATCATACTCCTCCTCATTATCGTATTCAATTCCTTGTATTACTATTTGATTATCAAGACTAGGCTGGGAATTCCTTATGCATGACACATCATTGAAATTAGCGTAAAATGGACTGTACAAAAAAAGAAAATAAAATAAAATAAGGTTATCAGGAATGGAGGAAGAACGAAATTGTATTTCATTAAAATTTTCAAAAAATAACAAGGTTTGACACGTTTGATTAGATGCAACAATAGAATCTGTATTACAGCCTTGAAATAAAATAGGTTAAAAATGAAACATCAAAGCTAACTACCACAACTCCCTTCCAGTCGGAAAAGGAGTAGCTTCCCAGTTATTCAGCTTCATTTGAGATCTAACAAATTGGACATCCATTTAACATGTGCCCTCAGCCGCTTCTACCATGTTGACATCTTCAAATAGCTTTCCAATCCTTCAAGTAGCTCCCTGTCTGGATTTATCTCTGCTAATCTGGGCATGACCGTCGCCATACGCCTTTTTGTACCAGGCTTGACGAATGAATAGGAGAGTTTAGGGATAGGCTTAGGGAGGGTCCAACCTTTCTTTTTCAATTTTTGAGCTCTTTTTATGTCAGCAATGATCGGCTCAAAACCCAACACAAAAGTGTAAATGATTCCTTGAAGAGATACTGGCTGTGTGATTCTCTATAGTGCAACTCCTAATCCTTTCCCAGGGAGAAACACATTTTTCAACATCCCCGTAGCAACCATAACTGATGTGGAAGCTATCTTGGGCACCGGAACATGCTCACCTTCAGGAATTTTATCAACAGATATAGTGTCCACCACTTCGTATACCCAGGGGCCTTTATCGCCCTCAATTTCATCAAAAGGATTGATGGTGTTGTAGGAATTGTCTTCACCATGAACCACTATTTCTTAAAGGTCCCACTCAAACTTTACCATCTGATGGAGTGAGGAAGGTATAGCCTTTGCCGCATATATCCGTAGTCGACCAAGTACGAGATTGTAAGATACAGCATCATCCAAGACTTGAAACTCCATTGTAAACTCTACTGGTCCAATTGTAAGCTCCAATATGATGCCTCCAACATTATTATTTCCGCCTTCGTCAAATCCACGTACACAAATATTGTTTTTATGGATTCTTTTGTGATCAATCTTAAGCTTGCCCAGAGTAGACAAAGAGCATATATTGGCACTCGACCCGTTATCAATCAACATGCGGCTCAATACCGAATCTTTACATTTCACAGTATAATATAAAGCCATGTTATGCTCCGTTCCTTCTATCAGTAGTTCATCATCTCGGAACATCACTCTGTTCACCTCAAAGATTTTATGTGCGATCTTTTCGAGATGACTCATTATAATCTTCTCAGGCACATAAGCCTCATTTAGGATTTTCATTAATGCACTATGGTGTTCATCAAAGTGAATCAGCGAGGACAATAGGGATATTTGCGCTGGCGTGTTTCTCAATTGCTCCACTATCGAATAGTCCTGCACTTTCATTTTCTTCAAAAATTCCTTGGTCTCTTCCTCGGTAATAGCTTTCTTTACATTGTCCAGATTATCTCTAGTGAATTTTCTTTTCTTAATTCTTCGAGAGCAAAGCACCTCCCTGACCTGGTCAACCTGTGGGTCTCACAAATTTCATTTTTAATCTCCTTTGCTCTATACATGATGGTCACCTTGTTGTAATTCCATGGTACATCTTTGATATTCGCAACGGGAATTTAAGTAACCGGTTTGATAATGACCGGCTCTATTTGTGCGCCTTTCACAGTCAACACAGGCTTTGTACTTGCTGATGGAATTATCACATTCACTGGCTCAAGCTCTGCTACCACCACTATCTTATTCACTAATGGCTTGATCACCACTCTTTCACCCATTACATTCTCCTCTACCTTGCCTCTGCTTGCCATAATCATCATTACAGCTTGAGAGAGCTTCTTGCAACCCCCCCCTCTTGTATCAATTCTATCATATGGGCCTCATGATGAATAGGTAGGGGGTTTTGCGTGATATTGGGAGCCTCGGGAGCCTGGACTTCAATTCTTCTTGAAATAATAAGTTCATGTATTGCGGTCTTCAGATGCCAACACTTTTCAGTGTCGTGTCCTAGAGCTCCGGAACAGTACTCACAACTGACAGACTTGTACAGGTTCCTTGGTGGTGGGTTAGAGATTTTGGACTCAATGGGGTTTAGGATTCTGAGCTGCTTTAGTCTATGAAAAAGACTGGTGTATGACTCACCCAAGGGAGTAAATGTTTTCTTCCTTTGCGTCCTATCATTCTTGACTCCGGGATTAGGGCGAAAACCTATTCCACCAGGATTTTTTTATGTTTTGGGTGGTGGCTATATGTTCTGAGTGTGGTAGGTATTATGAGGTGCTGGTGCTCGCCATGGAGTAGTCGGTGGTGGGTAGGTTTGAGCATGATATACAGAAAATTGTGGAACAGGAGGAGGGTAATAGCATTGTGGTGGGCCATATGGTGCTGGTGAGTAGGGTTGATGATGTGGGCGAAGTTGATGGTAGTGTGGATTAGGATTCTTGGACCATGATCTCTATTTACAACTGCCACCTCTTCTTTCTTCTGTTTCCCAAGGGCTCCACCGGTGCCTGTTTGAATTGCCTGGGTCATAGCTTTTATGGTTGAATAGATCATAATCTTGTTTGATTTTAACCCTTCCTCAACCGTGCTCCCCATCTTAACTACTTCTTTAAATGTTTTCTCGACGGCTGATACTAAATGCCCTTAGTATGTTGGTTCCAAAGCTTGTAGAAAATAGTCTACCATCTCTCCTTCCTTCGTAGGTGAGTCTACCCGTGCAGCTTGTTCTCTCCACCTGAAGCCGTATTCCCAAAAACTTTCTCCCCGCTTCTTTTATATCATTGTCACTGACAACCTATGTGGAACGATCTCCAAGTTGTACTAGAAATTATTAGCGAATGCTTGGGCCAGGTCATCCCAAATAAACCATCTAGTGTGGTCTTGCCTGGCGTACCACTCTAGAGCCGATCCACTAAGACTTTGGCTAAAATAAGCCATGACTAACTCATCTTTTCCACCGACACCGCGCATTTTTCTGTAGAAACCCCTCAAATATGCTACTGGGTCGTTGTGACCATCTTATAGATCAAATTTCGGTAGCTTAAAACCTGACGGTAACTCTACTTCCAGGAATAGACATAAATCCTTGTAAGCTACGCTCACTTGGCCTCCCAGGCCTTGCATGTTCCAGAATGATTATTCAAGACTTTTCATCTTTCTGATTATATCTCCCTATTCAGGATTTTTGTGTGGCTTTTCCTCTTCGGCCATGTCGATGAGAGGATTATAAGAATCGTGCTGTCGAAAAGTAGGTTCCAGAGGGTAATAATGATTGTCTAGGACATAAAACAATGGTTCAGTGGATGATTTGTGTAGTGTGGCTGGTGGAGGGGCCACATATACGGGAGCGACATGTGGTGGTAGTGGTGGAATATGTTTAAGAGGTGGAGGAGGGGGTGGTTCTTGTGAGGTAGTTGCATAATAAGGTGGGTATGTAGGGTAAGTAGAGCATGAGATTTCGGTAGGTGGGTCATGTGCTTAGATCGGTGGAGGGATATAAGTAGGATTGGCTGGGTATGTAGGTAAAGGTTGTCCCTTCGCCCAGGCCGGGTACATCTCGGCCATCGGCTGTTTGAGCTTGTACATCTCTTCTTTCATACTGCCCATGTCTACTACCTCATCCTCCCGTGTTGGATCCACAATTGTGGCCTCAATTTCCTAAGTGATTGCCTTTGTCATGTCTTTAGAACGAGTATTGTAATGATGGGTTGCTAGAATGCCAGATACTAACCACTTATCTCTTACTCAACAACAACAATACTCGTTAGCGGTTAGGCCACAATGGATAAAAAAATAACATATTGGGAGCAAAAACACAATTTTGCTTGGCAATATGCGTCATCCCAGACTTATTATTTATATGTTGTCTTTTCTCGTTTTGCGAATTCTTTTGTTTGGCTTTTCTTCTTTCTTATCTCTTTTCTTTTTTATTACCACCAACGTTCCTCTCTTTCTTTTCTTTGGTCGATCCTATGTATTTGCCTACCGTATGCATATTTAAAGAAGAAGAACATTAAAGATCACTGATAGAAATTTTTGGGATTTTCAATTTTATTAATAACCAGCATTGATTACAAATATAGACTCTAAGATGATAATTGTACAACAATCCTTTAATAATGGAGAAAAATGAAAAATACAGACTCAAAATGCATAACCTAAGAATACACTAAAGACCCTAGTGCCAACGGGACATCGTTCGGTCTCGCCGCGGGTCTATATGCATGTCCCCTTTGGAGTTTATCTAAATCCCCCATTATTTGCTTCATGGATATCATTGTTGAGGCAAAGAATATGGTATGGTTCATATCTTGCATTTCCAAGTGATATAATGAACAGTGTTGACAATTCTCTCTCTAATCATTCATTTTTCTTGATGTAACCTCATAATTTGTTCGGCACGAGCATCCAGAGTTTGTTGGCTTTTCTCTTGAAGTTGCCGCAGTTCCATTTCTAATCATTCCATGGCCATATAGCAATGGTCTCTTTCCATGCTAAACTCTTTTACTTATTTGCTAATTTTGACCTCGGCAGTGAAAATATTTTTCCTCAACCGAGCAACTTAGACATTATGTTCTTCTTTCAATTGTTGGATCATATGAGCCCTTTCTTCAGAATTCCTAGCCAATTGCTTCCGAACCCCGATCAATTCTTCTTCAGCTTTATCCAGGTCAAAATAGTAATCGTTCACCTTTCACTGCAAATTATCAATCAATTTTTCATCCCGGGCATTTAGAATAGGGGTTTCAGTTGTTGTTCTCATTTTCAGAATTTGAGGTTTTAGGTCCTCATTTTCTTTAACCAATTGCTTCTTTTCAACCTCATCAGCTGCTATTTGTACGCTATTTCTAACTTGAGTTCTTGAACTTGTTTTTCTAGCATACTTATTTTTGCTCGGTATTCATTTTCCTTAGCCAGCCAATCATATTTCTCTTTTGACAGCTCGGCAAATTCTTGGATGCGAGGTCTCTTCGCTGGTCTTTCACGCTCACAATCCCTTCTACACCATGTGGAGTAACCAGGTGACATTTCACATCTGGCCCGATCCCTTACACAAGTGTCTAGTTTCAAGCATTGACACTCATTCTAGATTTGACGGACTTTTGCTTCAGGAAATTGCCCGTCCGGACTAATCTCTATTACTTGAGTGCTGAGGTCTCCATCTTTTGGAACTATTTGATATCTTTCGAGTTGCCGTGAAACTCGATATGGAGCGTAGGGCTAAATACTTATATGCCCCATTAAACGAAAGTGTGATCCTTCTACCGACATGTATATAATTTTATTAACGGGTAGCCACCCGAACACCCATTCTATCTGGCTAGCAGTAAGAGATCGGAAGTATGTGATCCAACCCTTATACCCTTCTGGCAACTTGACCCCTTTAATCCTCGTGTAGAATTCTTCAATGCAAGTTATTTCCGAAGATCCATAACTCAGAAAATGAGGACGATGGAACAAGTGCTCGATCATCCACATTTGTAATAGCAAATTGCATCCCTCGAAGAAATCTACTCCGGCTTTATAAGATGTGAGGGCATGAAAGATATCGGCTACTATCATAGGCACAAAAGTACCATTACCATGCATGAGGAGAGTCCTGACAATTCCGGTAGTTCTTATATCGATGTTCCCGTCTTTCCTTGGAAATATTATTAAACCCAAAAAGGCCACCATGAAAGCAAAACACCTATGTTCCTCCCATTTTGCTCGGTTTGCTTTGTTGCAGAGTTTGTTTGCCAGCTTATTAAAACCTTCGATGTTACCATATCTATGGTATATGAAATTCATAGTGCAAAACCCATGGGCCAAATCTTCATTATAGACGCTTCAGGATATTTTCAAGGAATCAAGGAATCTATGAGTGGTGACGGCTCTTGATACAATCGGATATTTGTCTTTTAGGGGGACCTCATCTCTCCCAATATAACTAGCAATCTCTTCTAGTGCTGGAGTAACCTCGAAGTTTGAGAAGTGGAACACATTGTATGCGGGATCCCAACAGGTGACCAAGGCTCTAATGATGTCTCCCCGAGGTATAATATCAAGCAACCCGGTAAGACCTTTCTAATATTTCTTGACCTCGTCTTGTCCGTCTTGACCCAAATCATTCCACCATAGACGCTACTCCAAAGGGATTTTATTCATTAATGAAAAAGGTTCATTTTGTATTGTGCTCATCCTGCACATTTATTAAAATTTGTTTAATCACATATTATTTTGACCCAAAAAGACAAAATATATTTTCAATTTTTTTCTTTTTCAAAAACGAAAAGTCCACATTTGAAAATACGGCCTTTCAGCACTTCAACCGAAAATTTTAAGGCTCTACTTGTGACTCAAAAGTGGCCATTTTTGAACAAACAGCTTTCCGACGCCGTTCCAAAATATTCGGCTATTTTTCCAAAATGGCAAAAAGGGTGGTTGGACCCGTCAAGGGTTGCCTATGTATCTCGTCTAGCGGTGAGAACCAAACTAGCGTAGTCCGGTCAGATTACATTTAGACAAACTATTTTAATGTTGACAAATTGACTTACTCCAACTATATCTAATAATTTCCTCAAAATTTCGACAGAGTTTAGTGAGTATTTAGAAGTCAGTTTCTTCTAAAAACCGTTATTTTCCTCTTTTCTTTCCCCTCAATTATTTAGCCGGTCAGCATAATGTCTGAAGACAAATAAATGCAACATATAATCATGCTCAGTCTTTTCATATTCAGGTCACATATCCTAGACGGACCCAACCCCTGTGTTGAGTCCCCTAAGTCAGATATGATGCAAATAATCGTCCTAATTGTAGGCTCAATATCTTGGTTTTTATTGGTTCTAGACTGTGTACCCGAGTGGCCGACTCGATTCGTGGAGGGGGCTACGATCGGGGACCCGCGAGATCATCTGGCTTAGTAACTTGTCCGGCCTCTATTCTTATTTTTGGTATTGACACTAATAGAAAGGGGAGTCTCAACCAGTAAGCACATCCCTGGAGGTAAGAAGAGAAGGGTTTTCGGCACAATTTTTATATACGATTCACGTAATATCAAAGCGGTAAACATATAGCACATTGATCAAAAACATATAGTGAAATCACATATAATCTAAAACAACAATTTAACTGAGCTCAAATTCTTAAACCCTGAATTGAAGTTCTGGGTTTCTTATTCGCAGCAGAGTCGCTAGAGGTATCACACCTCCTTTTTTCATATGCTACTTTAGCTGCGAGAGTGTAGATGAGTTTTTTCCAATTTAAGGGCAGTAACAGGATTAGTTATTTATGTTTTTCAGAGTTTCCACTTGAGAATATAATAGTGTCCCAAGTCACTGATTGAATCCCAAACCGAGGAAAGTTTGACTCTGTTACAGTCCGTGAACTATAAATTCAGTTAAGGAATTATATTAACCCGGGAGAAGGTGTTAGGCACTCGCGAATTCCGTGGTACTAGCACGATTGCTCATCTGTTGTGTTTGTTTTTATCTAATTCGAATTATATTTTTTAATTATGTCCATTAGTGTTCCGCTTTTCAATTTTAAAGAATTGCAATGTCGTGAAAATGCTTTCCTTAACCACACAGTAAAAGTACGCATGTGGCTTTAGATACATTTCGGCTTCGTTGAGAGTAGGATTTGGGTCACATAAAAATGCACCCGCACTTGAGAATGTATATTATTATTATGCCTAGGGTATCTATTTATTAATACTTTTGGAAAGACCATGAAATTAGCTAAACGGTCCTACCGAGTCTAAAAATATTATAACAATAATTTTAGGGCCCCGTGTATTTTAGCATATATTTTTTAGAGGTCAAACCTAGGTTGTGCTATGCTTTCTATCATTGTTTATTCCCTAGTTAATATAACCATAGTGCAGTTTTGTTGTTTATTTCATTCAAATCCAGGCCACTATATGTTTTTGGCCTGGAATTTGGGCTAATATAAAATAAATGCACAGAAGTGCACAGGGCTAATGGAAAGCCCAATTCATAATTACAGAACCATTTTTAGGGGCTTAGAAGCTATCGCAATTGAATCTAGGTTCTTCTGCCTGATTACGTTCAAATTATTAACCAAATCCAAAACAGGTTCAAACATTCTTTATCAAACTAATTATATATCAACACGAGTATTACCACTTCAGTATCAGAACTTTAACTAAAAATTTAACACTAATTTCATTTATAGACTATTGTCTAGTTACCAGATTAATTAGGCCGAGTTTATTAATCAAAATGCATAACTATTCAACGCAGAAATTACCTTATTATTTGTCAATCTAGAATTTCTAAACTAGATATACTGTTGACATATTTTAATTAAATCCTGAACTTCATTCGTATTTGATTCCTGTTTTATATCTGGTTTTTCAACTTAAAACGAGTTATAAAGCTAAAACAACCCAGGATCATAAACGTAAACTACCTCATGCTTTTCTTATTAACAATTACCGATTCAGAAACATAACAAACAAGGCTACCGCAATATTTGTATTAATCTCTTAGTTTAAGAACAAATGATAATCTACAAGTAATGAATCTAGATTTTAACCAGTTTTTGAATCTACGATTTTGTTGATCATTTTTAACTGGTCTACTTAGTATTATCCTATATTAACATTTAAACTAACTATTCTATAGAATCACTAGCTTCAGTTCAGAATTTACACAGTCCAAGCCCATAATATACATAAAATCCTAACAAATTATATAAACCTAAAGTATTGTATATATACAATATGAACATAATCAGAAGTAACAGAAAAACTAAGGATAATTTCTTATCTTCAACAGCCTTAATTATATCCTCAAAGATCAGGAGTGTACATGGTCAAATTGAGAAGGAAACTCGATGAGTTCTAAGGTTGTAAGGAAGAAGAAGATCGGCAACAATGTAGGAATCCAAGCAATAACCAGCAATAACACCAAAATATCACAGCAACAGCCTCGAATTCATGATAAATAACCCAACAACTTCAACCAAACAGTGTAGAACAATAGACGAAAAACACCAGGACTCAAGAGTTCCCTACTCGAATTGCAATTAAACCAATGAAACAGTAGTAGAAAACAATTTCTATGTATTTTTCAGACTTGTCCAATTTCTGAACCACTTTAATTGTCGCCTAAGGAGGCCCATTTATAGAGCAAAATGAGAGGGAAATTTGAAATTAATATTCCGATTTCTCACCCCTACTCTTTCAACTTATTTTTCAGTTTTGTCCACAAATTTTAACCGTGAATGCATCACTTTGATTTATTCAAAATTAATATTTTTTGGTTGATTTTGCAAAAGCGGTGGTTGGACCCGTCAAGGGTTGCCTATGTATCTCGTCTAGTGGTGAGAGTCAAACTAGCGTAGTTCGGTCAGATTATATTTAGACAAACTATTTTTATGTTCACAAATTAACTTACTCCAACTATATCTAATAATTTCCTCAAAATTTCGATAGAGTTCCGTCAGTATTTAGACACCAGTTTCTTCTAAAAACCGCTATTTTTCTTTTTTCTTTCCCCTCAATTATTTAGCCGGTCAGCATAATGGCCCAAGACAAATAAATGCAACATATAATCATGCTCAGTCTTTTCATATTCAGGTCACTTATCCTAGACGGACCCAACCCCTTTGTTGAGTCCCCAAAGTCAGATATGATGCAAATAATCATCCTAATTATAGGCTCAATATCTTGGTTTTTATTGGTTCTAGGCTGTGTACCCGAGCGGATGACTCGAGCCAAGGAGGGGGCTACGTATCGCGGAGCCGCGAGATCATCTGGCTTAGTAACTTGTTCGGCATCTTTTCTTATTTTTGGTATTGACACTGAGAGAAAGGGGAGTCTCAACCAGTAAGCACAGCGCCGGAGATAAGAAGAGAAGGGTTTTCGACACCATTTTTATATACGATTCACGTAATATCAAAGCGGTAAGCATATAGCACATTGATCAAAAACATATAGTGAAATCACATATAATCAAAAACAACAATTTAACTGAGCTCAAATTCTTAAACCCGAAACTGAAGTTCTGGGTTTCTTATCCGCAGCAGAGTCGCTAGAGCTATCACACCTCCTTCTTTCATATGCTACTTTACCCGCGAGGGCGTAGAGGATTTTTTTCCAATTGAAGGACAGTAACGGGATTAGTTATTTAAGTTTTTCAGAGTCGCCACTTGAGAGTATAGTAGTGTCCCAAGTCACCGATTGAATCCCGAACCGAGGAAAGTTTGACTCTGTTACAGTCCGCGAACTATAAATTCAGATAAGGAATTATATTAGAGAAGGGTGTCAGGCACCCGCGAATTTCGTGGTACTAGCAAGATTGCTTAACTATTGTGTTTGTTTTTATCTGATTCGAATCATATGTTTTTAATTATGTCCATTAGTGTTCCGCTTTTCAATTTTAAAGAATTGCAATGTCGTGAAAATGCTTTCCTTAACCACACAGTAAAAGAACGCATGTGGCTTTAGATACATTTCGGCTTCGTTGAGAGTATGATTTGGGTCACATAAATATGCACCCGTAATTGAGAATGTATATTATAATTATGCCTACGGTATCTATTTCTTATTACGTTTGGAAAGACCATTAAATTAGCTAAACGGTCATACCGAGTCTAAGAATATTATAAAAATTATTTGAGGGCACCGTGTATTTTAGCTTTTAACGAGGCTCATTTCATTGTATTTTTTTAGAGGTCAAACCTAGGTTGTGCTATGTTTTCTATCATTGTTTTTTCCCTAGTTAATATAACCATAGTGCAATTTAGTTGTTTATTTCATTCAAATCCAGGCCACTATATGTTTTTGGCCTGGAATTCGGGCTAATATAAAATAAATGCACAGAAGTACACAGGGCTAATGGAAGCCCAATTCATAATTACATAACCAATTTTTATGGGCTTAGAAGCTATCGCAATCGAATCTAGCTTCTTCTGCCTGATTACGTTCAAATTATTAACCAAATTCAAAACAGGTTCAAACATTCTTTATCAAACTAATTATATATGAACATGAGTATTATGACTTCAGTATCAGAACTTTAACTAAAAATTTAACACTGATTTCCTTTATAGACTACTGTCTAGTTACCAGATTAATTAGGCCGAGTTTATTAATTGAAATGCATAACTATTCAAAGCAGAAATTACCTTATTATTTGTAAATCTGAAATTTCTAAACTAGATATACTGTATATTTTAATTAAATCCTGAACTTCATTCGTATTTGATTCCAGTTTTATATCTGGTTTTTCAACTTAAAACGAGTTATAATGCTAAAACAACCCATGATCATAAACGTAAACAACATCATGCTTTTCTTATTAAGAATTTCCGATTCAGAAACTTAACAAACAAGACTACCTCAATATTTGTATTAATCTCTTGGTTTAAGAACAAATGAAAATCTACAAGTAATGAATCTAGATTTTAACCAGTTTTTGAATCTATGATTTTGTTGATCATTTTTAACTAGTCTACTTAGTATTATCCTATATTAACATTTAAACTAACTATTCTATAGAATCACTAGCTTCAGTTCCGAATTTACACAGTTCAAATCCATAATATACATAATCCTAACAAATTATATAGATCTAAAGTATTATATATCTACAATATGAACATAATCAGAAGTAATAGAAAAACTAAGGATGATTTCTTATCTTCAACAGCCTTAGTTACATCCTTGAAAATCAGGAGTGTACATGGTCAAATTGAGAAGGAAGCTCGATGAGTTCTAAGGTTTTAAGGAAGAAGAAGATCAGCAACAATGCAGGAATCCAAGCAATAACCAGCAATAACACAAAAATATCACAGCAACAGGCTCGAACTCATGGTAAAAAACCCAACAGCTTCAACCAAACACTGCATAACAATAGACAAAAAAACACCAGGACTCAAGAGCTCTCTACTCGAATTGCAATTAAACCAATGAAACAGTAGTAGAACACAATTTCTATGTATTTTTTAGACTTGTCCAATTTCTGAACCACTTTAATTATGGCCTAAGGAGGCCCATTTATAGAGCAAAATGGGAGGGAAATTTGAAATTAATATTCATATTTCTCACCCCTGCTCTTTCAACTTATTTTTCAGTTTAGTCCACATATTTTAACCGTGAATGCACTAGAACCCCTGTTAGAAAGTCTATAAGCCCTTTTCTTTCTTTCTTTCTTCTTTCTTCTTTTTCTTCATTTTTATTTTCTTGTTCTTGATTTTCTGGCATCAAAAGTCCATAAGGCCCTTTTTTGGCTTTTGGACCTTTGAACAGACTCTCTGAGTCTTTTTTTGGTAAGAAAGATCTTTGGAAGAGGCTAGGGGTTTGATGAGGGTAGTTTTGTGGTCAAGTGTATCCGGCGGAGTAGGGTTCCGGCGAGATACTTTCAATATTCGACAAGTTTGAGTCTGATTTGAAGGAAAATAGGTAGATGGGGTGAAAGAGGAGTTCATGGTGGTTCAAGGGTGTTAATTGTAGATGATGGTTCAAAGGTGGTGGTCGCCGGCTAGGGTTCCAGCGAGTTGTTTTTCAAGATTTTAACCAAATGAAGGGTTTTTGACAAAAACTAAGTTGACGGGGTGAATGAGGAGAAGGAATGAGTTCAGGGGTGTGAAGGGTGAACGGAGAAGTTTACCGGACCTAACCACCAGTAAGGTTCCGATGAGGTTTTGGGTTGCGGCTCAGGTGGAAGAGGAAAGAAAAAAGGGAAGGGGGCGGCTAGGGTTTGGGTTATAAGACTAAAGGGGATGAAATGAGTAGAATACACAGCAAGTGTATAGATATATTGAAAATGTCATAGTGCATCGCAACCGTTGGATTAGATCATACGAATGGCCAGGATTCACTCTTTCCACACGACGTCGTGTGATTAAGTGAAGCCTTTAATTTCATCCGTTGGATGAACTAGATAGATGACTCTGGTTGATTTAGATGAATGACCTCATTTCATTTATTAGACAACCACTATTCTTGGGCCATTTGATCAATTAATCAACGGTCCAGATTTAGTGTTTTAAAACGGTGTCGTTTTGGTTTTGTATAGGAATTTTGGGCCTGGTCTTTGTATTGTATACTTGGGCCATTTAATTTGTTACTTGGTCCAACTACATTTGTATTATATATTGTATTTGTACTATTTCTTGTATATTTTTTTGTATTTTCATATTATATTCCTTATTTTTTTCCTTGTATTCTTCCAGTATTTATTATTTCTTGTATTTTTCTTTTAATTTTTCCTAATTATTCTATAATCAAAGAGTAATTTTTTTTGTTTTTCGTATTTTCTAATTAACACAAAAATGTATTTTATTTAAATTTTCTTTGCTTTGTTATTCCAAAAATAAAAATAAATATTGGTATTTCCACACAATTATCAACAAGTTTCCACAGAAAAATTTGTTTTTATATATTTTTTGAATAATTTGCTCGGGGCAAAAATCACGTGCTCACAATTAATTATGTAATGTGTCCTTTGTTATAAATCCTTATAAAGTAAAATGGTTTAAATTCTCATTTTCTATGCACCAGCCTTTAGTAAACTGATAACAATAAGTAAATGAATCACTAGTTAACACACTTGATTTGTACTCATCAATTAATTGTCTGAACCTTTGCAAATTTTAATGTAGCACACAAGACCAGTAGTAGAAGGTTAGATTAATTTGAATTTGTAATTGATAGGATTGACAAGTATTTGAATTAAAAGATAAGTGAACTTTTCTGGTAGTTAATTGTATAAACTAGTATCAATTTAAAGTAACTCATTAAAGGAAAAAATGAAGAACGGTCTTATGGCTTTTTTGGTTAGTTCTGGAACCAATATCCTAATGATAGACCTAAAATTCAATAGATATGCATCAGTGGCCATTCGGCCTAGTCCGTTGGTTTTGAAATTTGATTGACCTGAGCCATGAGTCCTGGCAGTGTTAACACGCGAACCAGGATTTGGGCCCAAACAGATTTAACCAGTCCAGCTACGCTTGGCTATGGTGTTATCGTATGGGCTGTGATCAAGCCCAAAAATGATTGAAGTCTTGAGCTCATATGAGCTCATGGCCCCAATGTAATAATTATTAGGTAACAGATAAACAATTAGGATATTTCTTTTTTAATTAGAGACAAAATACATAGAAAAATATAGTACTTTAGATATTGCCTTAATAAAATGAGATGAGCCTCGCCGCATTAAATACACAATCGCGGGGCCATCAAATAATTGTTATAGAAACGTTAGATTTTGAAGGGCCGTTTAGCTAACTTCGTGGACTTTCCCAAAGTTAACAAGACATAGATACTCTAGGCACGATTTATAATAATATTACCTTCTTAATACGGGTGCACATTTATGTGACCCAAATCCAAGTCTCAACGAAGTCGAAATGTGTTAAAAGTCATGGGCGTACTGGTACGACGTGGTAAAAAATATATTTTCACGACGTCGTAATTTTTTGAATAATAAAGCAGAATATTCAAATTCACATAAAAATGGAACATATAAAATTAGATAAAAATAAATACAACAGTTGAGCGACCGTGCCAGAACCACGGAATTCGGGAGTGCCTAACACCTTCTCACGGATTAACAGAATTCCTTATCCGGATTTTGTGTTCGCAGACTGCAACAGAGTCAAACTTTCCTCGGTTCGGGATACATCCAGTGACTTGGGACACCATTATTCACCCAAGTGGCGACTCTAAAACTAAATAAATATATCACGTTCTGACTGTGCTTAAATTGGAAACACTCTGTTCTCTTATTATATCCCTTCCCGGGGTGTAGTAATAGTGGTAAAAAGGAGGTGTGACACTTGTGAAAGATTTCTTTACTATAAACCCAAAAAGTGTAATTCTGCAATCGAGAATGTGGTAGCATATCAGGTATGCGGACCGCATTTCTTCCGCAGAGTGAGTCAGTGTGTTTGCCAAATTTGAAGTCAACTATGCGATCAAGTATGCGATCGCATAACAAAAATGCTAACTGCATAATTGTTGCATTATTTCCTAGGGATATTGTGAAGGGTAGTTCTGCGGACCACATTTGTGCTGCAAACTCAGTCAGTGTGTCCAGTTTTTGGGAGTATTTTTGTGGTCCATTCTATGGACCGTATTTTGAATTTGCGGTGACAAGTGCGACTACTCTGGGCTCTTATTTTCAAAATTGTAAATTCGACCACACCCCGTTAAAAAAACCATAATAGTCCATTTCTTATTATTTTCATAACATAGAGAGAGATACAGAGAGGGAGTCCTAGAGTGATAGGGAGTGACCTCCATCAAGTCCTCTATAAATCTTTGCCCCAAATCCTTGAAGATTGTCAAGTCATGTAGTTGGGTCTTCATCCTAAGAGGTGAGAACTTGCTCCCTAACCTGTAATGTCGAAATTTAATCTAAAAACAATTAATCAAGGGTGGGTTCATGGGTATGGGAATTTACTATCTTGCATGCATAAGAAACAATGGGGTATGGGAAGATTGTGAGTTAAAAATATGGTAATTAGGGTTGAAAGTGATAAAATCTCTCACAAATGGATTCAAAAATCACAATGTACACCTAGTGTTTGACAATATTCTCAAATCTGCTAGAATCTTAGGCGTATCTCTAATTCTTGGATAAATTCATCACTCTCATAAAATAGATCGATGTAAGGAATTAAGAGAGACTTTATTATGGTATGTATGGCTAACCCTTTTCTTTTCATTGTTGAATTCTTAGTGTTCAAATGGTTGGCTTGAAACTTCAAATTGACTCCACTTGATTGATTGCTTTAATGTGTTAGGTGACAGACATTCGTTCCATATTGTTCTTTGTGCTTATTAGAAATCATGATAATTGATAAGGTGATCATGTCTTTCAAGTTTTCATTATTTTCTTAAGCATGTGCATGCCTTTTTGTGACAACCTAAAGGGTCATCACCTGCTTTCCCCATTTGTTCTGCACTTCCGAAGCCTTGAAAACCTCATACTATGTTGCCTCAATTTACGTGCACGATCCGGGCATGTAGCCGGAAAGATTTTGTGATAGAAAATATGAATTCTATGAGAAATTTAAAAAAAATGATAATAATATTGATATAGTTGACTTCGGTCAACATTTTTGGTAAACGGACCCAAACCCGAGATCGGACGATCTTGGAAGGTCCGTAGGAAAATATGGGACTTGGACATGCGTCCGTAGTCGAATTCTGAGGCCTAAAGCCCAAGTTGTGAATTTTTCTTTGAAATTGTTTTTGTTGTAATTATTAAAGGGAAATGAATTAAATGACCATGGTATCGGGCTCGTATTTTGGTTCCGACGCCCGGTACAAGTCTTAAATATTATATATGTGCTTTCTGCAAAGTTTGGTGACATTTGGATGTCGTTTGATATGTTTTGGACCTTGCGTTCCAAGTTTGAAAGTTTTGAAAACCAAAAGTATGAAAATCATGAACTTGAGACTTGATTTGATGAAAATGATGTTATATTGCCGATGTGATCGCACGAACAAGTTTGTAATGTGTTTTTGATGTTGTGTATATGTTTGGTTTGGAGCCCGGGGGCTCGGGTAAAGATTTGGTAGGTCGTTGGTTCAAATTCTGAATTTTTACACTAATGGTATTTTCACCCAGCTGTTGGCTTCGCAAATGCGAAGAATTTCCCGGAAATGCATGAATGAAAGGTCAAGGCTAGGTTCGCAAATGCGAACGCCTGATCGCAAATGCGAAGGGGAGTCCAGGACTACTTGGTTCTGCAATTTCGAACATAACCTCGCAATTTTGAGGCCCTCACTAAACCGCCTGGCTTCGCAAATGCAAAGCCTTTCTCACAAATGCGAAGGTCCCTTGTCCCAGCCATGTTCGCAAATGCGTAACCTATCTTGCAAATGCGAGAACAGCAGACCCCAGACCTGTAGCATTCCCAATTGCGATATCCGCAGCTGTGCAATTCTATACTTAAATTTTCAGTTCATTCTTCACTTTTTCAAAAACCCACACATCACACACGACCACTCAAGAGAAAATTCACTCCAAAGCAATTGTAAGTCACTTTTTACTTAATTCTTTCAATTCCTAACAACATTAAACATGTTTTCCAATAGAAATCAAAGGTTTTCATGGTAGAAATCCATTTTTTGGTAGAACCTAGGTTTTTCATGAATTGGGCAATTGGACCTCGAATTGAGGTCCGATTCTGAAACAAATCATATTTGAACTCGTGGGGGAATGGGTTACCGAATTTTTGTCCGAACCCGGAGTTCCGACCACGTGGGCTAGGGGAGTTTGGGAAATTTTGGGGTAAACTTAGGGAAAACCATTTTTAAGCATTCAAACCAAGTTATTTAATATTTATTAATATAATGGAATCAATTATGATTAGATTCGAGCTAGTTGAAAGCGGAATTTCGGGGAAAAAGCTATAATTGAAGAGTAATTTGGACTTCAAGGCTAGAGGTAAGTGTTTGTTCTATCCTAGCTTGAGGGAATAGGATTATGTGCTATGTGCTATGTGATCAAGTGCGGTGTATGGGCTGTGGTGACGAGCATCCATACACTAGCATCTTGCAGGACTGTGAGTCGTTAATACTTGTTGTGAGACATTCCCAAGATAAATCGTTGAACCCTTGCCGGGTTGTAGAGTTGTTATTGTTCTCCCTTGCCGGGACTTGTTGTGAAGTGAGATAGTGAATGCCCTTGCCGGGACTTTATTGTGATGCTTATTGTGTCCCTTGCCGGGACGGTTCATGATTTATTGTGTTCTTTCTCTGCCTTTAATTGTTATTGTTATTTGGGTGATGAAGAGTGATAATGCACGAAAGGTGATGTCGTGCCTTGATTTATTGATTGTGCACGAAGGTTAATATCGTGCCTTGCTTATTGATTTTTGCACGAAGGTTAATGTCAAGCCATGTTATTGATTATGCACGAAGGATCATGCCATGCCTTGTTATTGAACCATGTACAAAGAATCATGCCGTACCATGGATGAGAGGATGAGAGTAAAAGCACTAAGGGTGATGCCGTGCACTTTATTTGCTTATTTGGTGAGGATGATAGTAAAAGCACGAAGTGATGCCGTGCAACTATTTGCTATTTCATTGACTTGACATTACTTGTTTCTCATTATACTTGTTTTCCTTGTTGATTTGATAACTGTTGTTAACTGTTGAGTTCTTCTGCGACAATCCTTGTTGCGTTGTTACTTGGTTATTTCTCGTTATCTTGTAGTGTAGATATCTATAGAACTGCATAGGTTTATATGGATTTTTGGTCCTAGGCTTGTCACTACTTCGCCGGGATAGGCCAGGCACTTACCAGCACATGGGGTCGGTTGTGCTGATACTACACTTTTGTGCGTTTTTGCATAGGTTCGGGTTTTGATCAGGAGCATCAGCAGTAGATCTTTTGCATGGGAAGTTGAGCATATTGAGACCGAGTAAACTTGCAGGCATCCGCAGGCCCCGCGTCCCTTCCTTTTAATTATGTTATTAGCTGTAGTCTCTTTGTTCCGAGACAAACATATTATGTTATTTTCTTTCAGACATTTATGTGTAGTATTCAGTAGTAGTTCGTGAGTTGGTGACTCCAAGTCTTGGGTATAGGATTTCAATATTTTTTTACCTTGAAACTGCTTATCTCTATTTTTATAAAGTCTTCCCCATTTACCTAATTAAGGATATGGTTTTGGATGATAAATTGAATATGAAATATTGCTAAAAACAGGATAGTGTGAATAAAGTGGCTTGCCTAGCTACCACGAGTAGGCGCCATCACGATCCCGATGTTGAGGGAAAATCCGGGTCATGACAAGTTGGTATCAGAGCTCTAGGTGACATAGGTCACACCACTCACGGACAAGCTTTGTAGAGTTTAAGAGGTAGGTACGGAGACGTCTGTACTTGTCCTCCCGAGTCTATTGAGTTAGGAAAGAGTCTCTCATTTGTTCCTTCTTGTCGTGCGATTTGTTCTTCAAATACTGATTGAACTTCTACTCTGTCCTTTTGCAGATGGTGAGGACACGTGCTTCTTTGTCCGCTGACCATCAGCCTGAGCCCCAGGCAGCTCCCGTGAGGGGCAGGGGCCGAGGCCGTATCGGATACCGTGGAAGGGGAAGAGCTCAGCCCCCGGCAACTATTCCAGTGGTGGAGTCTAATATTGAGACTGGCGAGGAAATTCCAGTCCCAGCATCTCCAGGACCCAGCTTAGGTCCTAGGAGAGGCTTTATTTACCCCGGATCTTTGGGAGGCTTTGGTCAGGATAGCACGTTTTATGGACAGCGTTGCTAGGGCATGCTTATTACCAGTTGCACCAGCCACTTCTCAGGCTGGAGGAGGGGCCCAGACTCCTATTGCTCATACTCCGGAGCCAGTAGCTCATCAGCCTCAGGCACCAGTGGTTCAGCCAGACGTGGCCACTCAGTTAGGTACCACAGCTCAGGTCGGAGATGGAGCGACCATGACTTCTAATTCTTTATGGAGACTTGATCGGTTCTCCAAGTTGTTTACCACTACCTTGAGCGGTGCCACATCAGAGGATCCTCAGGATTTCTTATTCAGTTGCCATGAGATTCTCAAGACTATAGGGATAGTGGAGCCCAATGGAGTTGACTTCGGTACATTCAGGCTTTCAGGATCTGCCAAGACTTGGTGGAGGGTTTATTGTTTGACTCAGCCAGCAGGGTCCCCGGCTTTATCATGGGATCAGTTTGGAGAGTTATTTCTGGAGACGTTTCTCCCTGTTACTCAGCGGGATGCACTTCGGAGGCAGTTTGAGCGCCTCCAGCAGGGCACTATGACTGTCACTCAGTATGAGATGAGGTTTGTTGATTTGGCACGCCATGCGGTGGTGATACTTCCCATAGAGCGGGAGAGGGTCCGCAGGTTCATAGATGGGCTTAATCAGCCAATTAGACTTCAGATGGCTGTGGGAGTGGGGAGTGATATATCATTTCAGGAGGTAGCTAATGCAGCACGTAGAGTTGAGATGGATCTTGCTCGGGGAGGTGGTTATTCTTCAGACAAGAGGGCTCGACATTCAGGCAGGTTTAGTGGTTCTTCTTCGGGTGCCAGGGAATCTTTTGATAGGGGCCAGCCTTCCATGCCTTTCCATTCTGCCCTTCAGGCTTCACAGGGGGACCAGGTGATCGTGGGTTTCGTGAGCAGTATTCAAATTAGTCTCCTATTATTGCCCAGCCTCTTCAGAGTGTTCGTGGAGGCCTTTCAGGTCGTCAGGGCTAGCGGTCCCAGCAGTGTAAGAGTTGCTACGGTTGTGGTGATCTAGGTCATCATGTCAGATTTTTCCCTCGAGCGATGGGCAACACTTAGCAGCGGGGCCCTTGTCCCATGATTCAGGCCCCAGCTGACCCTCAGCCTGCCCAGGCAGCCAGAGGCGGGGGTAGAGATCATAGAGGTAGAGGTCGAGACCGTAGAGGTGGAGACCGTCCAGCCAGAGGCAGAGGTCAGCCAGTTGATGACCGTACTAGATATGTAGCTCAGAGGGGAGGTGCTGATCCCCGATTTTATGCCTTACCAGCCAGGCCAGAGGCAGAGGCATCAGATGCCGTGATTACAGGTACCATTCTTGTTTGTGGCAGAGGTGCTTCAGTATTATTTGACCCTGGGTCTACATATTCATATGTGTCTTCCTACTTTGCACCGTATTTGGCCGTACCGAGCTATGCTCTGGATATTCCAGTTTATGTGTCTAAACCAGTGGGCGACTCCATTGCAGTCGAGCGGGTGCATCGTTCGTGCGTAGTTATATTTGGGGGTCTTGAGACCCGTGTTGATCTGTTGCTTTTGGACATGGTGGATTTTGATGTCATATTAGGGATAGACAGGTTGTCCCCATACCATGCTATTTTAGATTGTCATGCCATGACTGTGACCTTGGCCTTGCCAGAATCACCCTGACTAGAGTGGAAGGGTACCTCAAGCCACTCCGTTCGCACTGTTATTTCCTATGTTAAGGCTCGGCGCATGGTCAAAAAGGGGTGTCTAGCTTATCTGGCTTATGTTAGTGATTCCAGCGCAGAGGTTCCTTTTATTGAGTCAGTCCCTATTGTACGGGAGTTTCCTGAGGTTTTCCCTTCAGACCTGCCGGGCATGCCACCCGACAGGGATATTGATTTCTGTATTGATCTGGCACATGGCACTCAGCCCATCTCTATCCCGCCCTATCGTATGGCCCCGCAGGAGTTAAAAGAGTTGAAAGACCAGTTGCAACACCTTCTTGAGAAGGACTTTATCAGGCCCAGTATTTCCCCCTAGGGAGCACCTATGTTGTTTGTGAAGAAGAAGGATGGCTCGATGCAGATATGTATTGATTACCGACAACTGAACAAAGTTACAATAAAGAATAATATCCACTACCGAGGATCGATGATTTGTTTGACTAGCTTCAAGGAGCGAGGGTGTTTTCAAAGATAGACTTGAGGTCAGGCTACCATCAATTGAAGATCAGGGCGGCTGACATTCCTAAGACAGCCTTTCGCACAAAATATAGGCATTATGAGCTCTTGGTCATGTCCTTCGGATTGACCAATGCCCCAGCAGCATTCATGGAGTTAATGAATCGGGTGTTTAGGCCTTACTTAGATCTATTCGTGATAGTCTTTATAGATGACATCCGGGTACACTCCCGCAACCAGGAAGAGCACGAGCAACACCTCAGAGTGGTTCTTCAGACTCTGAAGGATAATCAGCTATATGCCAAATTTTTGAAATGTGAGTTCTGGCTGAGTTCGGTGGCATTTCTGGGCCACATCGTATCAGTGGAAGGCATTCAGGTGGACCCAAAGAAGATTGAGGCAGTCCAGAATTGGCCTCGACCAGCTTCAGTGACTGAGATCCGGAGTTTATTGGGATTAGCAGGTTACTACTGTCAATTCGTAAAGGGGTTTTCTTCTATTGCAACCCCAATGACTAGGTTGACCCAGAAAGGTGCCCAGTTCCAGTGGTCAGAGGAGAGTGAGGCGAGCTTTCAGAAGCTCAAGACATACCTGACTACCACACCAGTGCTGATACTACCTACGGGTGCAGGGCCTTATATAGTTTATTGTGATGCATCTCGTACAGGGCTTGGAGCGGTATTGATGCAAAATGGTAAGGTTATCGCTTACGCTTCAAGGCAGTAAAAAATACATGAGAAGAATTATCCAGTACATGATCTTGAGTTAGCAGCAGTGGTTCATGCCTTGAAGATCTGGAGGCATTATCTATATGGTGTGACGTGTGAGGTGTACACTGATCACAAAAGCCTACAGTACTTGTTCAAGCAAAAGGAGTTGAATCTACGACAGCGGAGATGGTTAGAGTTGCTAAAAGACTATGATGAGACTATTCTATACAACCCAGGTAAAGCCAATATGGTGGCCGATGCATTGAGTAGAAAGTCTGCCAGCATGGGTAGTCTTGCATTCATTCCGGTCAGTCAGAGACCATTTGCTCTAGATGTCCAGGCCTTAGCTAACCGGTTCGTGATTAGACATTTCTGAGCCTAGTAGGGTGTTAGCCTACACAGTCGCTCATTCTTCTCTATTAGAGCGTATCCGTGAAAGGCAATTTGATGATCATCATTTACGTGATTTGAGAGATACAATACAGCGGGGAGGTGCCACGAAGGTAAATCTAGATTATGATGGGGTATTGAGATCGTAGGGTCGAATTTGTGTGCCCAATGTTGAAGGGATTCGAGAGTTAATCTTGGCGGAGGCCCACAGTTCGCGGTATTCTATTCACCCGGGCGCCGCAAAGATGTACCAGGACTTACGGCAGCACTATTGGTGGCGCAGAATGAAGAAAGATATCGTTGCGTATGTCGCTTGGTGTCTAAATTGTCGGCAGGTGAAACTATGAGCACCGGAGACCTGGTGGTGTATTCCAGAGAATTGAAATTCCCGAGTGGAAATGAGAGAGGATCACTATGGACTTCATTACTAGACTTCCTATGACTCGGAGGAAATTTGATGCTATTTGGGTCATTGTTGACAGGATGACTAAGTCAGCATACTTCATTCCCGTATCTGTCTCCTACTCATCAGAGATATTAGCGGAGATTTACATCAGGGAGATTGTTCGACTTCATGGGGGTGCCGGTATCTATTATCTCTGATCGGGGTACCCAGTTTACCTCGTGGTTCTGGAGAGCGGTCCAGCAGGAGTCAGGCACTCAGGTTCAGCTGAGTACAACTTTTCATCCTCAGACGGATGGTCAGTCCGAGAGGACTATTCAGATTCTAGAGGACATTCTTCGAGCCTTTGTCGTTGATTTTAGAGGCTCGTGGGACCATTTTCTGCTATTAGCAGAGTTCACCTATAATAACATCTACCAGTCCAGCATCCAGATGGCCCCGTATGAGGCGTTGTATGGTAGGCGATGTCGATCTCCAGTCGGATGGTTTGAGCCGGGAGAGGCTCGGTTGTTGGGTACAGACTTAGTTCAGGAGGCCTTGGATAAGGTCAAGACTATTCAGGAGAGATTGCGTTCAGCTCAATCCAGACAGAAGACTTATGCGTATCGTAAGGTTCGAATGTAGATTTCATGGTTGGTGAGCGAGTATTACTCCGAGTGTCGCCTATGAAGGGTGTGATGAGGTTCGGGAAGACGGGCAAGCTCACCCCTAGATGTATTGGCCCATTTGAGATTCTAGACCAAGTGGGAGGGGTGGCTTATAGACTAGCTCTGCCGCCTAGCTTATCAACCGTGCATCCAGTTTTTCATGTATCTATGCTTCGGAGGTATCACGGCGATCCCACACATGTGTTAGACTTCAGTACTGTCCAATTGGACAATGATCTATCCTATGAGGAGGAGCCGGTGGCCATTCTAAACCGGCAGGTTCGACAGTTAAGGTCGAAGAGTTATACTTTTGTGCGTGTTCAGTGGAGAGGTCAGCCTCCTGAGGCATCGACCCGGGAGTCCGAGTCCGATATGCGGAGCCGCTACCCTCATTTGTTCCCCAACTCAGGTACTTCCTTCTCTTGTCCGTTTGAGGATGAACGGTTGTTTTAGAGGTGGAGGATGTGATGAGCCAAAGGGTCATCTCCTGCTTTCCTTATTTGTTCAGCACTTCCGAGGCCTTGAAAACCTCATTCTATGTTGCCTCGATTCACGTGCATGATCAGGGCATGTAGCCGGAAAGATTTTGTGATATCAAATATGAATTCTATAAGAAATTTGAAGAAAAATGATATTAATATTGATATAGTTAACTTCGGTCAAAACTTTTGGCACTCAGGTTCAGCTGAGTACAGCTTTTCATCCTCAGACGGATGGTCAGTCCGAGAGGACTATTCAGATTCTAGAGGACATTCTTCGAGCCTTTGTCATTGATTTTAGAGGCTCGTAGGACCATTTTCTGCTATTAGCAGAGTTTGCCTACAATAACATCTACCAGTCCAGCATCCAGATGGCCCCGTATGAGGCGTTGTATGGTAGGCAATGTTGATCTCCAGTCGGATGGTTTGAGCTGGGAGAGGCTCGGTTGTTGGGTGCAGACTTAGTTCAGGAGGCCCTGGATAAGGTCAAGACTATTCAGGAGAGATTGCGTTCAGCTCAATCCAGACAGAAGACTTATGCATATCGTAAGGTTCGAATGTAGATTTCATGGTTGGTGAGCGAGTATTGCTCCGAGTGTCGCCCAGGAAGGGTGTGATGAGGTTCGGGAAGACGGGCAAGCTCAGCCCTAGATGTATTGGCCCATTTGAGATACTAGACCAAGTGGGAGGGGTGGCTTATAGACTAGCTCTGCCGCCTAGCTTATCAGCCATGCATCCAGTTTTTCATGTATCTATGCTTCGGAGGTACCAAGGCGATCCCACACATGTGTTAGACTTCGGTACTGTCTAATTGGACAATGATCTATCCTATGAGGAGGAGCCGGTGGCTATTCTAGACCAGCAGGTTCGACAGTTGAGGTCGAAGAGTTACCCTTCTGTATGTGTCCAGTGGAGAGGTCAACCTCCTGAGGCATCGACCTGGGAGTCCGAGTCCGATATGCAGAGCCGCTACCCTCATTTGTTCCCCGACTCAGGTACTTCCTTCTCTTGTCCGTTTGAGGATGAATGGTTGTTTTAGAGGTGGAGGATGTGATGAGCCAAAGGGTCATCTCCTGCTTTCCTCATTTGTTCCGCACTTCCGAGGCCTTGAAAACCTCATTCTATGTTGCCTCGATTCACGTGCATGATCAGGGCATGTAGCCGGAAAGATTTTGTGATATCAAATATGAATTCTATAAGAAATGTGAAGAAAAATGATATTAATATTGATATAGTTAACTTCGGTCAAAACTTTTGGCACTCAGGTTCAGCTGAGTACAGCTTTTCATCCTCAGACGGATGGTCAGTCCGAGAGGACTATTCAGATTCTAGAGGACATTCTTCGAGCCTTTGTCGTTGATTTTAGAGGCTCGTGGGACCATTTTCTGCTATTAGCAGAGTTTTCCTACAATAACATCTACCAGTCCAGCATCCAGATGGCCCCGTATGAGGCGTTGTATGGTAGGCAATGTCGATCTCCAGTCGGATGGTTTGAGCTGGGAGAGGCTCGGTTGTTGGGTGCAGACTTAGTTCAGGAGGCCCTGGATAAGGTCAAGACTATTCAGGAGAGATTGCGTTCAGCTCAATCCAGACAGAAGACTTATGCGTATCGTAAGGTTCGAATGTAGATTTCATGGTTGGTGAGCGAGTATTGCTCCGAGTGTCGCCTAGGAAGGGTGTGATGAGGTTCGGGAAGACGGGCAAGCTCAGCCCTAGATGTATTGGCCCATTTGAGATTCTAGACCAAGTGGGAGGGGTGGCTTATAGACTAGCTCTGCCGCCTAGCTTATCAGCCGTGCATCCAGTTTTTCATGTATCTATGCTTCGGAGGTACCACGACGATCCCACACATGTGTTAGACTTCAGTACTGTCCAATTGGACAATGATCTATCCTATGAGGAGGAGCCGGTGGCCATTCTAGACCGACAGGTTCGACAGTTGAGGTCAAAGAGTTATCCTTCTGTGTGTGTTCAGTGGAGAGGTCAACCTCTTGAGGCATCGACCTGGGAGTCCGAGTCCGATATGCAGAGCCGCTACCCTCATTTGTTCCTCGACTCAGGTACTTCCTTCTCTTGTCCGTTCGAGGATGAACGATTGTTTTAGAGGTGGAGGATGTGACGAGCCAAAGGGTCATCTCCTGCTTTCCTCATTTGTTTCGCACTTCCGAGGCCTTGAAAACCTCATTCTATGTTGCCTCGATTTACGTGCACGATCAGGGCATGTAGCCGGAAAGATTTTGTGATATAAAAATATGAATTCTATAAGAAATTTGAAGAAAAATGATATTAATATGTATATAGTTAACTTCGGTCAAAACCTTTGGTAAAAAGACCCGGACCCAAGATCGGACGGTCTCGGAAGGTCCGTAGGTAAATATGGGACTTTGACATGCGTCCGGAGTCGAATTCTGAGGCCTAGAGCCCAAGTTCTGAATTTTTCTTTGAAATTGTTTTTGCTGTAATTATTAAAAGGAAATGAATTAAATAACCATGGTATCGGGCCCATATTTTGGTTCAGAAGCCCGGTTCAAGTCTTAATTATTATATATGTGCTTTCTGCAAAGTTTGGTGACATTTGGATGTCGTTTGATATGTTTTGGACCTTGAGTTCCAAGTTTGAAAGTTTTGAAAACCAAAAGTATGAAAATCATGAACTTGAGACTTGATTTGATGAAAACGATGTTATATTGGCGATGTGATCGCACGAACAAGTTTGTAATCTATTTTTGATGTTGTGTATATGTTTGGTTTGGTGCCCGAGGGGCTCGGGTAAAGATTTGGTAGGCCGTTGGTTCAAATTCTGAATTTTTACACTGCTGGTTTTTCACCCAGCTGTTGGCTTCACAAATGCGAAAAATTTCTCGCAAATGCGAGAATGACAGGTCAAGGCTGGGTTCGCAAATGCAAATGCCTGATTGCAAATGCGAAGGGGAGTCCAGGACTGCTTGGTTCGCAATTGCGAACATAACCTCGCAATTTCGAGGCCTTCACTAAACCGCCTGGCTTCGCAAATGCGAAACCTTTCTCGAAAATGCGAAGGTCCCTTATCCCAGCCAGGTTCGCAAATGCGAAACCTATCTCGCAAATGCGCGAATAGCAGACCCCAGACCTGTAGCGCTCGCAATTGTGATATCCGCAGCTGTGCAATTCTATACTTAAACAAATTTTTCAGTTCATTCTTCACTTTTTCAAAAAACCACACATCATACACGACCTCTTAAGAGCAAATTCACTCCAAAGCAATTGTAAGTCACTTTTTACTTAATTCTTTCAATTCCTAACAACATTAAACATGTTTTTCAATAGAAATCAAAGGTTTTCAGGGTAGAAATCCATGTTTTTGGGTAGAGCCTAGGGTTTTCATGAATTGGGCAATTGGACCTCGAATTGAGGTCCGATTTTGAAACAAATCATATATTTGAACTCGTAGGGGAATGGGTAATCGGATTTTGTTCCGAAACCCCGAGTTCTGACCAAGTGAGCCAGGGGTGTTTTGGGAAATTTTGGGGTAAACTTAGGGAAAACCATTTTTAAGCATTCAAACCAAGTTATTTAATATTTATTAATATAATGGAATCAATTGTGATTAGATTCGAGCTAGTTGAAAGCGGAATTTCGGGGAAAAAGCTATAATTGAAGAGTAATTTGGACTTCAAGGCTAGAGGTAAGTGTTTGTTCTATCTTAGCTTGAGGGAATAGGATTATGTGCTATGTGATCGAGTGCGGTGTATGGGCTTTGGTGACGGGCATCCATACACTGGCGTCTTGCAGGACCGTGAGTCGTTGTTAATACTTGTTGTGAGACATTCTAAAGATAAATTGTTGAACCCTTGCCAGGTTGTAGAGTTGTTATTGTTCTCCCTTGCCGGAACTTGTTGTGAAGTGAGATAGTGATTGCCCTTGCCGGGACTTTATTGTGATGATTATTGTGTCCCTTGCCGGGACGGTTCATGATTTATTATGTTCTTTCTCTGCCTTTAACTGTGATTGCTATTTGGGTGAAGAAGAGCATTAATGCACGAAGGGTGATGTCGTGCCTTGATTTATTGATTATGCACGAAGGTTAATACCGTGCCTTGCTTATTGATTTTTGCATGAAGGTTAATGCCGTGCCATGTTATTGATTATGCACGAAAGATCATGCCGTGCCTTGTTATTGAACCATGTACGAAGGATCATGCCGTACCATGGATGTGAGGATGAGAGTAAAGCACGAAGGGTGATGCCGTACACTTTATTTGCTTCTTTGATGAGGATGAGAGTAAAAGCACGAAGGGTGATGCCGTGCAACTATTTGCTATTTCATTGACTTGACATTACTTGTTTCTCATTATACTTGTTTTCCTTGTTTATTTGATAACTATTGTTAACTATTGAGTTCTTCTGTGACAATCCTTGTTGCGTTGTTACTTGGTTATTTCTCGTTATCTTGTAGTGTACATATCTATAGAACTGCACAGGTTTATGTGGGTGTCTGGTCCTAGGCTTGTCACTACTTCGCCGGGATAGGCCAGGCACTTACCAGCACATGGGACCGGTTGTGCTGATACTGTACTTCTGTGCGTTTTTGCACAGGTCTAGGTTTCAATCAGGAGCAGCAGTAGTAGATATTTTGCGTGAGAAGTTGAGCATATTGAGACTGAGGTAGCTTGCAGGCGTCCGCAGGCCCGGCGTCTCTTCCTTTTAATTATGTTATTAGTTGTAGTCTCTTTGTTCCGAGACAAACAGATTATGTTATTTTCTTTCAGACCTTTATGTGTAGTATTCAGTAGTAGTTCGTGAGTTGGTGACTCCAAGTCTTGGGTAGAGGATTTCAGTATTGTTTTACCTTGAAACTGCTTATCTCTATTTTTATAAAGTCTTCCGCATTTACCTAATTAAGGATATGGTTTTGGATGATAAATTGAACATGAAATATTGCTAAAAACAGGATAGTGTGAATAAAGTGGCTTGGCTAGCTACCACGAGTACGCGCCATCACGATCCCGATGTTGGGCGAAAATCCGGGTCGTGACACTTGTATGATAGCCCTTGACAAATGAACGATAAAATTACATGAACGAATTGACAAAGGGAAGACTTGTTTTGTGTTGATATGTCTAAGTGCCAAGGAACAAATAAATGAAAAGACATGTTGTACCATGTGTGGAAAAAAATGGAAGGAAATGGGAACTAAAGAGTAACTAAAAGAGGTTATGTCCCAAGTGAGATGGCTTGGCTGATCGGGCCGAGATCGGACGCCATGCTGTACACATGCATGCATTTATATTTGGTTTCGAAACATTGTTGTGAATATATATATATATATATATATATATATATATATGTCTCACTTGGGATGGCTTTGCCGGTCAGGCTGAGACCGGTCTCCGTGTAAAAACCCTACGGTGGCATTATATTTTAAGATGCGGTATTTGGCACTAAATAATATTAACCTAAAAAAACGGAAATACTTAATCAAAATCATATGAAACTTATTTGGTGCTACTCCTTCAACTTCAGTGATGTAATTGTTGATGTTATAACTGTCTTCCATTGGTTCACTGTTCATCCTATTAAGAATTGTGTTTTCCTTACATACTAGTACTATACAATAGTACTAACGTCCCTTTTACTGGGGGAGCTACATCTTTGAATGGATGTAGGTGGTTCCGCTGCTGATAGTGCCGATCGCAGATAATGGTGCACTCTTGTCCTCTTTCACAGCTATCTCGGTGAGCTTCCATTCCTTCCAGGGGTTTGCAACTCTTCTTTTGTGTAAGTTATCGCACTTTGAGGTAAGGCAAGGGTCTTGCCTCTGGCATCATCATTTTGGTGTCTTGTATCCTTAGAGGCTACATAGACGTTTCTATAGATCATGTACGGGTGTCGGGGTGGTCTTAAAATCACGTTGTATTTTAAAACTTTTTGTTTTGGATAGTCAATTGTATGTACTTTTGGGAAACTAAACTATGGCATGTACTAAACTATAATTGTATGGAAATCATGAAAGCCTAACTACGGTTTAATGTTGTGTTATAAAATAAGACCCCATGATCAAATGTGCAATTACACGGTCGCGCATCGGATCCCGTAATTCTATCGAGTTGGGTATGAAGTGTTCAGGTAAGGCTTGCTCGATCGGGTTTCCTCGGTCGCACATCGGCCGCTCTCCCCGTGGTCGGGGTGTGATGAAATGTTTGGTTACGATAGCGTGTGAGGGTCCTTATATATAATTATAATAGCCTGTGAGGGGTCCTTACATAGAACAAAGAAGCAAAAGGATACACGTATAACAAGAGCCTATGAGCTCGGTTTACTCTTGAAGGTACAACCTCAGCAGCAGCAACTTCGGATAGCATCCCCTCAAGCGCACAACCTCAAAGACAATATTTTCTAAGAGTTGTCCCCTTAGAAGTCTCATCTTTACCTTCCAGAATGGCATCTTCAAAAGGGAAGATGTAGAAGGGGAAAGCGATGAAGAAGAGAAATGTTACGAAGGAGTGGCTGAATGGGATAAAGAAGTGGTTGGGTGAAAAATCTATCTAGTGTGAAATTTGCCAGCGTTACTATTGAAAAGCACTGCTTGGGGTGTTGCCCCAGTGCATGATACGATAGTTGGCAGTTAGTGATGCCACACCCTAAGGAAATCAGAGAGGGCATAGTGCAGCAGACTGGGGTAGGAGGATGAGCAGCGGTGTATAGTCCAAATGCGTTCCACGGAAGGGTAAGACCGGCCTCCTTGTCTCATCATCTCGGAGTGACAACAACAACAACAACAACCATGACAACAACAACATCTACAACGAAACATCAAAATCTTTCTCAACTGAGGGAAGTCCAAGGGTAGCCTTTGGCATAGCTGATAGAGGCACTGCCATAAAACCGCGAGGCCACGAGCCTCACACATGGCAAGCAACCGTGGATAAGGATGAAAAGAGGAAAAGGTAGGGTAAATATGAAAAAGCACTTGGATGAAAGGCTGAACCTAGGGGGCTCCTATTTTTAGGAAAGATGGTAACATAACCGATAACGCCACTATTTTTGAAAGGCCTAACGGTAGGAGTAGTTAATGCATGCTTGGGAGCTGAATCAGCTGTGAAATTATAGCTCTGATAAACGAAAAACCATAATACTTTGAATGATCTTGGAAAAGAAAAATGACGGGGCACTTTATTGCAAAGGCTCACATCATAAGTTGGTACCATCAGTATGACATCATCATATGAAGCCCGAAGAGCTGAGGGTCAAATTTGTTTCCTATCAAATGCAAGAATATCTATATACGGGCAAAATTAGAGGGTCCAATTTTAGGTTAATAAGGCACTTTGGAAGATCACTTTGAATGGCCGAGGTTGTAGAACCAGTTCGAAGGCTCGGGGTCATAGCCGAGTGTCTCTCCTCGAGGGTCGATGAAACTCTAACTCATGATAACATTAACCATGATGAGTTATCAAAATAGAAGGTTCCCAAGACACGCAGCTAGGGCTGACATGGACTAGCAGGCTGCTTTAAACCCAAATCAGAGCGTAAGTATGCCATCATATCCTCATATCTGTATAATTAATGTACTTTTAACTATACGGGGTTTTCTCTCCTATATACAGGGGATCCCGGTAATCATGTAACTCTCTGTTGCCCTAATCATTCTACATGACATATATAAGAACTCTCTCTTCTCTCCCTCTAACATATTCTCTCGATATTGCTAGTTTTATTTATGATCATCATACTTGTTTTTCATTTATTACTTATCATCAGCCATAAAGCGCCTCTCTTAATTGTTTCATAACTGTTAGTTGCCCCATCAGGTTGATTACAACTCTATTTTAGCTCGCATCTCATCTCTAAACTTCATACATATAGCATTGTATGCTTAAACAACTAGAATAAAATAGTCACATATTTTTAGAGTTCCATCAACAACTTTAATTGTTTTTATCTTTTTCACGGTAAACATTGTATTAGCTCAAACCCTTAGTACTCCTCTAAAGGGGGGAATATGGAGTGATGTAGCATTACATTAGGATTAAATGTCTCTAGTATCTATGGAATGGTAAAGGACGAATGTGATAAATGAGAAAGGGATGAGATTGCACTCATTCATTTCCTACAAATAAGCTACGATACCAGAACATTATGCAAATACAACTTCAAGGAGAGGAAGTAAGGGTTCCTACTCGGGATGTTGTTGATAAATAAATAGTTAGCACTAGATGTAAGTAAAGACAAATAAAATAAGCCAAGAAATATTACACAAAGTATTGATACCAGAATGGTCTAACAAGTAGTAAGTAGTTGGTTCAGGAAGAACCTAGTTAGGGATAGTCAAGAGGATACAAACAAATCAATAGATCGTGCAAGATGAAAATAGTGAAACCTAACATGCCGAAGTTAGTCTCACAAGACATGTATGCACTCTATAAAAAAAGTAGTCTGGAACTAATCGTGGCTGATGAGCGGGAAGGTAAACCAAAATTAAGGGTCGAAATCGTATGAATTGCAAAAAAAAAAAAAAACATTCCAGCATGCGTGGGAGCTATGTTAATCTGAGTATGCACGCAACAAAGGGGCTGAAAGACCATAAAATGTAATTTATTACATTTAAAAAACTCCTCTACAAAACAAAAGGAATTATTCGATCAATGATCCAGAGCTAATAATATTATGAATGCACTTAAGATTTCAGAGTATTATTTATGCAGCATATATATTAAAATTCATACAATCGTAGAAGACTCCGTTATAAGTTAAAAGAAATAATTGAGACCAGAGGATTGAATTATTTGAAATTCATATTATGGATATGCCATAGCGCATGAAAGGCTAAATTTATAACTAATACTATGAACCGCAGATCGAAATATAACTTAATCCAACATGAAGGTTTATTAGAAGGAATAGGAAACTAAATAATTTAATCAAATAATTAAAATAGGAATCTTATTATTGGTCCCGAAAAATTATAGGAATCGTGATTGAGAGCATAGAAAAAATCACTCTTAATGTCAGAGGTACAAGAGAGATAGTAGAATATCCCTGTTCTATAAATGATCTATGATAAATCCAATTATAAGAGTACCAGCCTCATAAGAGGTCACAATGAAGACCCATTGGATTGTGTATACGCCAGAGGTGCGAGTATTATAATAAAGCTTCAAGTCGTGAATATGAGTTGTACCTATGTGGAAGGGAGGTCATGAGAGAGATAGAAGATGTGATGCAGAATTTTAAGGTATGTAAGGTAAAGGTGAATAACAAACGGGATACTCAAATGCAGAAGGTTGCGAATAGTCCATACTTTAGATATAAGTCTGGAAGTACTAAGATTCGGTATCCAAGAATGATAGCGGTGTATACAGTAACATGTCTTCTAGCCTATGGTTTCGAGGTATCAAGAGGCCTAGTCAAGAAATTAAAGAAGAGTTAGAGACGATGTTTTCTGTCGCTTGATATTCTAGATAACATAAGAAAATCTATGGGGAAAGCAAGTTGAAGGAAGGTTGCGTGTAGTATAAATAGATGTGTGTAAATATCAAGCTAAAGTATTGTAGGGCAACAAGGTTTTAGGAAGACAGAAGTAAGGTAATAAAGAGCGGTTGAGAAGATAACGAGAATGGATACGTCCTCGGGACTAAGTCCATGAAAATAAGAGAGTTGATGGTTTCTCTATGTTTTACAAAGCTCTGTATAGTTTGAATAAACTCGAAAGTGTTGAAAACTAGTAGCATTTGTGGTAGATGGAATATCACCCTAGTAAATCAGGGTGCAATTGTGATAAATAAAGGATGGTGTTTGGGCCTTCGATTGAGTAACGATTTGAAAAAAGAAATTCATGAATTGTACAAGATTAAAATACCCACATAATGTGAATCACGTTGGGATACTATAAAATATGATTATTGAAGCATGGTATCTCCCCAGATGGATTTGTCTAATCAGTTCAGATGTTCCCCGATGATACTTGAGCCCTAATGGTAGTATTACATTAAATGTCCAGTGGTGGATTATACATCAATATTGAGGTGAATCAATAATGGATAAATAAAAGCTACAAAGCATGAGAAGAGAATAGACCGTCATTCTTAAGATGAATAGTAATGAAGAAGCATTAAGGACTTAGATTTATACATATAGGGTAAGCAACAAAAGAAACCTGGAGATTAGTAGAGGGCCTCACCAATGATAAATCGAAGTAATTATGGTATAATATGACTTATCCAGATGCAATAAAGTCATACAGATAGATAAATATGTCTATGAAAAGAAATATAACAATTTTTGTAAGTTCAATAGAGTACCAAGCAAAGCATTTCAAGTATTCCTATAGATCCCCAAAGGGACACGTTGTCAAGCTCCGTATATGTTTATACATTGATTCCTAGAGATAGGATAAAAACTGGCGGAAAAAGGAGAAAAAAGTCACATATGTGCACTTACAAGGAAAAAGTCGTACGTGCTACTTGACAGAGGGTAGTAACAATTACGAGATTGGAATGATTCCAACCACAAGTCATAGTGTGAGAAAGAGTCCTAAAGGGGGGAACTCATTGTCTCTTCGATTTATTCGCAGAATAGTTTCCTAGATGGCAAGAAAAGTACCAAAGTATTTGGAAGACATAGGTTATAAAAATGTTAACTGCATTAGTAAACATTCAAGGATGAATGTTACAGAGGAGGGAATGATGTTACACCCCATATTTTTGTACGTGAAGGTGCGCTATAACTAACAACAACAACTACCCAGTATGTTCCCACAAAGTGGGGTCTGGGGAGGGTAATACGTACACAGGCCTTACTAAATTGATGAAATAACAGAAATGACATGTAGCATCCACATTTTTGTACGTTATAGTTTTGTTGTATGTTAATCAACTTAAGTTCGGGAATGAGATTATTTTGGGATTATGAGTATTATGCTATTTCAAATAAAGGATAAGTAAATTCATGAAGATTAAAGGGTAACCGAATGGAAGAAAATTTGTTTTTTCGAAGTCTAGCAATTTGGATATAAAATACGGTCCAAGCTGTAATACCCGATATTTATAGATACAAGGTACCACATGACCATGATAGTAAGAAATGTAACGTGTGTTAAAAGTTAGTAGTATTTTAAGTAATTTAAGATGACTCTTATTTTTGTGCGTAATTGGTTAATTATTTATTAGTGAGATAATAATAAATTAACAATTAATTAGAATTGAATAACCTTAATCTGTCTTATCCTCAATGTGGAAGCAAGCTTGGCCTCGGAAAGTGAATCTTTATTCAACAAATAAGGTATCACATTTAGAGCAATTCTTGGCTATGTCATCTTACAAAGGGGTTCCACACCTATAATAAGAAATATTCCCAAATTTATTAAGGGTAATGGAGGAAGGCTTCATCGAAAAATATAATGAAATCTTCAACAAAAGCCATGAAAATCTTCTAAAATTCAAAATGATTCATATGAGATTATGACAATATTCACAAAATGAAGTCTTATGACAACAAAGTACGAATAATGCCTCAATATGGAATTACAATTCTAATAGGTTTTCTAAGAAGTTATACTGTGTAATCGCAACGAGATTTGCAATTTTGAGGGAGTACGGTACAATCTTTCTCAAGAATACCATATAGATTTTCCATTACTTCGATCCGCTGTTATGTGTTCTTTAGATAAGACATGTGGTCGAGGATTGTCAAAAGAATTGGCTCAGGTATGTTAAGGATATCCCTTCCTTCCTTATGGCAGGATCTATATGATACAAATGAAAAGAGAAAATGAACAACTTCCTCAATTGACTATATTCATAAAAGTATTCGAGGTACTTATGTTCTTGAATTCCCATATGTCTTATTATTACATCTTTTGTTCATCGATCTCAATGAACCACGTACGTTGCAAAAGTTACTTCACGATATTAATTAGAGGTATAATGGTCTTATGATACTCTAAGAGATTTTATTGATCATGTACTGGATTCATTAATACATGTACATGACCAGATAGTATTATATATGCGAATAAATGTATATTATATATAAATGAGATATGGGAAAAGGTTGTAGTGTTAAATACGCACCACAATATGATCAGTTGGTATAAGTTGATGATTTTACCCAAAATGGCCGAGATGATATGATGGGATGCCCTCAGAGGTTTAACGATGCTATGAACCCATATGTCCATGCACGGTAAGATATTTATAATCATATGCATGACATTTTAAATATTAAATGACTCACAGAGCTATTCAAACTTACATGTTGAGTCCTTTGCTCCATGTTTTTATCATGACTTTAATTTACCGATGTTCATTCCTTATATACTCGGTACTTTATTTGTAATAATGTCTCTTTTTCTCGAGACGTTGTATATCATGCCCGCAGGTCCCAATAGATAGGTCAAGAGTCCTTCAAGTAGGCTATCAGGTCAATCAAAAGTGCTGGTGCGTTCTATTTGTGTCGGAGTTGCTTATTTGGTCAGTATGATTTGGTCAGGTATTGATTGGTATGGCGGGGCGCTATCCCGACCTTTATAACATTTATGTACTTTTAGAGGTTTGTAGAAATATGTTGTATACGTGAAAGATTGTAGGCCTTGACGGCCTATGTTTAGTGTACAAGTGATCATTTTGGTCTTATAGGCCAGTATGAAATATGTATAAGTTTGTATTTTGTCATACTTTACTTTGGTCTATTTACCTATGATAGAATATGTCATGACCCTAGTTCACCAATAGTGAACCTGTCATGATGGCACCCAGTCCCCGCGACTAGGATAAGCCTAACACATTGCCGAAAATACAAGTTTATGAACTTTAAACAAGAAATAGCGGAAAGCGATATAAATAGGAATGTAATCCGTTCCGCTTGGCACATACACTCGTCAAACACACTGTATACATACCACCAACACCCGGAATCCCACGGGTAACACAGACTAAAAGAGAAATACAACTGTGGCTCTATATGTCAAGAGTATCTAAAACAACGAAATGAGGGAAAAACATCTAATAATACTATCAGAATAGAAGGAGAGCATCCGGATCCGCGGATGTAGCAGATCATACCTCGAGGTCTCAAAATGTGCTGCTGGATCACCTAGTATGATCCTGTCCTGATGTACCTGGATCTGCACAATAAAAGTGTGTAGAAGAGTAGCATGAGTACACCACAACGGTACTCAGTAAATGCAGAAGTATTGGATTCATTAATACATGTACATGACCAGATAGTATTATATATGCGAATAAATGTATATTATATATAAATGGGATATGGGAAAAGGTTGTAGTGTTAAATACGCACCACAACATGATCAGTTGGTATACGTTAATGATTTTACCCAAAATGGCTGAGATGATATGATGGGATGCCCTCAGAGGTTTAACGATGCTATGAACCCATATGTCCATGCACGGTATGATATTTATAATCATATGCATGACATTTTAAATATTAAATGACTCACAGATCTATTCAAACTTACATGTTGAGTCCTTTGCTCCATGTTTTTATCATGACTTTTATTTACCGATGTTCGTTCCTTATATACTCGATACTTTATTTGTACTGATGTCTCCTTTTCTCGAGACGTTGTATATCATGCCCACAGGTCCCAATAGATAGGTCAAGAGTCCTTCAAGTAGGCTATCAGCTCAATCAAAAGTGCCGGTGCGTTCTATTTGCGTCAGAGTTGCTTATTTGGTCAGTATGATTAGGTCAGGTATTGATTGGTATGGCGGGGCACTATCCCGACCTTTATAATATTTATGTACTTTTAGAGGTTTGTAGACATATGTTGTATTCGTGAAATATTTTAGGCCTTGTCGGCCTATGTTTAGTGTACGAGTGATCATTTTGGTCTTATAGGCCAGTATGTAATATGTATAAGTTTGTATTCTGTCATACTTTACTTTGGTCTATTTACCTATGATAGAATATGTCATGACCCTAGTTCACCAATCGTGAACCTGTCATGACGGCACCCAGTCCCCGCGACTAGGTAAGTGATTCATATCCAAGCAACGGTCGTAGTGAATATAACTTGGTCTAATAAGTCCAAGATCGATCCCACAGAGAATTAACCTACCAATTGCAACTATCACAACCCCAAAAGTACTTCCGAATCAAGTTCCCAAAATTTAGAATATTTTTGTGTAAGATTTTTGAACTACTACTTTGCAATAATTAAGAATGCTTAAAAGAAAGAATTAAATATAGAGTAAAAAGAATATTATGAGAAGGACTAAGGTATTGATTTCTCCTATTGATGGAATCCCTTATCGTTATGCTCATACAAATTGTTAATATATTCTATCAATCATGAACACTATGTGTATCGTAACCCTCTCCCGAGCAATTACAATAATTTACTAGTGCACTCTCCCGAGCTACCCTAGCTAGCTTTAATTTGAATAGTTCACTTAAGATTGCACCCAAGACTTTGTTATTCTAACCCCGTCTTTACGCCTAAAGTTATAGATTCCTCCAATAACCTAGGTGTGGTGTTGTTCAACAATAAACCTAAATATGCACTCTTTTCCAAGTTATGCACACTAAATAGGCACCGCTAGTTGGGACGTCTACCAATTAACTACAACAAGAATGAAGTTGAACACCGTGTGGCCACTCCATATCACCCGCAAACTAGCGGACAAGTTGAAGTCTCCAACAGGGAGATAAAAAGTGTACTGACTAAAAAAGTGAACGCCACAAGAACCGACTGGTCCAGGAAGCTTGATGACGCACTCTGGCCATATAGAATAGCATTCAAAACACATATTGGCATGTCTCCTTACAAATTGGTGTTCGGAAAAGCTTGTCACTTACCGGTTGAATTAGAGTATAAAGCGTGGTGGGCACTAAAACAATTGAATCTCAACTTGGATGAAGCAGGTAAAGTAAGGTTGACTGGGTTGCATGAGTTAGAAGAATTTCGGTATCTGGCATTTGAAAATACAAGATTGTATAAAGAGAGGATGAAGCGGATCCATGATCAAAATATCGTTGAGCGTAACTTCAAAAATGGGGACAAAGTACTACTATACAATTCAAGATTACGACTGTTCCCAGGTAAATTGAAATCAAGGTGGTCAGGACCCCTTCAAGGTAATTGAGGCGTTTGGGTCAGGAGCTGTGGAAATTCAAACTATGGATGGATCACGTACATTCAAGGTAAACGGACAGCGGTTAAAACAATACATAGGCCTAGATGACATGGAGGACAAGGTAGAATTGCGGTTGGATGAACCTCAAAGGTCTAGCGAGCCGTAAAATGCGCTAAGTTGAGTCGTGCCGCGACGTTAAATCAGGCGCTACGTGGGAGGCAACCCACGAACATGTTGTAAGTAATTTTATCTTAGTAGTAAGTAATAAAGTAATATAAGAAAAACACAAATTTTTGCTGAACTGTCAAGAAATGTTTTCAGAGAGGGACACTGTCCGCGGTCCATCCGCGATCGCGGATGAACCGCGGAAAAATGCCCTCTCTGAACTTTCTCTGTTCGCAGTCCATTAGCGGCCGCGAACCAACCGTGAAAAAATGACCTCTCTAAATCTCGACTGTTCGCGGTCCATCTGCGGCTGCGAACGAACCGCGAACAATCGCGGTTAGTTCCGCGGTCGGCAAAAATTACAGTTTTTTTTATTGTATTTTCCCTCCCCTCTTTAAAACCCTAAAATCACTCCCCATCTCCCTCACAAACACTCAGCCGCCCCCACTCCCCCAATTTCTCTCTCTCTCTAACTCAAAACTCTCCCCTTCTCTCTAAAAATTCCCAAAACCCTCTTCTCCAATTCACCCCATTCTTCCTTTATTACTTCTTCATTGTATTACTTGTAAGTTTCTCTACTTCTCTTCTCTTTTATTTTGTTTTTATTCTTAGTTCTTGATTATTTAGTTTGTAGAAGTAATTAGATATTGTTAGTTTAGGATATCTCTTGAATATGATGTGGTTTTCTTTGTACTATACATGTTTCCATGAATTTTTACTAAGGAATCTTGTCATATAGTTGAAGTTTGGTAAAGAATTGGTTTATGGGTTTTCAATTGTGTTGTTGATGCTAATTTTATGATTTGGAAACCTAAAATAGTATGAACACCATGTATGTTGATTAGTAAGCTAAGTTGGGCAAATTATACTTGTTCATAAGGTATTAATGTAGTTTAGGAAAAATAATGCCCAACTCATGAATTGATAATGGTGTATTTTATTGGGGATGGACTACGTCAATTGGGTAATATTAGAAGTGTTCAAAGAACTAAGTGTGGGGTGCTCAAATAGGCATGTGTAAAATAGTTTGATAAAGAATCTTAATATAGGAGTATGAGGGAATTGCACAAAAGAATGGTCAATTGTGAGTTTTCAAGGATGGCGAAGACTGAGTAGCCTTCCAATGACTAACGGTTTACAAACTTTTTGGCTATCTTAATAGTGCAGGATCATGGCCCCAAAGAGAGCACGACATGGTGCTAGCTCATCCAGGCAACCGACTTATGACGAGTCTAGGTTTGCTAATGAAGGAGCCGAAAATGCATTTCACATTAAAGCAAACAAGAAGTGGCTCCACGAGGTAGAAGTTGACTGGATAGCTATCCGCTCGGAGAAGCCGGAAATTTATGATGAGATTTGGAGGCGCGAGATGGAGTTCCTCTTTGACTCACCTCCTAAGGTGAACAAGATGCTTGTCCGGGAATTCTACGCCAATGCTCATTATGCTATGGTCAGAGAAGTTTTTGTCAGAGGTAAGCGGGTCAATGCTCAAATTCCTACTATTCGGCAGGTACTTCGCCTGACATTGCACACTAGTGATGTTGATTACTACCATGATAGGCCTGGTGTCACATGGGACATGCTAATAGAGGCCTTATGTGTAGATGGCATCCCAGTATGGATTAGAAATCAAACTCTGCACTCTAACTGTTTTACACACACTGCCAAATGTCGGTTCTCCATAATTTGCAACCGTATTTTGCCCTCAAGTAACACCACATATGTTAACTTTAATAGGGCTGTTTTGACTTGGTGTTTTGTAACACATCGGGATGTTGATATTTCCCGAGTTATTAGTGACGAGATGGTATTGAGGGGATCCCTCACTGCCAAGGGTTTTTATTACCCATCTCTTGTCACTACGTTGTGTCTCCTCAACCACACCCCAGTTACTGATGCTGATGGTGAGCTACTACCGAAATCTCCATTTAGAGCTGCTACCATCCGGGTTGGACGAGACGCAACCCCTATTGACTTAGATGAGAAGGACGATCCTGTACCGGATGCCCGGGCCAGGCACTCCACGGATTCAGCCGGACCTTCCAGGCCTGCTCCTCGTGGAGCAAGCATGTCTAGATCCGAGTCCACACGACCTATGTTAAGTTCAATGGAGGAGGAGGTTGCTGCCCTGCGCACCTCCGTAGATGGCTTACACACACGGCTAGATGTCATGTCCATTAGGCAAGCCTGGTTATAAAACAGGTTTATGGCATGGTTCAGAGCACTTGGGAGAGCTTTCCATGTCGACCCATCCACCGTCTCCGACTCCGAGTGAGTCACAGGTAAGTTTTCTTGCCCCTCTTGTGCTTTAATTTTTATTTATGCGAAGGAGACATGACATATTTTTAAGTGTGGGGTGGGTAACTTATCTTGTACATAATGTATATATTAGTGTAGTAAGTAATATAAAATAATAAAAATACAAAAAAAAATCATAAAATTTTAAAAAATCCAAAAATATGATTAGAGGACTCTTCCTGATGACGGACTATTTAGGACAAGTACTCTTGAGGGAAGTAGTCCACGTAGGAATTTTTCTTTCTTTTATTTTTCTTTTCTAGGTAGTGTATCATCTTTGACCGCGGTTCTTTTCCAAGGGTTTTTATTGAACCGGGTTAGGTTGATTTTTTTCTTCTTTCTTTTCTTTCTTTCTTTTCTTAGGATTAGAGGTAAAAAGGGCAACATGTAACCCCGAATATGCACATTAGCAAAAGCGTAAATTGAACTTGAGAATGTATCTTCTAAGCTTGATTGTAGAATCTCAATATGCCTTAAATTGCACAATAATGCTTACTTGAACATCGATAGGACTTTGCAGATAGACCGGATTCCAAATGAGTTGCATGCCATGTGTGTGTGAGGTTTTTACTTACATTGTATGTTGTACATGATGCCTAGAACTTGCCCTGTGTGTTTGCAAAGCGAAATAGAAGTTGTTTGGTTGTAGAAAGGATAGAGGCATTTCTTTGTGTAACCCCATATACCAATAGACATGAATTCACCCGTACATTATATCTTAGTTAACCCCTTTGAGCTTAAAACCTATTCTTTGATAACCCTTGAATGTTCTTCAAATTATTATATTTGTTCTACTTTACCTCCTAAAAGCACTTGTATTGTAATGAATATGCAAAAGTTTAAGAGTGGGGTGAAGGGAAATTGAAAAGGGAAAATCAAGAATGAATGGTAGAAAATAGTGAGCTGGCCAAAATAATGTAAATGTATTGCAAGGCAATGAAAAATATTCTGAGAAAAAGAGCTATATTGAATAAAATTTTAGAAAGGCCAGCTACATCAATAAAAGTAAAGTGGGAGTTAAATTTGAAGAAAGGTGAAGGTATGCTTATGGGAGACATAATGAAGTAAACAAAAAGGGAAGTTCTGAAAAAGAAAAGAAAAGTGATTAGGGAGGCTAGCCACTATAACCAAAAGTATTCCACCCATCCCATAACCTACATTACAACCCTTAAAGACCTCTTGATCTATGATTTAATAACTCAATTAGTGGAGTACTACACTAGGGGCAAGCCTATGGTGTGTATGTATGCATATGAATGTTCTTTGTTGAGAGTGAGTGAATTTTTTTCGAGATTTATAAGTTCCATGTTATGAATTGATTATATGTGGGAACTTCTCTCAATAAATTATGTGAGGGTGTGTAACTCAAGAGGAAGTAGGTAAATTTGCAAGTTTTTGGTAATAAGTAGAGTAAGTAATAATGTGCTGGCATGAGAGTTTACGATTAAGTAAAGATTATGCATATCTTAGGGTGTTCATGTATAATTGATTTTGTGACATATTTTGGGGGAGACAAATTTTTGTTAATTGGCCTAAAGTGTGATTAAAGATTGCTCGAGGACGAGCAAAGGTTTAAGTGTGGGGTATTGATAATAGGTGAATTTGACTATAATTATACCCTAAATAATCACACTTTGTTATGGAATTAATGTTGTTTATGAGGACAAAATGCTTTGATTAGTATTCGATTGTGTTTTACAGGTCCATGTGATACATTGGATGCCATAAAGAGCTATTTTGGAGTCCTAGGTTGATGAAAAGGCCAAAAGAAGAGCTAAAGTGAAGAGGGCTTGAAGAAGCAGGGAAGAATCAGACGCACTGTTCATCCGCGGTTGACTCGCGGCCGCAGATGAACCGCGAAAAAAGAAGGCCTCTGAAGTTTGACTGTTCGCGGTCCGCTCGCGGCCGCGAACGAACTGCGGAAGGTTCCACAGCAACAATCCCAAATAGACTCGAATTTAGTTTTAAAGCCCTAAAACCTCTATATAAACTCCTAGTTTACCCCATAGAGGCATGTTATCTTTATTTCATTACTTTGGGAAGATTTTTAGTAAGAGAGATTCCTCTCAAACTCCTTCTTTTATTTTATATCAAGTATTTCTTTATGAGTTCAATTATTATTCTTTTTTCTTCAAGCATGAGTAGCTAAATCCTTTTCTAAGGTTTTGATGGAACCTATTGGGTGATGAACTTATCGTTTATGTGATTACAAATTGTGACTTAGATTTATATTTGTTCAACTTCATTCTTGTTGTAGATAATTGGTAGACGTCCCAATTACCGGTGCCTATTTAGTGTGCATAACTTGGAAAAGAGTGCATATTTAGGTTTATTGTTGAACAACACCACACCTAGGTTATTGGAAGAATCTATAACTTTAGGCGTAAAGACGGGGTTAGGAATAATGAAGTCTTGGGTGCAATCTTAAGTGAACTATTCAAATTAAAGCTAGCTAGGGTAGCTCGGGAGAGTGCACTAGTAAATTAGTGTAATTGCTCGGGAGAGGGTTATGATACACATAGTGTTCATGATTGATAGAATATATTAACAATTTGTATGAGCATAACGATAAGGGATTCCATCAATAGGGGAAATCAATACCTTAGTCCTTCTCATAATATTCTTTTTACTCTATACTCAATTCTTTCTTTTAAGCATTCTTAAGTTTTGCAAAGTAGTAGTTCGAAAATCTTACACAAAAATATTCTAAATTTTGGGAACTTGATTCGGAAGTACTCTTGGGTTGTGAAAGTTGTGATTGATAGGTTAATTCTCTGTGGGATCGATCTTGGACGTATTAGACCAAGTTATATTGACTACGTCCCCGGCAACGGCGCCAAAATTGTTTCACGTCCATGCAACGGTCGTAGTCAATATAACTTGGTCTAATAAGTCCAAGATCGATCCCATAGAGAATTAACCTACCAATTGCAACTATCACAACCCCAAAAGTACTTCCGCATCAAGTTCCCAAACTTTGAATAGATCTTTGTGTGATTTTCTAATATCTAATTTGCAAAAATTAAGAATGCTTGAAAGAAAGAATTGAGCGTAGAGTAAAAGAAAATATTATGAGAAGGACTAAGGTATTGATTTCCCCTATTGATGGAATCCCTTATCGTTATGCTCATACAAATTGTTAATACATTCTATCAATCATGAACACTATGTGTATCGTAACCCTCTCCCGAGCAATTACAATAATTTACTAGTGCACTCTCCCGAGCTACCCTAGCTAGCTTTAATTTGAATAGTTCACTTAAGATTGCACCCAAGACTTTATTATTCCTAACCCCATCTTTACGCCTAAAGTTATAGATTCCTCCAATAACCTAGGTGTGGTGTTGCTTCTCCAAGAGTTCGACCTCGAAATTAGAGATAGACAAGGTACTGAAAATCAAGTAGCTGACCATTTGTCAAGACTTGAAGGAGCTGAACTTGTCAAAGAGAGTGAGAAAATTCTGAAACCTTTCCAGATGAGCAGTTGCTCACCACCACTATCCTGGAAACACCATGGTATGCTGACTATGCTAATTATCTAGCAAGTGGCATTGTTCCTCATGACCTCTCATCGGTCCAGAGGAAAAGATTTTTTCGTGAAAGTCAGTATTATTATTGGGATGAACCATATTTGTTTAGGATATGTCTTGACAACATGATCCGAATATGCGTCCCCGAGATAGAACAATCTTCTGTTTTGCAGGCATGTCATGCGTCAGCATATGGTGGCCACTTTGGAGGAATACGTACAGCTGCCAAAATACTTGAGGCCGGGTTCTATTGGCCGACGGTGTTTAAGGATGCGCACTTGTTGCTGAAAGGTTGCAATGAATGTCAATGCACTGGGAACATCTCCCGGCGTCATGAGATGCCGATGAATCCAATCCAGCAAGTGGAAGTGTTCGATGTCTGGGGAATAGATTTCATGGGGCCCTTTATTAGCTCATACGGCAATAAGTACATACTTGTTGCAGTTGACTACGTGTCCAAATGGGTTGAAGCTGCAGCATTACCCACCAATGATGCTAAGGTGGTAGTGGGATTTTTGAAGAATAATATTTTCACCCGGTTCGGGACTCCAAGGGCTATCACCAGTGACGGGGGCACACACTTTTGAAACCGAGCTTTTGAGAAATTATTGGCCAAGTATGATGTTAAACACCGTGTGGCCACTCCATATCACCCGCAAACTAGCGGACAAGTTGAGGTCTCCAACATGGAGATAAAAATTGTACTGACTAAAATAGTGAACGCCACAAGAACCGACTGGTCCAGGAAGCTTGATGACGCACTATGGGCATATAGAAAAGCATTCAAAACACCCATTGGCATGTCTCCTTACAAATTGTTGTTCGGAAAAGCTTGTCACTTACCGGTTGAATTAGAGCATAAAGCGTGGTGGGCACTGGAACAATTGAATCTCAACTTGGATGAAGCAGGTAAAGCAAGGTTGACTGGGTTGCATGAGTTAGAAGAATTTCGGTATCTGGCATTTGAAAATACAAGATTGTATAAAGAGAGGATGAAGCGGATCCATGATCAAAATATCGTTGAGCGTAACTTCAAAAACGGGGACAAAGTACTACTATACAATTTAAGATTACGATTGTTCCCAGGTAAATTGAAATCAAGGTGGTCAGGACCCTTCAAGGTAATTGAGGCATTTGAGTCAGGAGCTGTGGAAATTCAAACTATGGATGGATCATGTACATTCAAGGTAAACGAACAGCGGTTGAGACAATACATAGGCCTGGATGACATGGAGGACAAGGTAGAATTGCGGTTGGATGAACCTCAAAGGTCTAGCAAGCCGTAAAATGCGCTAAGTTGAGTCGTGCCGCGACGTTAAATCAGGCGCTACGTGGGAGGCAATCCACGAACATGTTGTAAGTAATTTTGTCTTAGTAGTAAGTAATAAAGTAATATACGAAAAACACAAATTTTTGCTGAACAGTCGAGAAATATTTTCAGAGAGGGACACTGTCCGCGGTCCATCCGCGGCCGCGGATGAACCGCAGAAAAATGCCCTCTCTAAACTTTCTCTATTCTCTGTCCAGTTGCGGCCGCGAACCAACCGCGAAAAAATGACCGCTCTAAATCTCGACTGTTCGCGGTCCATCCGCGGCCGCGAACGAACTGCGAACAGTCGCGGTCAGTTCTGCGGTATACGAAAATTATAGTTTTTTTATTTTCTTTTCCCTCCCCTCTTTAAAACCCTAAAATCACTCCCCCTCTCCCTTACAAACACTCAGCCGCCCCCCACTCCCCCAATTTTTCTCTCTCTCTCTCTCTAACTCAAAACTCTCCCCCTTCTCTCTAAAAATTCCCAAAACCCTCTTCTCCAATTCACCCCATTCTTCCTCATTACTTCTTCATTGTATTACTTGTAAGTTTCTCTACTTCTCTTCTCTTATCTTTTATTTGGTTTTTATTCTTAGTTCTTGATTATTTAGTTTGTAGAAGTAATTAGATATTGTTAGTTTAGGATATCTCTTGAATATGATGTGGTTTTCTTTGCACTATACGTGTTTCCATGAATGTTTACTAAGGAATCTTGTCATATAGTTGAAGTTTGGTAAAGAATTGGTTTATGGGTTTTCAATTGTGTTGTTGATGCTAATTTTATGATTTGGAAACCAAAAATAGTATGAACACCATGTATGTTGATCAGTAAGCTAAGTTGGGCAAATTATACTTGTTCATAAGGTATTAATGTAGTTTAGGAAAAATAATGCCCAACTCATGAATTGATAATGGTGTATTTTATTGGGGATGGACTAAGTCAACTGGGTAATAGTAGAAGTGTTCAAGGAACTAAGTGTGGGGTGCTCAAATAGGCATGTGTAAAATAGTTAGATAAAGAATCTTAATATAGGAGTATGAGGGAATTGCACAAAAGACTGGTCAATTGTGAGTTTTCAAGGATGGCGAAGTCTGAGTAGCCTTCCAATGACTAACGGTTTACACACTTTTTGGCTATCTTAATTGTACAGGATCATGGCGCCAAAGAGAGAACGACATGGTGCTAGCTCATCTAGGCAACCGACTTATGACGAGTCTAGGTTTGTTGATGAAGGAGCCGAAAATGCATTTCACATTAAAGCAAACAAGAAGTGGCTCTAAGAGGTAGAAGTTGATAGGATAGCTATCCGCTCGGAGAAGCCGGAAATTTATGATGAGATTCGGAGGTGCGAGATGGAGTTCCTCTTTGACTCACCTCCTAAGGTGAACAAGATGCTTGTCCGGGAATTCTACGCCAATGCTCCTTATGTTATGGTCAAAGAAGTTTTCGTCAGAGGTAAGCGGGTCAATGCTCACATTCCTACTATTCGGCAGGTACTTCGCCTGCCATTGCACACTAGTGATGTTGATTACTACCATGATAGGCCTGGTGCCACATGGGACATGCTAATAGAGGCCTTATGTGTATATGGCATCCTAGTATGGATTAGAAATCAAACTTTGCACTCTAACTGTTTTACACACACTGCCAAATATTGGTTCTCCATAATTTGCAATTGTATTTTGCCCTCAAGTAACACCACAGATGTTAACTTTAATAGGGCTATTTTGACTTGGTGTTTTGTAACACATCGGGATGTTGATATTGTCCGAGTTATTAGTGACGAGATGGAACAAGATTCTTGTTCGGAATGTTGATATTGCCCGAGTTATTAGTTAAAATACAGCAAAAATTTGTTTTTTTTATATTACTTTATTACTTACTACTAAGATAAAATTACTTACAACATATTCGTGGGTTGCCTCCCACTTAGCGCCTGATATAACGTCGCGGCACAACTCAACTTAGCGCATTTTACGGCTCGCTAGACCTTTGAGGTTCATCTAACCGCAATTCTACCTTGTCCTCTATGTCATCCAAGCCTATGTATTGTTTCAACCGCTATCCGTTTACCTTGAATGTACGTGATCCATCCATAGTTTGAATTTCCACATCTCCTGACTCAAATGCCTCAGTTACCTTGAAGGGTCCTGACCATCTTGATTGCAATTTACCTGGGAACAGTCGTAATCTTGAATTGTATAGTAGTACTTTGTCCCCATTTTTGAAGTTACGCTCAATGATATTTTGATCATGGATCCGCTTCATCCTCTCTTTATACAATCTTGTATTTTCGAATGCCAGATACTGAAATTCTTCTAACTCATGCAACCCAGTCAACCTTGCTTTACCTGCTTCATCCAAGTTGAGATTCAATTGTTTCAGTGCCCACCACGCTTTATGCTCTAATTCAACCGGTAAGTGACAAGCTTTTCCGAAGACCAATTTGTAAGGAGACATGCCAATGGGTGTTTTGAATGTTGTTCTATATGCCCATAGTGCGTCATCAAGCTTCCTGGACCAGTCGATTCTTGTGGTGTTCACTGTTTTAGTCAATACACTTTTTATCTCCCTGTTGGAGACCTCAACTTGTCCGCTAGTTTGCGGGTGATATGGAGTGGCCACACGGTGTTTAACATCATACTTGGCCAAATAATTTCTCAAAAGCTCGGTTGCAAAAGTGTGTGCCCCTGTCACTGATGATAGCCCTTGGAGTCCCGAACCGGGTGAAAATATTCTTCTTCAAAAATCCCACTACCACCTTAGCATCATTAATGGGTAATGATGCATCTTACACCCATTTGGACACGTATTCAACTGCAACAAGTATGTACTTATTGCCATATGAGCTAATAAAGGGCCCCATGAAATCTATTCCCCAGACATCGAACACTTCCACTTGCTGGATTGGAATTATCGGCATCTCATGATGCTGGGAGATGTTCCTGGTGCATTGACATTCGTTGCAACCTTTCACCCACAAGCGCACATCCTTAAACACCGTCGGCCAATAGAACCCGGCCTCAAGTATTTTGGCAGTTGTACGTATTCCTCCAAAGTGGCCACCATATGCTGACGCATGACATGCCTGCAAAACAGAAGATTGTTCTATCTCGGGGACGCATCTCCAGATCATGTTATCAAGACATATCCTAAACAAATATGGTTTATCCTAATAATAATACTGACTTTCACAAAAAAATCTTTTCCTCAGGATCGATGAGAGGTCATGAGGAACAATGCCACTGGCTAGATAATTAGCATAGTCAGCATACCATGGTGTTTCCAGGAGAGTGGTGGTGAGCAACTGCTCATCTGGAAAGGTTTCCAGAATTTCCCCACTCTCTTTGACATGTTCAGCTCCTTCAAGTCTTGACAAATGGTCAGCTACTTGATTTTCAGTACCTTTTCTATCTCTAATTTCGAGGTCGAACTCTTGGAGAAGCAACACCCAACGAATTAGGCGTGGCTTAGAGTCCTTTTTATCAATTAAATATCTTAAAGCTACATGGTCTGTGTATACGATTACCTTTGATCCTATGAGATAGGACCGTAATTTGTCGAATGCAAACACGACCGCCAGCATCTCCTTTTCCGTCACTGTGTAGTTTAACTGTGCTCCACTAAGAGTTCTACTTGCATAGTATATTGGATGCATCAGCTTATCTTTCCTTTGGCCCAGCACTGCCCCCACTGCATAATCACTTGTATCACACATTAACTCAAACGGTTGCTCCGAGTCTGGGGCAATGATGATGGGTGCTGTGAGCAGCCTCTTTTTTAGTTCCTCAAAAGCAATCCTACATTCATCAGAAAAACAAAAGGGTGATCTTTTTCAAGTAATTTACGGAGAGGGTTTGATATTTTGGAGAAGTCTTTGATGAACCTTCGGTAAAAACCGGCGTGTCCAAGAAATCTCCTTATGGCCTTGACGGATGTTGGTGGAGGCAACTTTGCAATGACATCAACTTTAGCACGGTCTACCTCAATTCCTTTGCTTGAAACCCGGTGCCCCAGTACTATACCTTCTTGAACAATAAAATGGCACTTCTCCCAGTTTAGCACTAAATTTGTTTCCATGCACCTTTGTAGCACTCTAGTCAGATTGGCAAGGCATTCATCGAATGAATTACCTACCACTGAGAAATCATCCATGAACACCTCCATAATGTCTTCCACCATGTCGGTGAAAATAGCCATCATGCACCTTTGGAAAGTGGCAGGTGCATTGCATAGTCCGAATGTCATCCTACTGAAGGCGAAGATGCCGTAAGGGCATGTGAAGGAGGTCTTCTCTCTATCTTCGGGGGCTATGGAGATTTGATTGTACCCCGATTATCCATCAAGAAAGCAAAAGTGGGACCTCCCTGCCAACCTCTCAAGCATTTGGTCAATGAAGGGAAGTGGGAATTGATCTTTGCGGGTGGCTAGATTCAACTTCCTGTAGTCCATGCATATTCTCCATCCGGTGACGGTTCTTGTTGAAATCAGTTCATTGTTGTCGTTTTTCACTACCGTCGTGCCTCCTTTCTTTGGCACCCATTGGACTGGACTAACCCAGCTGCTGTCTGAGATTGGGAAGATGATTCCCACATTTAGCCACTTTATTACTTCCTTCTTCACCACTTCCTTCATGTTGGGGTTCAGGCTTCTTTGATGTTCCCTGGAAGGTTTGTGTCCATCTTCCAAGAGAATGTTATGCATACAATAGGCTGGGCTGATCTCCTTTATGTCTGCCATGGTCCACCCGATGGCAGTCTTGCATTCCTTGAGTACCTGTATAAGCTTTTGGGCCTGCACATCTAACAAACTAGATGAGATAATAACAGGTAACGTGGAGTTAGGACCTAGATACTCATACCTAAGATGTGATGGTAGTGGTTTAAGTTCAAGCTTCGGTGGCTCTTCTATGGATGGCTTTGCTGGTGGGCTTTCTCTTTTCTCTAAGTGTAGGGGTTCGAATTCGATCTCCCGCTTCCAGAATCCATTGCCTTCCAGAGATAATACCCATTCGGCCAAACTTTCATCGTTTACCTCTTCCATGTTCATCAAGCATGCTTGAAGTGGATCTTTAATAGTCAATTCTGCATCGTCGGTCTCCACTATCACATCAACCGCATCAATTAGAGAGCAATTTGCGAATGCACTAGGACGCCTCATAGATTTTTGCACATTGAAGATGATCTCCTCATCATTCAACCTCATCTTGATTTCCCCAGTTTCACAATCAATTATGGCTCTCCCAGTGGCTAGGAATGGTCTTCCCAGGATTATGAGAATTTCTTTGTCGACCTTGCAATCAAGAATAACAAAATCGGCGGGAAACACGAACTTCCCAACCTGGATTAGCACATCATCTATAATACCAAATGGACGCTTAACCGTCCGGTCAGCAAGCTGTAAAAGCATAGAGGTGGGTCTGGCTCTCCCAATACCTAACCTCTTATAGACAACTAAGGGCATGAGATTAATGCTTGCCCTCAAATCACATAAGGCCTTAGTAAAGGCATAATTCCCTATAGTGCATGGGATGGTGAAACTACCTGGATCAGATAGCTTCTCAACAATGGGTCTAGAGACCACTGCACTACAAGTCTGGGTAAGTGTAACTGTGGCCAAGTGTGACGACCCAAAGGGTCATCACTTATTTAATTAATCATTTCGAGCTTCTGAGGCCTTGAAAACCTTATTCTATGTTGCCTCGATTTACGTGCACAATCCGAGCATGTAGCCGGAAAGATTTTGTGATAGAAAATATTAATTCTATGAGAAATTTGGATAAAAATGATATTAATATTGATATGGTTGACTTCGGTCAACATTTTTGGTAAACGGATCCGGACCCGAGATAGGATGGTCCCGAGAGGTCCGTAGAAAAATATGGGACTTGGACATGTGTCCGGAGTCGAATTCCGAGGCCTAGAGCCCAAGTTATGAATTTTTATGTGAAATTGTTTTTGATGTAATTATTAAAGGAAATAAATTAATTGACCTTGGTATCGGGCTCGTATTTTGGTTCCGACGCCCGGTACAAGTCTTAAATATTATATATGTGATTTCTGTAAAGTTTGGTGACATTTGGATGTCGTTTGAGAGGTTTTGGACCTTGAGTTCCAAGTTAAGAAGTTTTGAAAATCAAAAGTCTGAAAATCATGAGTTTGAGGCTTGATTTGATTAAAACGAAGTGATATTGGCGATATGATCGCACGAACAAGTCCATAATGTGTTTTTGAGGTTGTGTACATGTTTGGTTTGGAGCCGGGGGGCTCGGGTAAAGATTTGATAGGCCGTTGGATGAAACTCTGAATTTTTGAACTGCTGGTTTTTCACCCAGCTGTTGGCTTCGCAATTGCGAAGAATTTCTCGCAATTGCGAAGGGGACAGTGTAAGGCAAGGCTCGCAAATGCGAACCTTGATCGCAAATGCGAAGCTAGCCTTGTTCGCAAATGCGAACAATTGTTCGCATTTGCGAAGGTCCCCAGAGTCTGCCTTGGTTCGCAAATGCGAACCATTGTTCGCAAATGCGAACAATGCCTTATTCAGCCTGTGTTCGCAAATGCGAACCTTGGTTCGCAAATGTGAAGCAAATGCGAACCTTATTTCGCAAATGCGAAATCCCCAGTAACTGCCTAGACTTCGCAAATGCGAACAAATGTTCGCAAATGCGAACTTCCCAACTTTAGCTTATTTTTCAAACTCCAGAAATTGGTCGGGGTTCACAATTGCGAACCCATGTTCGCAAATGCGAACACAGAGACCTGTAAAACACGAATTTCAGTCATTTCTTCACTTTTTACAAAACCAAAACACCCATTTGCGATTCTTCAAGGATTTCTTCTTCATCAAAACGATTGTAAGTCAGTTTTTACTTAATTCTTTCAATTCCTAGCATCATTAAACATGTTTTTCATTAAAAATCAATGATTTTCATGGTAGAATTCTTGTTTTTATTAGAAAATAGGGTTTTTCATAAATTGGGGAATTGGACATCGAATTGAGGTCCGATTTTGAAACAAATTATATACATGAACTCGTGGGGGGATGGGTAACCGGATTTTGGTCCTAACCCCGAATTCCGACCATGTGGGCCCGGGGTTGAAATTTACTATTCCGGGCAGAATGTTGTAAAAGTTGTATTTGGTCTTAAGAATTAGTTTGTTGAGTAGAATTGATGATATTAAATCAATTGTGTATAGATACGGTTGGATTGGAGCCAAATTGAAAGAAAAGACATTTCCACGGATTGAATTGTTCATAAGTATTCGAGGTAAGTGTTTGTTCTATCCTAGCTTGAGGGAATAGGATTATGTGTTATGTGTTATGTGATCGAGTGCGGTGTATGGGCTGTGGTGACGAGCATCCATACACTGGCGTCTAGTATGACCGTGAGTCGTTGGAAAGGGATTATTTTGAGATTTATTACAGATGAATTGTTATTGTTCTCCCTTGTTGGGACTTGTTGTGAAGATAGTTATTGATTGCCCTTGATGGGACGGTTTATGAATTATTGTTTCTTTCTTTGCCCTTAACCTGTGATTGTTATTTGGGTGAGGAAGAGTGATAATGCACGAAGGGTGATGCCGTGCCATGTTTATTTATTGATTATGCACGAAGGATCATGTCGTGCCCTATTATTGAACCATGTACGAAGGATCATGCCATACTATGGATGTGAGGATGAGAGTAAAAGCACGAAGGGTGATGCCGTGTACTTTAATTGTTTATTTGGTGAGGATGAGAGTAAAAGCACTAAGGGTGATGCCGTGTACTTTATTTGTTTATTTGGTGAGGATGAGAGTAAAAGCACGAAGGGTGATGCCGTGCAACTGTTTGCTATTTCTTGAATTGATATTACTTGTGTTTACATTATACTTTGTTTTTCCTTGTGAAATTATTAACTGTGGTTAATTGTTGAATTCTTTAAGATATTCCTTATTGTGTTAATACTTGATTATTTCTTGTTATTTTGTGGTACATATATATATATATTGAATTGCACAGGTTTATGTGGGTGTCTGGTCCTAGGCTTGTCACTACTTCGCCGGGATAGGCCAGGCACTTACCGGCACATGGGGTCGGTTGTGCTGATGCTACACTTCTGTGCGTTTTTGCACAGGTCCAGGTTACGATCAGGAGCAGCAGCAGCAGTAAATAGATTGCGTGGGAGTTGATCATATTTGAGACCGAGGTAGCTTGCAGACGTCCGCAGGCCCGGCGTCTCTTTCTTTATTTATGTTATTAGCTGTAGTCTCTTTGTTCCGAGACAAACAGAATTGTGTTATATTTCTTTCAGACTTTTATGTGTAGTATTCCATAGTAGTTTGTGAGTTGGTGACTCCACGTCTTGGGTAGAGGATTTCGGTATGATTTTCATCTTGTAATTAGTTATTTCTATTTCGATAAAGTATTCCGCATTTATTTAATTAAAATTGTGTTAAAAACAGGATAGTATGAATACAGTGGCTTGCCTAGCTACCACGAGTAGGCGCCATCACGATCCCGATGTTGGGGGAAAATCCGGGTTGTGACAAGTTGGTATCAGAGCTCTAGGTTACATAGGTCTCACCACTCACGAACAAGCTTAGTAGAGTTTGAGAGGTAGGTACGGAGACGTCTGTACTTGTCCTCCAGAGTCTATTGAGTTAGGAAAGAGTCTCTCATTTATTCTTTCTTGTCGTGCGACTTGTTCCTCAATTACTCATTGAATTTCTATTCTGTCCTTTCGCAGATGGTGAGGACACGCGCTTCTTCGTCCGCCGACCAACAGCCCTAGCCCTAGGCAGTTCCTTTGAGGGGCAGGGGCCAAGGCCGTATCAGAGGCCGTGGTAGGGGTAGAGCTCGGCCCCGGCAGCTACTCCGGAGGTGGAGCCTCATATTGAGATTGACGAGGAGGTTCCGGTTCCGGCAGCTCTAGGGGGCCCAGCTCAGGTCCCGGAGAGGCTTTATTTACCCCGGATCTCCGTGATGCTTTGGTCGGAATAGCGGGATTCATGGACGAGCATTGCCGGAGCGGGTTTATTATCGGTTGCCCCGGCTATTTCTCAGGTTGGAGGAGGGGCCCGGACTCTATTGCTCATACTCCGGAGCCGATAGCTCCTCAGCCTCAGGCACCGATGGTCGACCGGTCGCGGCCACTCGGTCGGGTACCACGGCTCATGCCGGTGATGGAGCGGCCATGACTTCGATTCGTTATGGAGGCTTGATCGGTTCTCCAAGATATTTACCACTACATTCAGTGGAGCCGCATCAGAGGATCCTCAGGACTTTTTATTCGGTTGCCATGAGATTCTCAAGACTATGGGGATCATGGAAACAAACGGAGTTGACTTCTGTACCTTCAGACTTGCAGGATCCGCCAAGACTTGGTGGAGAGATTATTGCCCGACTCGACCAGCAGGGTCCCCAGCTTTATCATGGGACCAGTTTGCGGAACTATTTATGGAGAAGTTTCTCCCTGCTACTCAGCGGGATTTACTTCGGAGGCAGTTTGAGCACCTCCATCAGGGTACTATGACAGTTACACAGTATGAGACGAGATTTATCGACTTGGCTCGTCATGCAGTGGTGATACTTCCCACGGAGCGAGAGAGGGTCCGCAGATTTATAGATGGGCTCAATCAGCCGATTAGACTCCAGATGGCTATGGGCGTGGGGAGTGACATATCATTTCAGGAGGCAGCCAATGCAGCACGCAGAGTTGAGATGGCTCTTGCTAGGGGAGGCGGTTATTCTTCAGATAAGAGGCCTCGTCATTCAAGCAGGTTTGGTGGTTCTTCCTCTGGTAGCGAGAGAATCCTTTGATAGAGGCCGGTCCTCCGGAGCCTTTTCATTCCGCCCTTCGAGCTTCGCGGGGTGGATCGGGTGATCGTGGTTCTCGGGGGCATTATTCGGACCGGTCTCCTATTAATGCTCGGCCTCTTCGAGTGTTCGTGGAGGCCATTCGGGTCATCAGGGCCAGCAGCCCTATCAGTCTAAGAGTTGCTACGGTTGTGGTGACCCAGGTAATTTTATCAGGTATTGCCCTCTAGCAGCGGGCAACTCTTAGCAGCGAGGTCTTCGTCCTATGATTCAGGCCCCAGCTGACCCTCAGCCTGCCCAGCCAGCCAGAGGCGGGGGTAGAGATTATAGAGGTGGAGGTCGAGACCGTAGAGGTGGAGACCGTCCGGCCAGAGGTAGAGGTCAGCCAGTTGATGGTCGTCCTAGAGACGCAGCTCAGAGGGGAGGTGCAGATCCCCGATTCTATGCTTTACCAGCCAGGCCAGAGGCAGAGGCATCAGATGCCGTGATTACAGGTACTATTCTTGTGTGTGGCAGAGGTGCTTCAGTATTATTTGACCCTGGATCTACATATTCCTATGTGTCTTCCTACTTCGCACCGTATTTGGCCGTGCCCAGCTATGCTCTGGATATTCCAGTTTATGTGGCTACACGAGTGGGTGACTCCATTGTAGTCGATCGGGTGCATCGTTCGTGCGTAGTTATATTTGGGGGTCTTGAGACCCGTGTTGATCTGTTGCTCTTGGATATGGTATATTTTGATGTCATATTGGGGATGGACTGGTTTTCCCCATACCATGCTATTCTTGATTGTCATGCTAAGACTGTCACCTTAGCCTTGCCAGAATCACCCCGATTAGAGTGGAAGGGTACCTCAAGCCACTCCGTTCGCACTGTTATTTCTTATGTTAAGGCTCGACGTATGGTCGAGAAGGGGTGTCTAGCTTATTTGGCTTATGTTCGTGATTCCAGCGCAGAAGTTCCTTCCATTGAGTCGATCCCTATTGCACGGGAGTTTCCTGAGGTTTTTCCTTCAGACCTGCCGGGCATGCCACCCGACAGGGATATTGATTTCTGTATTGATCTGGCACCGGGTACTCAGCCCATCTCTATTCCACCCTATCGTATGGCCCCACTGGAACTAAAAGAGTTGAAAGATCAGTTGCAGGATCTTCTTGAGAAGGGCTTTATCAGGCCCAGTGTTTCCCCCTGGGGAGCACCTGTATTATTTGTAAAGAAGAAGGATGGCTCGATGCGGATGTGTATTGATTATCGGTAGTTAAACAAGGTGACTATCAAAAATAAATATCCACTGCCGAGAATTGATGATTTGTTTGACCAGCTCCAGGGAGCGAGGGTATTCTCTAAGATAGACTTGAGGTCAGGCTACCATCAGCTGAAGATCAGGGCGGCTAACATTCCTAAGACAGCCTTTCGCTCTAGATATGGGCGTTATGAGTTCTTGGTCATGTCCTTCGGGTTGACCAATGCCCCAGCACATTCATGGAGTTGATGAATCGGGTATTCAGGCCTTACTTAGATCCGTTCGTGATAGTCTTCATAGATGACATCCCGGTGTACTCCCGCAGCCAGGAAGAGCACGAGCAGAGCACCTCAGAGTGGTTCTTCAGACTCTGAAAGATAACCGACTATATGCCAAATTTTCTAAATGTGAGTTCGGTTGAGTTCGGTAGCATTTTTGGGTCACATTGTATTAGTGGAAGGTATTCGGGTAGACCCAAAGAAGATTGAGGCCATCAAGAATTGGCCTCGACCAGCTTCAGTGATCGAGATCCGGAGTTTCTTGGGATTAGCGAGTTACTACCGTCGTTTTGTAGAGGGTTTTCTTCTATTGCGGCCCGATGACCGAGGTTGACCCGAAGGGTGTCTAGTTTCGGTGGTCGAGAGGAGTGTGAGGCGAGCTTTCAAAAGCTCGAGACGGCCTTGACCACCGCACCGGTATTGGTACTACCTACAGTACAAGGCCTTATACGGTTTATTGTGACGCATCTCGTACGAGGCTTGGAGCGGTATTGATGCGGGATGGTAAGGTTATCGCTTATGCTTCGAGGCGATTAAAGATACATGAGAAGAATTATCCAGTTCATGATCTTGAGTTGACTGTTTTCGTTTGCCTTAAAGATCTGGAGGCATTATCTATATGGTGTGACATGTGAGGTGTACACCGATCACAAAAGCCTACGGTACTTGTTCAAACAGAAGGAGTTGAATCTACGACAGCGGAGATGGTTAGAGTTGCTAAAAGACTACGATGTCACTATATTATATCACCCAGGTAAGGCCAATGTGGTGGCCGATGCATTGAGTAGAAAGTATGCCAGCATGGGTAGTCTTGCATATATTCCGGTCAATGAGAGACCATTAGCTCTAGATGTCCAGGCCTTAGCCAACCGGTTCGTGAGATTAGACATTTCTGAGCCTAGCAGAGTGTTAGCCTGCACGTTCGCTCGTTCTTCATTATTAGAGCGTATCCGTGAGAGGCAATTTGATGATCCTCATTTACGTGAGTTGAGAGATACAGTTCAGCGGGGAGGTGCCACACAGGTAAACCTAGATGATGATGGCGTATTGAAATTGCAAGGTCGAGTTTGTGTGCCCAATGTCGAAGGGATTTGGGAGTTGATCTTAGCAGAGGCCCATAGTTCGCGGTATTCTATTCACCCAGACGCCGCAAAGATGTACCAGGACTTACGGCAACACTATTGGTGGCGGAGAATGAAGAAAGATATCGTTGCGTATGTCGCTCGGTGTCTAAATTGTCGGCAGGTGAAATATGAGCACCAGAGACCTGGTGGTGTATTCCAAAGGATTGAAATTCCCGAGTGGAAATGGGAGCGGATCACTATGGACTTTGTTACTCTGGACTTCCTTTGACTCGGAGGAAATTTGATGCTATTTGGGTCATTGTTGATAGGTTGACCAAATCAGCACACTTTATTCCAATATCTATCTCCTACTCGTCGGAGAGGTTAGCGGAGGTTTACATTAGGGAGATTGTTCGTCTCCATGGGGTGCCGATATCTATTATCTCCGATCGGGGTACGCGGTTTACCTCGCGGTTCCGGAGAGCGGTCCGGCGAGAATTAGGCACCCGAGGTTCGGTTGAGTACGACATTTCATCCTCGGACGGATGGCCGGTCCGAAAGGACTATTCGGATTCTCGAGGACATGCTTCGAGCTCTGTGTTATTGATTTCGGAGACTCGTGGGATCGGTTTCTACCATTAGCGGAGTTCGCCTACAATAACAGTTACCAATCTAGCATCCGGATGGCTCCGTATGAGGCGTTGTATGGTAGGCGATGTCGATCACCGGTCGGATGGTTTGAACCGGGAGAGGCTCGGTTGTTGGGTACAGACTTAGTTCAGGAGGCCTTGGATAAGGTCAAGACTATTCGAGAGAGATTGCGTTCAGCTCAGTCCAGGCAGAAGACTTATGCGGATCGTAAGGTTCGAGATGTAGATTTCATGGTTGGTGAACGAGTATTGCTTCGAGTGTCGCCTATGAAGGGCGTGATGAGGTTTGGGAAGAAGGGCAAGCTCAGCCCTAGGTATATTGGTCCATTTTAGATTCTAGACAGAGTGGGAGGGGTGGCTTACAGATTAGCTTTGCCGCCTAGCTTATCAGCCGTGCATCCGGTTTTTCACGTATCTATGCTTCGGAGATACCACGGCGATCCCACACATGTGTTAGACTTCAGTACTGTCCAATTGGACAATGATCTATCTTACGAGGAGGAGCCGGTGGCTATTCTAGACCGGCAGGTTCGACAGCTGAGGTCGAAGAGTTATCCTTCTGTGCGTGTTCGGTGGAGAGGTCAGCCTCCTGAGGCATCGACCTGGGAGTCCGAGTCTGATATGCGGAGCCGTTACCCACACTTGTTTCCTGACTCGGTACTTCTTTCTTTTGTCCGTTCGAGGACGAACGGTTGTTTTAGAGGTGGAGATTGTGACGACCCAAAGGGTCATCACTTATTTTAATTAATCATTTCGAGCTTCTGAGGCCTTGAAAACCTCATTCTATGTTGCCTCAATTTACGTGCACAATCCGAGTATGTAGCCGGAAAGATTTTGTGATAGAAAATATGAATTCTATGAGAAATTTGGATAAAAATGATATTAATATTGATATGGTTGACTTCGGTCAACATTTTTGGTAAACGGATCCGGACCCAATATTGGATGGTCCCGAGAGGTCCGTAGGAAAATATGGGACTTGGACATGTGTCCAGAGTCGAATTCTGAGGCCTAGAGCCCAAGTTATGAATTTTTATGTGAAATTGTTTTTGATGTAATTATTAAAGGAAATAAATTAATTGACCTTGGTATCGGGCTCGTATTTTGGTTCCGATGGTCGGTACAAGTCTTAAATATTATATATGTGATTTCTGTAAAGTTTGGTGACATTTGGATATCGTTTGAGATGTTTTGGACCTTGAGTTCCAAGTTAAGAAGTTTTGAAAATCAAAAGTATGAAAATCATGAGTTTGAGGCTTGATTTGATTAAAACGAAGTGATATTGGCGATATGATCGCACGAACAAGTCCGTAATGTGTTTTTGAGGTTGTGTACATGTTTGGTTTGGAGCCCGGGGGGCTCGGGTAAAGATTTGATAGGCCGTTGGATGAAATTCTGAATTTTGAACTGCTGGTTTTTTCACCCAACTGTTGGCTTCGCAATTGCGAAGAATTTCTCGCAATTGCGAAGGGGACAGTGTAAGGCAAGGCTCGCAAATGCGAAACTTGATCGCAAATGCGAAGCCAGCCTTGTTTGCAAATGCGAGCAATTGTTCGCATTTGCGAAGGTCCCCAGTGCTGCCTATGTTCGCAAATGCGAACATTCCCCATACTGCCTTGGTTCGCAAATGCGAACCATTGTTCGCAAATGTGTTCGCAAATGCGAACATTAGTTCGCAAATGCGAACTGTTCGCAAATGCGAACAAATGTTCGCAAATGCGAACTTCCCACCTATAGCTTATTTTTCAAACTCCAGAAATTGGTCGGGGTTCGCAATTGCGAACCCATGTTCGCAAATGCGAACACAGAGACCTGAAAAACACGAATTTCAGTAATTTCTTCACTTTTTACAAAACCAAAACACCCATTTGCGAATCTTCAAGGATTTCTTCTTCATCAAAACGATTGTAAGTCACTTTTTACTTAATTCTTTCAATTCCTAGCATCATTAAACATGTTTTTCATTAAAAATCAATGATTTTCATGGTAGAATTCTTGTTTTTATTAGAAAATAGGGTTTTTCATAAATTGGGGAATTGGACCTCGAATTGAGGTCCGATTTTGAAACAAATTATATACATGAACTCGTGGGGGATGGGTAACCGGATTTTGGTCCTAACCCCGAATTCCGACCATGTGGGCCCGGGGTTGAAATTCACTATTCCGGGCAGAATGTTGTAAAAGTTGTATTTGGTCTTAAGAATTAGTTTGTTGAGTAGAATTGATGATATTAAATCAATTGTGTATAGATACGGTTGGATTGGAGCCAAATTGAAAGAAAAGACATTTCCACGGATTGAATTGTTCATAAGCATTCGAGGTAAGTGTTTGTTCTATCCTAGCTTGAGGGAATAGGATTATGTGTTATGTGTTATGTGATCGAGTGCGGTGTATGGGTTGTGGTGACGAGCATCCATACACTGGCATCTAGTATGACCGTGAGTCGTTGGAAAGGGATTATTTTGAGATTTATTACAGATGAATTGTTATTGTTCTCCCTTGTTGGGACTTGTTGTGAAGATAGTTATTGATTGCCCTTGATGGGACGGTTTATGAATTACTGTTTCTTTCTTTGCCCTTAACTGTGATTGTTATTTGGGTGAGGAAGAGTGATAAAGCACGAAGGGTGATGCCGTGCCATGTTTATTTATTGATTATGCACGAAGGATCATGCCGTGCCCTATTATTGAACCATGTACGAAGGATCATGCCGTACTATGGATGTGAGGATGAGAGTAAAAGCACGAAGGGTGATGTCGTGTACTTTAATTGTTTATTTGGTGAGGATGAGAGTAAAAGCACGAAGGGTGATGCCGTGTACTTTATTTGTTTATTTGGTGAGGATGAGAGTAAAACCACGAAGGGTGATGCCGTGCAATTGCTTGCTATTTCTTGAAGTGATATTATTCGTGTTTACATTATACTTTGTTTTTCCTTGTGAAATTATTAACTGTGGTTAATTGTTGAATTCTTTAAGATATTCCTTATGGTGTTAATACTTGATTATTTCTTGTTATTTTGTGGTACACATATATATATTGAATTGCACGGGTTTATGTGGGTGTCTGGTCCTAGGCTTGTCACTACTTCGCCGGGATAGGCCAGGCACTTACCAGCACATGGGGTCGGTTGTGCTGATGCTACACTTCTGTGCGTTTTTGCACAGGTCCAGGTTACGATCAGGAGCAGCAGCAGCAATAAATAGATTGCGTGGGAGTTGATCATTTTTGAGACCGAGGTAGCTTGCAGACGTCCGTAGGCCCGGCGTCTCTCTCTTTATTGATGTTATTAGCTGGAGTTTCTTTGTTCCGAGACAAACAGAATTGTGTTATATTTATTTCAGACTTTTATGTGTAGTATTCCATAGTAGTTCGTGAGTTGTTGACTCCACGTCTTGGGTAGAGGATTTCGGTATGATTTTCACTTTGTAATTAGTTATTTCTATTTCGATAAAGTATTCCGCATTTATTTAATTAAAATTGTGTTAAAAACAGGATAGTATGAATACAGTGGCTTGCCTAGCTACCACGAGTAGGCGCCATCACGATCCCGATGTTGGGGGAAAATCCGGGTTGTGACACCAAGTCTTGGAAATCAAATTTCCGCGACATCAAATCCTTCATCATCTTAGCATAACCAGGCATTTCTTTTAAAGCTTCAATTAATGGAATGTTTACCTGAATTTGCTTGAGCATTTCGAAGAACTTTTTGTATTGCTCCTCTTTCTGGTGTTTGGCCAACCTTTGGGGGAATGGTGGTGGAGGCCTCTTCTTCCCGGTGACTTGGGATTTTTCTTTTTCTAACACTTTCTCATCAATCTGCTGCTCTACCTGTTCAGCTACTTTCTCTGTTCCCTTTTTTGCTTCTTTATTTTCAGCAATTGGCTGGATTGTGACTTCTGTCAACCCTGTGGATTCGTCCAGTTCAATGGGCAATGGAGTGAATGTCTCAGCCTGTGTGTCAATTTTCTCACTTTCATTCTAAGCATCAAGATCTCTACCGCTTCTCAGAGTCACTGCCATCATCTGTTTTGGGATTTGGTCCTTTGGGTTTGTTTGTATATCTGCAGGAAATGTCCCTTAAGGATGATTGTTGAGAGACATAGCAATCTGACCCACCTGTACTTCAATATTCTTGATGGCGGCATCATGTGCATCTATCCTCTCATTTGTTTTGGCATTTGACCCAATTACCTTCTGCATCATAGCTTTCAACTCTGCGAACCCATCATCATGTCTACCCCCATGAGGTGGTGGAGGTGGATGATATCCCTGCTGCTGATTGATGAAATTCTGAGGTCTAGGATATGGGACCATGTTGTGTGGTGGCCTCATACCTATTGCATTAAATTGTGGCTGGGGGGGTCTATACTGCATTGGAGCCTGTTGGCCCCAGTTTTGATTACCTTGTCGCTGCCCTCCATAGTTAGCCACATAGTTCATATCCTCATGATGATGTTCTTGGTTTGCAGCCCATGGATTACCTATGGGTTGGCTAATGCAAGATGTGCATAAACCACCATTGGTAGTGTCTACAATGTGTACCTGCTATCTGACCCCTGATTCTTCCACCTTCTTTGTTAGGATGCTCATTTGTGTCAACAGAGTTTCCATGTTCTCCTCCAGAGTGTTGGATGGATCCAGAGGTACAGAGTGTACCACTAGTGTGATAGGAGCATTCCTGGACATCCACCCGGAATTTTGAGCCATCTTGTCTAGCAAATTTTGGCCCTCTCTCCAAGTCTTGCTCAGAAAAGCCCCACCAGCTGAAGCGTCTACAATGTTCTTCATGCTGTCTAAAAGCCCCATGTAGAATATTTGGCCCAACATCTGCTCATGAATCCCATGATGAGGACACATAACAAGCATACCCTTAAATTTGCCCAAAGTTTCATGTAATGTTTCCATTGGTTTTTGCTTGAAGCTCACGATCTCATCAATTTGTCGAGCTGTCTTGTTAGGTGGATGAAACTTGTTGTGGAATTGTTTGACTAACTCATCCCAAGTGGCAATGGAGTTTATTAGGAGTGAGTTTAGCCATATTTTTGCTACTCCTACAACTGATAATGGAAAAAGTATTAATCTGATAGCTTCCGGAGTTACATTCGGTTGTCTTTGTGTTTTGCATATTGATAGAAAGTTCTTGAGGTACTGCTGTAGATCTTCAACCTGAGACCCAGAGAATAATCCCTTGTTTTTCAACAAGTGAAGCATGTTGTTAGTAATCTGGAAAGACTCAGCTTGAATTGCTGGCACAACAATGGTAGTTGCCAAATTATCCGCTGTGGGTTGTGCCCAGTCGAACAATGCACTTTCTTGTGCCTCCTGTGCCTCTTGCATATTTAGCCCGGCTTGCTGATTTTGAGCATTTATGTCACCCATGTCGAAGTCTAGTTTGATTGGTTATTGAGATTATTGAATTTGTTTGATGGCTTTGTTACGTGCCCGGAAGGTTTGCTCGGGGCCTGAGAGTCCTTCAATTAGTTCTCCAGTCCTTGCAGATTTTCTAGGCATGCACCTGAATACCCAAATCAACAAACGTCAAAATATTCAATGTAGAGTGTAGAAAGAACCTGAATACACAAGAATCTTGAAGTTCTGTCAATGGCAATTGATAATTCCGTTAATTCCCCGGCTACGGCGCCAAAATTGAATTGTCACGACCCAAACTGGAGGACCATGACTAGCACCCGACCATACTTGCCGAGCACCAACGTACATTTTATCTAGCCTTCTTTATTATCTTTTAGGCTGACGAGACCAATATAAATGGTAGACATGGATCATGAACAACCAACAATAAAATATGATTGCATGAACCTACATAACATGGGATGACCGGACAATCAAGAAACTATATACATATGGTACAAGCTACCACGCTAAAATGAAAGACTATACAACAAAAACCAGCCGACAAGGCATACCAAACTAAACATGAGTCGACACTTGTCTATGAGCCTCTAAAAGAACATAAGTGCTGCAACATAGCCGGAACAGGGCCCCGACATACCCATAATTTCTATAACAAAAATGCATACCAAGACCAAGGCAAGTCCGGAGAAGGGATCTCGCCAATCACCGCTGAACTGGACAACCTACTGTGATGGGGAGCTACACCTGCCTGTCTATCAGGACCTGCAGCACGACATGCAGCGTCCACAAATAAAAAGATGTTAGTACGAATAAAGTACTGAGTATGTAAGGCAGCGAACCATAAATACGAACAATAATGTAATCAGGGATAAGGAATATACAACCTGTAACATCTGAGTACCTCTGAGGGCTACTAACATGAAATGCATGATACATATGTATAAATACATAATCTTTTAAAACATACGCCTCTGTGGGCATCATCATCATCATATCGTACCCGGCCGTAATAGGCTCGGTAAAAACATACCCGGCCATTATAAGGCTCGGTAGAATCGTACCCGACCACGTGGAGCTCGGTAAAACCCAACTGATCAGTGGTTGCACAATAGGTGCCGTACCCGGCCGACTATAGCGCGGCTCGGTACAGTAAAATAGATACATATATATAATGCATGCTCGACTCATGGAAACACCTTGTAGACCTTTCGGAATGACGTAAGGTCGGTATCATATGTACAACTTATTAGGACTAACTCTTCACTATGAACCTTATAGGAATCAGGAAGTACCAACAAGATTGATAACATAAGAATAAGAGAAGCAACATCAACATCAATCGTTCCATAAGAGGGAAAACAATGTAAGTACTGCTTAGCTTCTAAGAATAGAGTATCTTTGGAAGCTCGTTCATTACATTATGTTAATCGGAGTCGTGCAAAAGAAGGAAAGGGATAGCCACACATACCTTGTATATACTGCCACAACCTCAAGCTATGCAAACGTCATGACTCCTTAGTCTACAATAGGAGAAATGACACTATCGTTAACGTTTAAGCGTCGCAACTATTATGTACCAATCACAACCTATTTTGTGATGAAACGGACAGCACCTCCCCTATATATATGACTTCACACCATTCAAAACAATCACCAAACAGCCTAAACAACATCAATAATAAACATATTGAGCCTTCCAAAACAGTCCACACACAACCTAATCACATCATACATATGACGGCCACTATAGTCGTATCAAACGACCCAAAAATATTACGAAGAACTAGCAGACCACAACCCAACATATATATGGTGTTTCTCCACACACTGCCTCCTCCAACACTCCACAAAACAGTAATATAAAACGCAGCCCAACAGCAACACAAAACAGTCCACAAAACAGTCTGCTACAAGTGAATAACTTGAACTCACGGCTTCCAATCACCGTCCCGTGAGTTCTTACATGTATTTAACGAATTACCATGAATTCACAGCAGAATAAATGTATGAAATATAGCAGTAAACTCACCTTAATTGTTGGATAACTCAGCCTTTAACTTGGTTCTTCAAATTCTAGGGTTTACCCCCAATTTGAACTTGAAAGAGAGGGAAAATCAATTAGGGTTTGTGGATAATTTTTGGGAGGAAGTTTGCAGGGTTTTAGGTCTGGTTATTTGTGAAATATAAAGAGGGATATATTGCAGAAGATAAGCCTTTTAATGGGCTCCTTTTCTGACCCGAAATTCCCTCTTTTGGGCCGACATTTAACCAAGTAGTTGATTCACCTACTTGCACCTAGCAGCTTGTGCAGTCTCACGAAAATGTCTATATCTCTCTATTCCAATGTCGTATTGCTAAACCGTTTAATGAGTTGGAAACTAGACTCATAGATATTCAATTTGGTGGGTAGATAGCCCCGTAATTCCAAGTATTGGCAGAAAGACTTAATAACATTTGACCTACAAGTTTAGGTAAAACTATGAACCTAAGTTGCAACAACTTTTGTCGACTTTTGTTTCATAACTCGTTTGACTTCAAGACTTATGATAAGGATATTATATGATTCAAATACCTTAAATCATGACCTCCTAAGTATACTAAGAATCTATAGGTTTACCCAAAAGTACAAGTTACAGCATCCTTGATTCGTTTAACTTCTAATACTTGTTAATCACCCTTATGCACCCTTGTATCACTTAAGATTAATCAGATTAACTTCTTATCATCTCAAGGATAATTCCTTCTTGGATTTGTGTTATCTAACTTATGGAATGAACTAATGTGTGTGGCTATGGGTTGTAACATTCATGTCCCCGGCAACGGCGCCAAAATTGATTCACGTCTAAGCAATGGTCGTATTTAATATAACTTGGTCTAATAAGTCCAAGATCGATCCCACATAGAATTAACCTATCAATCACAACTTTCACAACCCAAGAGTACTTCCGAATCAAGTTCCCAAAATTTAGAATATTTTTGTGTAAGATTTTCGAACTGCTACTTTGCAATAATTAAGAATGCTTAAAAGAAAGAATTGAATATAGAGTAAAAAGAATATTATGAGAAGGACTAAGGTATTGATTTCCCCTATTGATGGAATCCCTTATCGTTATGCTCATACAAATTGTTAATATATTCTATCAATCATGAACACTATGTGTATCGTAACCCTCTCCCAAGCAATTACAATAATTTACTAGTGCACTCTCCCGAGCTACCCTAGCTAGCTTTAATTTAAATAGTTCACTTAAGATTGCACCCAAGACTTCGTTATTCCTAACCCCGTCTTTACGCCTAAAGTTATAGATTCCTCCAATAACCTAGGTGTGGTGTTGTTTAACAATAAACCTAAATATGCACTCTTTCCAAGTTATGCACAGTAAATAGGCACCGCTAATTGGGACGTCTACCAATTAACTACAACAAAAATGAAGTTGAACAAATATAAATCTAAGTCACAATTTGTAATCACATAAACGATAAGTTCATCACCCAATAGGTTCCATCAAAACCTTAGAAAAGGATTTAGCTACTCACGCTTGGAGAAAAAAGAATAATAATTGAAATCATAAAGAAATACTTGATATAAAATAAAAGAAGGAGTTTGAGAGGAATCTCTCTTACTAAAAATCTTGCCAAAGTAATGAAATAAAGATAACATGCCTCTATGGGGCAAACTAGGAGTTTATATAGAGGTTTTAGGGCTTTAAAACTAAATTCGAGTCTATTTGGGATTGCTGCTGCGGAACCTTCGGCGGTTCGTTCGCGGCCGCAAGCGGACCGCGAACAGTCAAACTTCGGAGGCCTTCCTTTTTCACGGTTCATCCGCGGCCGCGAGTGAACCGCGGATGAACAGTGCGTCTGATTCTTCCCTGCTTCTTCAAGCCCTCTTCACTTTAGCTCTTCTTTTGGCCTTTTCATCAACCTAGGACTCCAAAATAGCTCTTTATGGCATCCAATGTATCACAGGTACCTGTAAAACACAATCGAACACTAATCAAAGCATTTTGTCCTCATAAACAACATTAATTCCATAACAAAGTGTGATTATTTAGGGTATAGTTATAGTCAAATTCACCTATTATCAGTAAGCCTAACACATTGCGGAAAATACAAGTTTATGAACTTTAAACAAGAAATAGCGAAAAACGATATAAATAGGAATGTAATCCGTGCCGCTTGGCACATACACTTGTCAAACACACTGTATACATACCACCAAGACCCGGAATCCCACGGGTAACACAGACTAAAAGAGAAATATAGCTGTGGCTCTATATGTCAAGAGTATCTAAAACAACAAAATGAGGGAAAAACATCCAATAATACTATCAGAATAGAAGGACAGCCTCCGGATCCGCGGACATAGCAGATCATACCTCGAGGTCTCCTAATGTGCTGCTGGATCACCTAGTATGAGCCTGTCCTGATGTACCTGGATCTGCACAACAAAAGTGAGCAGAAGAGTAGCATGAGTACACAACAGCGGTACTCAGTAAATGCAGAAGTATTGGATTCATTAATACATGTACATGACCAGATAGTATTATATATGCAAATAAATGTATATTATATATAAATGGGATATGGGAAAAGGTTGTAGTGTTAAATACACACCACAACATGATTAGTTGGTATACGTTGATGATTTTACCCAAAATGGCCGAGATGATATGATGGGATGCCCTCAGAGGTTTAACGATGCTATGAACCCATATGTCCATGCACGGTATGATATTTATAATCATATGCATGACATTTTAAATATTAAATGACTCACAGAGCTATTCAAACTTACATGTTGAGTCCTTTGCTCTATGTTTTTATCATGACTTTTATTTACCGATGTTCGTTCCTTATATACTTGGTACTTTATTTGTAATGATCTCTCTTTTTCTCGAGACGTTGTATATCATGCCCGCAGGTCCCAATAGATAGGTCAAGAGTCCTTCAAGTAGGCTATCAGCTCAATCAAAAGTGCTGGTGCGTTCTATTTGTGTCGGAGTTGCTTATAGGGTCAGTATGATTTGGTCAGGTATTGATTGGTACAGCGGGGCTCTATCCCGACCTTTATAACATTTATGTACTTTTAGAGGTTTGTAGACATATGTTGTATACATGAAATATTGTAGGCCTTGTCGGCCTATGTTTAGTGTACGAGTGATCGTTTTGGTCTTATAGGCTAGTATGTAATGTGTATAAGTTTGTATTCTGTCATACTTTACTTTGGTCTATTTACCTATAATAGAATATGTCATGACCCTAGTTCACCAATCGTGAACCTGTTATGACGGCACCCAGTCCCCGCGACTAGGTAAGCCAAACACATTGCGGAAAATACAAGTTTATGAACTTTAAACAAAAAACAGCGGAAAATGATATAAATAGGAATGTAATCCGTGCCGCTTGGAACATACACTCGTCAAACACACTGTATACATACCACCAAGACCCGGAATCCCACGGGTAACATAGACTAAAATAGAAATACAACTGTGGCTCTATATGTCAAGAGTATCTAAAACAACAAAATGAGGGAAAACATCTAATAATACAATCAGAATAGAAGGAAAGCCTCCGGATTCGCGGACGAAGCAGATCATACCTCGAGGTCTCTAAATGTGCTGTTGGATCACATAGTATGAGCCTGTCCTGATGTACCTGGATCTGCACAACAAAAGTGTGCAGAAGAGTAGCATGAGTACACCACGGTGGTACTCAGTAAGTGCCAAGCCTAACCTCGATGGAGTAGTGACGAGGAAGGTCAGGGCCCTACTGAGAGAACAATAACATAATGATAATAACAATAATAAGCAGTTTAATAATAATGAATCTAAAATAAAAACAATAAAGTGATTTCTGCAACCGTCTAGAGTTAAGCTAACAACAAGTAACCAACTCAAGAAAACTCAATCAGCAAGTCCAGGACCTGTGGGAATTGAACCGACAGATCCACTCTATAATCAACAATCCAGGAGCTACGTGAATTTAACCCGCAGTCCCAATAACATTATCTCTGGGTCTCCGGGAATCGAACCCACAACCCATGTCTCAATACCTCAGGATGTGTCTCAATGATCTCAGGATCTCCTGGAATCGAACCCGCAGTCCATATCTCAATAATATATCAATAAACTTCGGGTCTCCAGGAATCGAACTGGAGCCCTTGGATCTCCGGGAATCGAACCAGCAGTCCACAAACAATACCACTCCGGGTCTTTGGGAATCGAACCCACAGCCCTGGGATTTCCGGGAATCGAACCCGCAGTCCACCAACACAACAATTAAAGAAACCCACAGAGAAAAGATAATATGCTTAACTACAACTTCACCGAAACTAATACCAACAATTTTCAAGAAGTTCAAATAAGACAATTAGGCAATTAGACAGATAAATCCTATCTAGTCATGCTTTTCTAGCGAATGCCAGGTAAATATAATAGTTTAACCAACTAAGAACAGGAATATCACAAATCCGACAATTCAAGTACAGTGAGTTACAACAACCAGCGCATGTACACGCCCGTCACCTCGCGTACAAGGCTTTTCAACTATCACATAATATCCTAGGGGTGAAAGTCCCCCCACACGAGGTTAGACAAGCCACTTACCTCGACTCCGGTACAAAACCGCTAAGAGACAACTCTCTTGCCGCGAATTTCGGCCTCCAAATGTGTAGTATCTGATAAAAATCAATAGAATCACATCAAAATAGGCCAATTGGGCATTACCCAATCAAAACAATTCAAAATACACCAAAACCCACAAGTTGCCAAAACCCCACTTTCGGTACGCTTCTCTAAAAATTATGAAAGTTATATATTCACGTTCCTTATCTCAACACGAGTCCGTGCATATAAAATTTATCAAAATCGGACTCCGTTTGCCAATTCAAATCAACGATTTTCTATAATTTAGGCATATGGCTAAAACCCTCAATTAATCCTCCATTAACTGTGAAATAATCACGGATTTCACGATAAACTAACGAATTTAGGTCAAGAAACTTACCCCCGATGATATCCCAGCGATTCCCCGTCAATTTCTATCCAAAAGCTCTAAATTTGCTAAAAAAATGGAGGAAAATGACCCAAAAATCGCGGATATACTGCCCAGAATTTTCGTCGGTACTGTTCACGCACGGACACTGTTCATGCGCGGGGGACACTGTTCACCCGCGCGTTTACTGTTCATGTGCGGGTACTGTTCACTATTCATAAAACGCAGCAGCTTTTTCAAAAAAATTGCAGCACAACTATTTTGCACCAAAATGGTTCTAACTCCATCATACAAACTTGAAATTTGACGATTCTTTTTCCTATAGCTCCGTAATTTCCATACAGATCCAGTGGTTCAAAAAAACTGAATTTGGATCTCATTTGCTCAGTCTAACATCAATTTTGCTTGTTAAACAATTAACTCACATTTCGCGTCAAAAACCCAATCGCGACTCGATGCAATTAAACCAAAATTTCCAGATCAGTCCTATAATTAATGATTTAAATTATCGAAGTCTCGAAATCAAATTTGGATCTCTAGAACTGAAAATAGACCTTTGGATCATTACATTTATGCTCAAAACGGTTAAAATCTTCCAAAAATGACCCGTCATGCATCCGACACACATCCGAGACCCCCGAGACCCCGACCAATAAAACCAACCAGTCCCAAAACACATTACGGACTCGCTTGAGGCCTCAAATCACATCAAACAATGCAAAAATTATGAAATTAACCTCCAATCCAAGCTTGATGAACTTTGAATTTTCCAATTTCTATTTCCGATGCCGAAACCTATCAAATCAAGTCCGATTGACTTCAAATTTTGCAGACATATCCAAAATCACATAACAAAGCTACAGAAATTGTCGGAATTCCATTCCGAACCTTGGATCAAAATCTCACCTAACGTTCGGATTCGCCAAAATTTCAAACTTCCGCTTTTCTAGCCTAATGGAGCAACAGAACTCCAAAATACATTCCGAACGCGCTCCCAACCCCGAAATCACCTAACGAAGCTAATGGAACCATCAGATTTTCGTTTCGATGTCATCTTAACACTGTTCGAACTATAGGCCATTTTCCAACTATAAAGCTCCCATTTAGGGACTAAGTGTCCCAAAATACTCCAAATTCCATAACCGACCCTCCCGGCAAACCACAATAGAAGAAATGAACTTAGGGGAACAGTTAGATAGGGGTTCAGGGCATAAATTTCAAAAACAACTGGCTGGGCGTTACAGAATAATATTAAAGTCACGTTACGGTTAACTCGGTTGGGTAAGGTACCGGGTATCGCGCCCCTTTTTCTTGCGAAATTGGGTTTATAATATTTGGGAGGACAATAACTTCCCTTTTAGGAATCGTGTTTGAATTGAAGAGTTACCACCTAATGATTAAGTGCAGTAGAACACTAAGAAGAATTTTAATTTAGAAAACCAGATATTGGGTAAGGGCTCGGAATTTTCTCGATGGGAAGGTGTTAGGCACCCCTCGAAATTCACTAGTGTAGTTTCCATCTATACTATAATTATAACATTAAGTGCAAAGAAGAAGTAGCCAAGTAGATATGAAGGGGTTTAAACAATATTATTGCAAGTAATTGAAGTTAAAGAAAAAGATGGAATTTAAGGAACACAATTTTGAAATTCTGAAAGAAATAAAATAAACAAGTGAAGGGAATGGGTCCTAGGTTAACAAAATAATATGGATCACCCCATAAAACACCCGGTAACCACTTATACACGTGGTGTTATCGTGTTGTCATTATATCCATACCTACCATTTCCCACCTTGTTAAGGTATTAAAATGCGAAATAGACCCGTTTACTTATTGCATGATATTACCCGCCCTAATCTTGCTAGCCTCGGAGGTATTTCGGACTACTAATCCTAAAGGGAAGAGGTATGGGGGTTTTATAGTTTAAAAAGGAAAAAACTCTAACGCGCCAATCAAAAACACATATGACAAATATGTGAAAAAATACATAAACAAATAAATCTCAAACACGAGTCCTTAGATCAAAGAAAGCATATAGTTTAGCATATCTTGTATGTACTGATTAGGTCTAATTAAACTTAACAGTTAAGGCATGTTGATTTATCCTATATTTTTTAATAAAGAGTCGAAAGTAGAGCTGCCAACTGGTTGTAATTAATAACGACTGGTGTACTTTAAGATTCATCCTAAGGCTTTCCTATGTGATAGATGCAAAACCTATAGGCCTGATATCTACAGATTTTACAAATAAGAATATGAAATGATTAGAGATTGATTTAGGAAGAGGTTGCTAGTTTTAACAGGAGAAGTATAAATTCTGCAATTGATAGGCATTGTTTTTACTTATAGGCAGACGAATCATTTCAGACTTGATGATCATTTCCTATGGGCATGCTTTCTAGGCTCTGTTAGTTTTAACACTTGTGTAGACATATTGAAGATAAAAAATAACTATAACATGATATTTAAGTGTTATTGCTTATTTAAGACCTATAAACACATTTGTCTAGTGACATATGCATATGCAAGATATAGAATGGTGTAACGACCCGGCCGGTCATTTTTGGATTTATGCCTCTATCCCCCATTAACTACATCCCCTATGTTTATTTCTGCTTTTTTGGTTTGTTGGGATGTTTTGGTGTTAGGATTAAGAGTGTTTTGGGATGCTTATTCCCTAAATAAGAGCTTAAGTATTGAAAAATGGTCCGTATAATAGTGAGGACGACCTCAGAATAGAAATTTGATGGTTCCGTTAGATCTATTAGGTGATTTCGGGTTGGGAGCATGTTCGGAATGTATTTTTGAAGTTGGTGTCTCATTTAGACTTGAAATGCCGAAGTTTGAATTTTTGAAGTTTCCGGTCCGATATTGAGTTTTTGATCTGAGGGTCAGAATGAATTCCGGAAGTGTCAGTAGCTCCGTCATGTCATTTGGGATGTGTGTGCAAATTTTAAGGTCATTCGGGCGAGGTTTGGTTAGGTTTTTTTATAGAAAGTGTGTTTTGTTGGAATTTGAAGTTCTTAAGTTTGAATCTTTGATTAATTTGTGTTTTCAGCGTTGTTTTAGGTGGTTGAAGAATTGGTACAAGTTTTAATGATGTTATGTAATATATCCATAGGTTTGGTTGAGCTCCTGGTGGCCTCGGGTGTGTTTAGGATGCTCAACGGGGCATTTTAGGATTTGAAACAATTGCCAAAAAATTATCACCTGTTGCAGGTTTGATTTCTTTCTTTGCGTTCGCGGAGCTTCGATCACGTTCGTGTAGGTTTGTCTTACTAATCCTTCACATTCGCGGCCCCATTTCATGCGTTCGCTAAGTGTAATCTTGGAGGGGGCCAATTTCATTATACGCGTTCTCGTACCCACCCCCGCATTCACGTAGCTTCAACACTTTCCCACATGTACAACTTCTCGTTCGCATATGGCAATTTTTGGCCCTTTCATTTATCCTTCAATTCATTCGCGTGCCCTACGTTGCATTCGCATAGCTCATGACCCACATGCCTTCGCATTCGTAGTCCCACCTTCACGATCACGAAGGGCATTTTCGGCCACTTAACTTTTTCTTCTCCGCGAACACGAGCTCCCATCCATGTTAGTGATACTTTACAGACCTGAACAGTTATAAACATTTCAGAACGAGGGTTTGGCCATTTTTAACAAAACTCAAGCTAGAGAGCTCAGATTTGGGAGAAATTTCTAAGGTTTTTGAAAGGCATCTATAGGGTAACAATTCTTTACTCCCTTATGCTTAAAACCCACTAGTCTAATCAAATTTCACTTATAAATTTTGGATTTCTGAACGAAAATTGGGTGAAACTTTATAGACCAAACTGTTGGGTTTTGAGAGGTCATTTGACCTCCGATTTGGGAGATTTTTAAGTGGTTACTCGTGAGAGTATGAGGATTCAGAAAAAAAAAAGTATTTGATTTGGAGATGTTGGCTGGAGGGGTGTTTTGGTCATTTTACCTATTTTTGCGCACAAGATATAAATTTAATAGTGGAATTAGTTGTTTGCAATAGTATTTATGATGTGTAATTGAATTGAATTGATTTGGGCCATTTGGAATCGGATACTCGTGGCAAAGGCGCAATTTCTATTGATATTGAGTCGGTTCGAGGTAAGTGGCTTGTCTAACCTTGGGTGGGGGACCTTTCTCCTTAGGATTTTACTTGATATTTGAGTGCCTTGTGCGTGAGTTGACGAGCGCATATTTGAGCCAATTGATGAAATCCCAATTTTTACCTAAGCTATGGAAATTTAGTTCCTATTCTTATTTTCTTTGTTCTATTTGGAGTTATGACTTATGCTAGATTTGGAAAAGCATGCTAAGATGCTTTGACTATCTACTTGCTTAAGTTATTTTGACTGCACTACGTGGAGCATGCTAGGCTAGTTCTATATGTTTTTGTCTTTCATACTTCATTTCTCGGTTGTTTCTGGTTATGGTTGCACATTTACATTGGGACTATGCATGTGGGATTCCTGAAGCTCCCCCCTTTTCTGTTTACTTTTGAACTACATGTAAGAATCCCGGGAGATCCCCCTTCTTTGGGACTACGAGACGATATCCCGAGAGATCCCCCTGCACATTGACGATTGGACTACGAGATGGTATCCCGGGAGTTCCTTCGAATTGGTACATGAGTTGGACTATGGGACGGTATCCCGAGAGATCTACTGGACAGTTGAAGAAGGGCTATAGGACGTTATCCTGGGAGTCCCTCATTGGTATCTTTGACATTGAGATGTGTTCTACTCTATCTTTGTAGTTATTATTGCCTCGTTGACTTTCCTTATTATACTGATGTATTCATTATTTTTTTAGATTTCCACACTTTTAATTATTGTTATTGTAATATTTTTGCCTCAATAGGGTCCTGACCTTCCTCGTCACTACCCAGTCGAGGTTAAGGTTGACACTTACTAAGTATCGATATGATGTAGTCATGCCCTTCCTGCACATGTTTTTCCATGTACAGATCATCTAGGTACCTCTACTCAAGCGCACTATCAGTGAGGCAGGAGGACGACAGAGACTTCAAGGTAGATCTAGTGCGTCTGTAGATCGACACGTCTCTATCTTACTCTATCTATAACACTTTGTTTTCTTTCTGGCGCTGTAAGATATTCTGGAGTTTTGGAGCCTTACTATATACTTTTGTAGCCTTTGTTGCCCGTAAGTTTCTAGGTTTTGGGAATTTTTTTTGACTTGTGATATCTATTTGTACATGCTGAGTTACATTCAGTACAATTTCCTTTATATATTTTATTTGATTTTCTCTATTTTTCGCAATTATTATATTTCTGCAATAATAGGCTTACCTGGTCATGGGGACTAGGTGCCATTATGACATGTTCACGGCTGGTAAACTAAGGTCTTGACAAGTTAGTATCAGAGATCTAGATTGATAGGAGTCACAGAACATAGGCCGTTTTATTAGAGTCGCGTTTATCGGTATGGAGACATCTGTATTTATCTATGAGAGGCTATGTAATTATTTAGGAAAAATCTTAATTTCTTCTGAATTGTTTGTCATTCGATAGTTTGACATCAATTCTAAACTTTTGTCTTCTATTCTCTCATAGATGGTGAGGACATATTATACACGAGAGAACTAAGCACCCACGCCCCTACTACCGCTATTAAAGGCTGGGGTAGCGGTAGAGGTCGAGGATGTGCACATGATGCTGCCACATCACATGCGTGAGCTGCCGCCGATATACCACCAATAGATTTAGTCGGAGGCCAAGCACCTATCAGACCTATCACTGATTCTACTACTCCAGCGCTCCAGGAAACTCTAGCTCTGTTCATTAGCATGTACACCACTTTGGCTCAAGCTGGGTTGCTTCCCCTTGCTGCAGCCACATCCCACGCCGGGGAAGGAGCATAGACTCCTATCGTTCGCGCTCTCAAGCAGTGAGTGCAGGTTGAGTAGGCTTCGGAGATTATTTTGGCATTGCCTGCAGCACCTGTTCGGCCCGAGGATGGGTCAGCTACTTCAGAGGATGAGTAGCGTAGACTAGAGAGGTTCAAAGAATATGATCCCTAGTGTTCAGTGGCTTAGCATCAGATTATGCCTTGGGATTTTTGGAGGAGTATCATCGTATCTTTCGCACTATGGGCATAGTGGAGTCAAGCGGGTTTCGTTCTTCGCCTTTCAGCTTCAGGGAGCCTCCTATAATTGGTGGTGTACTTATGAATTAGATGGTACAGTCAAGGCTCTTTCACAAACTTTGACAAGTTCTCAAACATGTTTACAAGAGAGTTTGTTCCCCAAAGCCACAAGGATTCATAGAATGCGGAGTTTGAGCACTTGTGTCAAGGTGCTATGACCATTATAGAGTATGCCATCCATTATACCAGGTTGGTCAGGCACGCACCGGCCTTGGTTGCCACAGTTCAGGAGAGAGTATGCAGGTTCATCGAGGGCCTTATCCCACCCATCGGGTCCAGCATGGCTCGAGAGTTGGAGATGGATATTCCACACCAGCAGGTACTAAGCATTGCTAGGATGATTAAGGTTATACTCGCCAGGGAGCAAGTGGAAAGGAAGGCCAAGAGGTCTCGAGATTCGGGTCACTACTCTTGTGCTCGTACCCTATCAACAAGTCGTTATGTTAGGGTTTATTCTTATCGCCCTGTACATTCAGCTATACTAGCAGCCGGTAGTACTCCAGCACCACCTGCACCTCAGGAGCCTTATTATACACCTCCAATTTCTAACGCGCCTCATGTGCGGGGTACCTCCAAAGGTCGGTTTAGCAGGCCTAACCCCAGCCAGTCATAACCACCGCGTTCTTCCAAAGCTTGTTTCAAGTGTAGCGATACACATTATATGGTTAGAGACTGTCCCAGACTTGGTAGGGGTGAATCTTCACAAACTGCTCAGCTCTAGCTCAGGCTATAATCACAGCTCCAGCTGCTGCCCCACCTACCCAGCCAGCCAGGGACAGAGGCCTGGGAGATAAAGGTCACCCTCGCGAGAGGGGTCAGGCTAGATATTATTGTATGCGTACTCGCACTAAGGCTATAACCTCTAGTTTTGTTATCATAGGTATTATACTGTTTTTCATAGAGAGGCATCGATTCTATTTAATCCAGGCTCTACTTATTCTTATGTGTCTCTATTTTGCTTCGCATTTGGGTGTGCCTCGGGATTCTTTGAGTGCCTCTGTTTATGTTTCTACTCCTGTGACAGACTCTCTTGTTATGGAGTGCATTTATCGGTCATGTTTGGTTTCTATTCGTGGTTTTGAGACCAGAGAAGATCGGCTATTACTCGGTATGGTTGACTTTGATATTATTATGGGCATGGACTGGTTATCGCCCCATCATGCTATTCTTGATTGTCATGCAAAGAACGTAATGTTGGCTATGCTAGGTGTTCCACGTATTGAGTATAGTGGTTCTTTAGATCACACTCGCAATAGAGTTATCTCATTCCTTAATGCTTGACATACGATTGAGAAGGGGTTTGCCGCTTATTTAGGTTATGTGAGAGATGTCATTGTTGATACCCCTTTTGTTGATTCAGTTCCAGTGGTACTGGATTTTCTCGATGTGTTTCCAGCCAATCTCCGGGCATGCTGCACGATATAGACATCGATTTAGACATTGATTTGTTGCCGGGCACTCAGCCAATTTCCATTTCTCCATATAACATGGCTCCTCATGAGTTGAAGGAGTTGAAGGATCAATTACAGGAATTTGTTGGTAAGGGTTTTATTCAGCCTAGTGTCTCACCGTGGGGTGCTTTTGTCATGTTTGTGAAGAATAATGACGTTTCTATGCGTATGTGCATTGATTATTGTCAGTTGAACAAAGTTACAGTGAATGAACTGATATCTTTTGCCGTGTATTGATGATATGTTTGACCAGCGTAAGGGCGCATAGGTGTTTTCCAATATTGATTTTCACGCAGCTTATCATCAGTTGAAGATTTAGGAGCCATATATCCCGAAGAATGCCTTTAGGACTTGGTATGGTCATGACAAGTTCATGTTTGTGTCATTTAGGCTGATTAATGCCCTGACAGTGTTTATGCATTTGATGTACCGTGTATTCAGGCCATATATTGAGTCATTCAGTATTGTTTTCATTGACAACATTCTGGTGTATTCCCGGAGTCGAGAAGATCATGAGAAGCACCTGAGGATAGTGCTTCAGACCCTGAGAGAGAAGAAATTATATGCAAAGTTCTCAAAATGTGAGTTCTTGTTGAGCTTCGTGGCATTTCTAAGCCTCGTGGTATCGAGTAAGGCCATTCGGGTGGATCCGAGGAAGGTGGAGGCTGTGTAGAGTTTGCCCAGGCCCTCATCTGCTACAGAGATTAGCAATTTCATTGGCTTGGAAGGTTATTGCCATTGCTCAATGGAGGGGTTTTCATCGATTGCGGCCTCTATGACTAGATTGACACAATATGGTGCCCCATTTCAGTGGACAAAGGAGTGTGGGGCGAGCTTCAAAAAGCTCAAGACAGCTTTGACTTCAGCCCCAATATTGATGCTGCCTACCGGTTTGGGGTCTTATACAGTTTATTGTGATTACTTACGGGATGGACTTGGAGCGGTGTTTGGTGCAAGATGGTAGGGTTATAGCCTATGCATCCAAACAGTTGAAGATATATGAAAAGAATTACCATGTCCACGACCTTGAGTTAGCTGCTATTGTTCATGCCTTGAAGATCCGGTGTCATTATTTGTACGGGGTGCCTTGTGAGATCTATAATGACCATTGGAGTTTGCAACACTTGCTTAAGCGGAAGGACCTGAATATGCGTCAGAGGAGATGGTTAAAGTAGTTAAAGGATTATGATATTACTATTATTTATCACTCGGGCAAGACCAATGTGGTAGTCGATGCCTTGAGTCACCGTGCGAAGAGTTTGGGGAGCTTAGCCAATGTGGTAGTCGATCCCTTGAGTCATTGTGCTGAGAGAAGCCTATGGCAATGGATGTTCAGGCCTTATCCAGCCAGTTCGTAAGATTGGACCTTTCGAAGCCAGTTGAGTTCTAGCCTGTGTGATTTCCCGGTCTTCCCTATTTGACCATATCAGGGAGTGAACTCTCATTTGCTTATCCTTCAGGATAGCGTCCAGTGTGGGGAAACTAGAGATGAGAGCATCGGGGATGATGGAGTATTGAGGATGAAGGGTAAGATTTATATGCCCAATGTTGATGGCCTTCAAGAGTTGATTCTAGCAGAGGCCCATAGTTTGCGGTATTCCATCCAATCGGGTGCCGCTCATTTCATTCTGTGTGTACCGCTTATTTATTGGTGCGGTTGGCGGAGATTTGTATCAGGGAGATCATCCATTTGAATAGTATTCCATTTTATTTAATTTCAAATAGAGGTACTGAGTGTACATCGGCATTCGGATAGAGTTGACACATCATTTCACCTCCAGACGGACATTTCAAGCACACTATTCAGATTCTTGAGGATATGCTCCATGCGTGTGTGATTGAGTTTAGACGGTCTTGGGATCATTTCCTGCAATTAGCGGAGTTTGGTTATAACAAGAGTTTTCAGCTCAGCATTCAGATGGCGCCGTATGAGGCTTTATATGGTAAGAGCTGTAGATCTACGATGGGTTGGTTTGAGCCAGATGAGGCCAGGCTATTGGGCACATAGATGGTCCAAGATGTATTGGAAAAGCTTAAGGTGATTCAGGATAGACTCTGTACAGCCTAGTCTAGACAAAAGAGTTATGTGGACAATAAGATTCGTGATGTTTGATATATGGTTGGTGAGCGGGTTCTGCTATGGGTCTTGCCTATGAAAGGTTCCATGAGGTTTGGAATGAAAGGAAACCTTAGTCCGAGGTTTATTGGCCCTCTTGAGATCTTGAGGCAAGTTAGGGAGGTTGCTTATGAGTTTGCCTTACCTCCCAGCCTAGCATGAGTTCATTCGATATTCCATGTTTCGATGATACGGAGATATCACAGTGATATATCGCACGTGTTGGATTTTAGTTTAGGCTAGTTGGACAAGGATATATCCAATGTTGAGGGGCTAGTGGCTATTTTGGACAGGTAGATCATGAAGTTGAGGTCAAAGAACATAGCTTCAGTGAAGGTTCAGTGGTAGGGTCAACTGGCCTAGTAGTCGACTTGGGAGACCAAGCAGGATATGTGCAGCCAATACCCTCATCTTTTTACTACTTCAGGTATGTTCTCTATGCTCGTTCGAGGATGAACGAATGTTTAAGTGTACGGGGATGTAATGACCCGGCCAGTAGGTTTTGGAATTTATGCCCCAATCCCCCAGTAACTACTTCTCCTAAGTTCATTTCTGCTATTTTTGTTTGTCGGGACGTTCGATGTTAGGATTCAGAGTGTTTTGGGACACTTAGTCCCTAAATGAGAGCTTAAATGTTGAAAAATGGTCCATAATGAGAAAAGTGTGCAGACAACCTTGGAATGGAAATCTGATGGTTCCGTTAGCTCCGTTAGGTGATTTCAGGGTTGGGAGCGTGTTCGGAATGTATTTTGGAAGCTCGTAGCTCATTTAGGCTTGAAATGCCGAAGTTTGAATTTTTGATGTTTCTGGTCCAATAGTGAGTTTTTGATCCGAGGGTTAGAATAGAATTTCGAAAGTGGAAGTATCTCCATCATGTCATTTGCAATGTGTGTGCAAAATTTCAGGTCATTCGGGCGAGGTTTGGCTATATTTTTTATCAAAGGTATGTTTTGTTGGAATTTGAGGTTCTTAGGCCTGATTCATTGATTAATTCCTGTTTCCGGCATTTTTTAGGTGGTTTAAGGATTGGTACAAGTTTGAATGATGTTATGGAATATTTCCATATGTTTGGTTGAGGTCCCTGGGGCCTCCAGTGTGACTCAGATGTTTAACGAGACATTTTTGTTTTTGAAAAATTATATAAATATTCCCATCTGTTGTAGGTTTGATTTCCTTCTTCGCATTCGCAGAGCTTCGATCGTGTTTGCGTAGGTTTGTCTTACTCCTCCTTTGCTTTTGTGGCCCCTCTCACGCATTTGCGTAGTGTAACCCTTGAGGTGGCCAATTTCCTTATATGCGTTCGTGTACCCCCCCTCGCGTTCGCGTAGCTTCAGCACTTTCCCCATCGCGTTCGCATGTATTGCTTTGCATTTGCATAGGGCAATTTCTGGCCCTTTCATTTTTTCTTCAATGCGTTCGCGTGACCTATGTCACATTCTTATAGCTCATGAACCCCAGGCCTTCATGTTCGCAGTCCCACCTTCGTGATCGTGAAGGGCATTTTTTGCCACTTAATTTTTTCTTCTTCGTGAACGCGAGCTCCTATCCGCGTCCGCGATGCTTTACGGACCTGAAAAGTTATAAACATTTCAAAACGAGGGTTTAGCCATTTTTAACAAAACTCAAGCAAGAAAGCTCAGATTAGGGAGAAATTTCAAAGGTAATTACTGGGTAACACTTCTCTACTCACTTATGCTTAAAACCCACTAATCAAATCACGAATTCAGCTATAAATTTTGGATTTTTGAATGAAAATTGGTTTAAAGTTCATAGACTAAACTATTGTGTTTTGTGGGGGCATTTGACCTCATATTTGGGAGATTTATATATGGTTAGACTCGTGAGAGTACGAGGCTTCTGAAAACATGAAAATTATTTGATTATGAGATATTGGTTGGAGGGCAATTTAGGTCATTCTACTTATTTTCGCGCCCTAGCTTTTAATTTAATAGTGGAGTCAGTTGTTTGCAATATTATTTATGATGTGTAATTGAATTGAATAGAGTTGGGTGATTTGGAGTTGGATACTTGTGGAAAAGGAATAGTTTCTAGTGATATTGAACTGGTTCGAGGTAAGTGGCTTGTCTAACCTTATGTGGGGGACCTTTCCCCTTAGGATTTTACTTGATATTTGAGTGCCTTGTGCGTGAGGTGACGAACGCGTACTTGAGCCAATTGATGAAATCCCGATTTTTACTTAACTTATGGAAACATAGTTCTTAATCTTATTTATTTTGTTCTATTTGGAGTTATGACTTATTCTAGATTAGGAAAAGTATTCTCAGCTGATTTGACTGTCTACTTGCTTAAGTTATTTTGACTTCAATACGTGGGGCATGCTACACTAGTTCTATTTGTGTTTGTCTTTTGTTCTTCATTTCTTGGTTGTTTCTGGTTGTGGTTGCGTATTTACATTGGGACTACGGATGTGGGATTTCGGTAGTTCCCCACCCCCCTTGTCTGTTTACTTTGGGACTACGGGTTCGATTCCAGGGAGATCCCCCTTCACTTTTTCTTTAAGACCACAGGACAGTATCCCTGAAGATCCCCCTGCACATTGATGATTCGGCTACGGGACGATATCTTGGGAGATCCTTCGACTTGGTAGATGAGTTGGACTACGGGACGGTATCCTGAGAGATCCACTAGACAGTTGAGGAAAGGGCTACTGGACGGTATCCTGGGTAACCCTCATTGGTATCTTTGACATTGAGTTGTGTTTACTCTGTGTTTTACTCTATCTTTGTAGTTATTATTGCCTCGTTGACTTGCCTTATTACACTATTGTATTTATTATTTCAGTCAGATTTCAACACTGTTAATCATTGTTATTGTTATATTTTTTCCTTAGTAGGGCCCAAACCTTCCTCGTCACTACCCAACTAAGGTTAGGCTTGGCACGTATTAAGTACCGTTGTGGTGTAATCATGTCCTTCCTGTGCATGTTTTTTCATATGCAGATCATCCAGGTACCTCTACTCAGGCACACTATCAGTGAGGCAAGAGGACTATGGAGACTTCGAGTTAGATCTAATGCGTCCGCAGACTGACGAGTCTCCCTCTTACTCTATCTATAGCACTTAGTTTTCTTTCTCTCGTTGTTAGATATTTTGGAGTTTTGGAGCCTTACTATATACTTTTGTAGCCTGTGTTTCCCGTGAGTTTTCGAGTTTTGGGAATTATTTTAGACTTGTGATATTGAGTTGTACATGCTGAGCGGCATTTCAATACAGTTTTCTTTAGATATTTAATTTCATTTTCTCTATTTTCCGCAATTATTATGTTTCCTTAATAATAGGCTTACATGTTCATGGGGACCAGGTGTCGTCACTACATGTTCACGGTTGGTGAACTAGGATCGTGATAAATGGCCTACAGACATGTTCTCTAAATGCATGTGCGAGATTAAAAATTTTAGTAATTACAGATATAGTATCATATGAGAGTGCAGAATTCCTTATTGGCATGGTATCTACATGAATGATGCAAGAGTCTTATAGGCGTGATAACTATATCCAATGCATAAGTCCTATAACATGATAACTATTTGAAATGCATAAATTCTTGTAGGCATGATAACTATATGAAATGCATAAATTCTTATAGGCATGATAGCTCTATAAGATGCAGAAACTCTTATAGGCATGATAGCAAGATGAAAAGTGCAGCAATTAAAGATTCCTATAGGCAAGTTATCTACCCACATACATGCAAGGTTACCCCTTCATTTTTCATTATCTATCCCCAATAGGTTTTACAAGTTATTACATCCTAGAATGGAAAAAAGCAAAATTACATTAGAAATTAAAGGTACAACCATTGGGAGCCTAATTCGGGCTCCTTATATGGAACACAACTCCCACAGATCAATGTTCAAAGACTCTCTTTTACTTGGATGTGTCAGAGTTCCCTCAGAGCCTCATATCGACTTTGGGTAGTGCTCACACCCAAATGTGTAATCAGATTAGGGTATAGTTCAGTGTGGAAGGGTTAACCCTCAAGTGTTCAAGTTATGGGGGAACTCAGGGTCCCATGGCACGTCTCACATGGGGGGGGGGGGCAGAACTTGGAAGCTAAGAGTGAGTGTAACTGCAGAGAGGGAATTTTGAAAAGGAGAAAGGGGAAGAGAATAGTATAAAATCAGAACACTTGAGGGTATAAGGTAGTGGGCAGTTTACAAGAGCACAAGAAGGGCAGGCTGATGGCCATACCTAGTAATGGGATGTGCTGGCATACACTCCAGCATGTTTTAGATGTTAAGACCTCATTGATTTAGAACCCAGTTTAAGGACAACAACTATTTTTGACATGCTCTAAGTCACTACTCCAATCACACATGGGTAATGGGATAGAGAACAAAGATTCACTGTAGAAAAAGTAAGCATACTAAGTTGTATATGGAACTTTACATGGATAGGAAAGTAGACATGCATATAAAGGCTATAAGTAACACACTAGGATGATGTTGAAGCTAAAATAGAACATACCAGTATCAAGGAAACAAGTAAGAAGTAGGCAATAGTCTTGTAAATCCAAAGTGCAAATAGGCAGTCAGAATACTATGAGTTTAGAAGAGAATTGTGAGATTATAAGTGTGAAGTCTAGTCTTGTTAATCGTCTGTGCTGTATAGAAAGGGTCATGCCTTTTATAGTGTAGAAAGCAGACAAAAATAAGGCAAGAACTAGTTTGAAAACTAATTGTCAACCAATTACACAACATTTTCCCATAATTAAGGGATTCAGATATCAAACATGTAAAACTAATTAAGGAAAGATATTAATAAAATAATTTCAAATTAGTAAATTAGGGGCAAATACATAGAGGTTTATTTAAGGAAAAGGTCTTGATAGTACACAGTTGTACTATTTAAGGAAAAAGAATTAATTAACAGCCAAGAAATAAGAAATCCAAAGATTTTGTATAAATGAACCAAGCCAGAAAAGTGGAAAAGCTTATAACTTAAGTATCATCTGTAACAATCAATTAGACCTATAAAAAGGAGATTCAGAATCAATCAATAGTTCGAAAACCTCTTTGAAGAAAGATTTATCCCACATATAAAACATACAGACGCGTTTAAACATGAAAAAACAATCATACCAATCAGTAGAAGAGTCTAGCGTAGAAAAAATTTAAAAGTTCAGAGTTGTATGTAAGCAAAGAAGTTCAGACTTAGTTCAAAAAATCAAAAGTTAGTCTGGAAGAGTCAAGGATTCTAAAATAGAACACTCGTTTATCCACATGATCAAACATCGATAGAACCCCCAAATTCTAGGGTTTCCACCTCGAATAGAATACATAGACGAGGAAGCAAATAGTCGAAACAGGCACAGGGATTTCTTTTAGAAACTCATAAGAACATATGCAAACACAATAGAAGGTTCAAAGCAAACAGAGTGAAGAAACACATTCACAGCATAATGAGAGAATAGTCATGATAGTAGAAGAAACACATTTAAGAAAAAAATCCTTTTAGAAGAGACTTAAACAGGGTTCAGTAAAAGAAAAAATAGTATACGTTTAAGAACATAGTAGAAGATATAGTAGAAGAATACAATGTAGACATGTGATTTTGACCCTCCCCGAAGTTTCACCCATTCTAGCGTAAAATATTTAATTTAGGCTTAATATATTTATGTTCACTAATTGACTCTTTTACAGTATTTTACGAACAAAATTTAAAATTACATAAATAGTTCCATAGTTTTCGACTTAATTCGCGTATTAGATATTTTTAGGAGGACATATTACTTTGAACCTATTATTGTTTTAATATAATCCTTGAAAATGTTAAAAATAGTTTTAGCTTTTATTTTAATATTATTTATTTATCAAAATTAAGTAGAAATTTTTACGTTTTTGTAGGTATTAAATTGGAATTTTCAGCTCTCTTTTGGCTCAATTTTAACAAATAGAAGATAAAGATTTAAGAACCCAATTCCTTAAGCCAAACCCATGTATCCCATAAGCAGACCTAACATATCTTCTTCATAATACCAAGAACACAAAAAATACAAAGGGCACCCTAGAAGAACCTTAGGAAACTAGCGCCACCCACCCCCAACCACTAGACCCGTCGGAACCCCACCACAAGTCGTTACCCATCAGACCCCACCCCAAACGCATATAATGACCCTCTTCATCCAAAAAACCCATGTAACTTGGTTTTTTCACCTACACAGGAGAGGCGGATCCATAATTTTAACTTTATGGGTTTCTGTCGCAATTTCAAATTAATATACAATAATAACTGGGTTCCCAAATAGATATTTATAGATATTTCATAATTTTTCTAACAAAAATACAGAATCTACGCAAAAGTTACCGGGTTCCCGGGAACCCGGTAACTATACCGTAAATCCGCCCCTACACAGCAGCCCCCATTTTCCTTACTTAGCCAGCGACAACAACCCAGCTCTTCTCTAGCGACCAGTTACCTCATCTCTCTCTATTGAGCAGAAACACACCCACACAGTCATCGCTGGACAAAGAACCCGACTAACACACCCAAAACTCCCAGTTAGGATCTCCCTTACAAATCTCCGATCAAGAGGTGTCCTGTTTCTGTGGTCAACAGTGTCTTTGTATCTATTAAGGGTTTCTGGTCCGAGTCATTATCTCCAAGTTTCTATCGAAATCTGATGAACAATTTTGTTCGGAGTGTTTCTCGTTAACTTGATTTTAAAGGCATTCTAGCTCTTGTTGAGGTCTATTCCTAAAAGCTATTTTATTTCAGCTCATTATGCTAGTTTGATGAATATCTCTAAATGATTGTGACTAGGCTTTTTGCATGGTTGATGCTATTATGTGTACATCAGGAGATCAAATTGTATTACATTGATCGGATCCTATTTAATTTGTATTAGTTTGGAATTGAAAAGGCATCATAAATAATGAAGAAACTAATGGTGTTAAGGAAATGATTCAGAAATCACAAGAAATTAGGCTAATTTAACTGCTCGTGAGTATTAGTTGGGCATCAGGTGGAATTGGATAAGAAAAGAACGAATTAGTTAGAATTAAGTGATTAGGCTTAATGGATGGTGTGAAGAGGATGAAAGAAATGGAGCATGAAATGAGTTATTAATTTATTTTAGTCTTGTTTTGCTTTTATTGCTAGGAGCATGTTTAGGCTGACCACACTCGGGTCAGCAAGCTTTAGGATTTTGTTAGTTTTGAGGCAAGAGGTCATTCCTTAGTTAAATTTATCCGGGGAATGCCCCGAGGGATTTGAATTTATTTTATTTCAGGGGTATGCCCCGAAGTGAATGTAAATGGAAGCCAAAAGTAGAAACTTATAGAATTTTATTTTATTTTATTTTTTATTCTTATTTATTAGGTGGGGACGACCTCGCATCTCTTTTGATTGTTTATTTTCCTTTTTATCATTGGAACAAGTTCGAATAAGGTATTAAGATGTGTTGGTGTGTTTGGATGAGGTCCCGGGGGCCTCGGGGTGTTATCGGATGGGTGAACGGGAGGAAAACATGGAAAATTGCAGGTTGGGCATTCTGTTATGTTGTTTTTGCCCCTGCGGAAATGGGACCGCAGAGGCGAGTCCGCATGAGCGGAATTCGGGGTGCAGGAGTGCCTGGGTTCTAGAGGCGGATCCTATTCCGCTGAGGCGGAGTCGCGGGTGCGGAAGCCTCATCGCAGAAGCGACCTTGGGTCGAGGAGTGAGGAATCCGTAGGAGCGGAGGGTCATTCGCTTAAGCGAGTCCACAGAAACGACTCTTTCTCGCAGAAGCGGGAAGTTCCACAGGAGCGGAGTATATTCCGCAGGAGCGGACGCGTGGAAGCATCCTTGGCCTTGCAGAAGCAGAATGGGCCAGCCAGGCCTGGGGTTTCGCAGAAGCGACCAAATGATCGCGGAAGCGGTCTCGTGAAGGCGGAAAATGTCCGCAGAAGCGAAAATCGTAGAGGGTTTAATTATATCAGAAGTTAGAAATTTCAAAAACATTTCAAAACATCGAGGGCTCAGCTTAAGAGTCGTTTTGGGCGATTTTGATGGGAAATTCAAAGGGTTTCTTCAGGTAATCAACTATGGACTCAAATTATGATTATTGTTGATAATATTATGAAATTATCTCATGAAAATGGAGGAATTTGGGGTATTTTATGGGGGTTTTCACCCTAGGCTTGAATTTTAGAAAATCAAGGGTTTGAATGGGCAAATGGAGTCCGAATTTAGTAAACCTTATATGCTTAGATTCATATTACACAAGGGTTCCGAATATGTAACTTTCGTAATTTTTCGAGAATCGTACCGAAAGTCGGGTTTTTGCGACTTGTGGGTTTTGGTGTATTTTGAATTGTTTTGAATGGGAAATGCCCAATTGGCCTATTTTGATGTTATTCTATTGAGTTTTATTAGATACTACACCTGTGGAGGCCGACATTCGCCACAAGAGAGTTGTCTCTTAGCGGTTTTGTACCGGAGTCGAGGTAAGTGGCTTGTCTAACCTCGTGTGGGGGAACTTTCACCCCTAGGATATTATGTGACAGTTTAAATGCCTTGTACGCGAGGTGACGGGCGTGTACATGCGCTGGTTGTGTAACCCACTTGACTTGAATTGTCCAATTAGTGATATTCCTGTTCTTAGATGATTAAATTGTTACATTTACCCGGTATTTGTTAGAAAAGCATGATTAGATAGGATTTAACTGTCTAATTGCCTAATTGTCTTACTTGAACTTCTTGATGATTGTTGGCACTAGTTTCGGTGAAGTTGTAGTTAAGCATATTATATTTTTCTCTGTGTTTTTTCTTTATTTGTTGTGTTGGTGGAGTACGGGTTCGATTCCCAGAGATCCCAGGGCTGTGGGTTCGATTCCCAGAGATCCCAGGGCTGTGGGTTCGATTCCCAGAGACCCGGAGTGGTATCGTTTGTGGACTTTGGGTTTGATTCTCGGAGACCCGGAGTTTATTGATATATTATTGAGATATGTTCTGCGGGTTCGATTCCCAGAGATCCTGAGATCATTGAGACACATCCTGAGGTATTGAGACATGGGCTGCGGGTTCGATTCCCGGAGACTCAGAGATACTGTTATTGGGACTGCGGGTTAAATTCCCGTAGCTCCTGGATTGTTGATTATAGAGTGGGACTGTGGGTTCAATTCCCACAAGTCCTGGATTTGCTGATTGAGTTTTGTTGAGTTAGTTACTTGTTGTTAGCTTAATTGTAGATGGTTGCAACAATTACCTTATTGTTGTTATTTCAGATCCATTATTATTTAAACTACTTATTATTGTTATTAACAATATGTTATTGTTCTCTCAGTAGGGGCCTGACCTTCCTCGTCACTACTCCATCGAGGTTAGGCTTGGCACTCAGTGAGTACCACCGTGGTGTACTCATGCTACTCTTCTGCACACTTTTTTTGTGCAGATCTTGGTACATCATGACAGGCTCATACTAGGTGATTCAGTAGCGCATTTGGAGACCTTAATTTATGATCTGCTACGTCCGCGGATCCGGAGGCCCTCCTTCTATTCTGATAGTGATAGTAGACATTTTTCCTTATTTCGTTATTGTTAGATACTCTTGATGTATAGGGCCACAGTTGTACTCCACTTTTTAGTCTGTGTTACCCGTGGGATTTCGGGTCTTGGTGGTATGTATATAGAGTGTTTGACGAGTTGTATGTGCCAAGCGGCACAGATTACATTCCTATTTTTATCGTTTTTCCGCTATTTCTTGTTTAATGTTCATAAACTTATACATTTCGCAACGTGTTAGGCTTACCTAGTCGCTGGGACTGGGTGCCGTCATGACAGGTTCATGATTGGTGAACTAGGGTCATGACCAGTTGGTATCAGAGCTCTAGGTTCATAGGTGACACGGGACACAGACCGATTACTTCGAGTCTCGCTGATCGATACGGAGACGTCTGTATTTATCTACGAGAGGCTATGTAACTATTTCAGAAACTCTTCATTTCTTTTGGATTCCTTGTCGTGCGATATTTTTGGCACCAAATCTAAATTTTTGCTTTCTATTATCTCACAGATGGTGAGGACACGTGCTACTCGCGAGGATCGGGTACCCGCGCCCCGTATTGCCACTGTCAGAGGCCGGGGCCGAGGTAGAGGATGAGGACGCGCCCGAGGTGCAGCCACAGCACCCGCACGCACTGCCGCTGAGGTGCCACCGGTGGATCAAGATGGAGCGCATGCACCTGGTACACCGACAACAACTGCTACTACTCCAGCACTCCAGGAGATCCTGGCCTAGTTCATGAGTATGTATACCACTTTAGCTCAGGCAGGGTTGCTTCCTCTCACTACAGCTACATCGTAGGCCGGGGGAGGGGCCCAGACTCCCGCAGCCGCTACACCTGAGTAGCAAGTGCCAGGGGGACAGGTTCCAGAGATTTTGGTTATGCCTCATCCCGCCCCAGCACAGCCCAGAGGTGGGCCAGCTGCCTCTGAGGATGAGAAGCGTATATTGGAGAGGTTCAAGAAATATGATCCTCCACTGTTCATCGGTTTGGCTACAGATGATGCATTGGGTTTTCTGGAGGAGTGTCAGCGTATTCTTCGTACCATGGGGATTGTGGAGGCCAGCGGGGTTTTCTTTACTGCTTTTTAGTTTCTTGGGGCCGCTTACAATTGGTGGCGCACGTATGAGTTGGATAGTCCAGAGAAGTCTGCATCATTGACCTGGACGCAATTTTCAGATTTGTTTTTGAGTGAGTTTGTTCCCCGAGCCTTAGGGATTCTTGACGATCGGAGTTTGAGCGGTTGCGACACGGATCCATGTCAGTATCGGTGTATGCTATTAGTTTTACCCGTCTAGCCAGGCATGCACCGGCTTTGGTAGCCATGGTCTGGGAGAGCGTGCGAAAATTTATTGAGGGCCTTATTTTGCCGATACGGTCTAGCATGGCCAGGGATTTGGAGACAGAAATACCTTATCAGCAGGCGGTGAGCATTGCCAGGAGGATCGAGAGTATGCTCCTGTCACGACCCGGATTTTCCCCCAACATCGGGATCGTGATGGCGCCTACTCGTGGTAGCTAGGCAAGCCACTGTATTCATACTATCCTGTTTTTAACACAATTTTAATTAAATAAATGCGGAATACTTTACCGAAACAGAGATAACTAATTACAAGATGAAAGTCATACTGAAATCCTCTACCCAAGACGTGGAGTCACCAACTCACAAACTACTATTGAATACTACACATATAAGTTTTGAAATAAATATAACATAATTTTGTTTGTCTCGGAACAAAGAGACTACAGCTAGTAACATAAGTAAAGAGAGAGACGTCGGGCTTGCGGACGTCTGCAAGCTACCTCGGTCTCAAATATGATCAACTCCCACGCAATCGATTTACTGCTGCTGCTCCTGATCGTAACCTGGACCTGTGCAAAAACGCACGAAGTGTAGTATCAGCACAACCGACCCCATGTGCTGGTAAGTGCCTGGCCTATCCCGGCGAAGTAGTGACAAGCCTAGGACCAGACACCCACATAAACCTGTGCAATTCAATATATATGTATACCACAAAATAACAAGAAATAACCAAGTAATAACACAATAAAGAATATCTCAAAGAATTCAACAATTAACAACAGTTAATAAGTTCACAAGGAAAACAAAGTATAATGGAAACACATGTAATATCAAGTCAAGGAATAGCAAACAATTGCACGGCATCACCCTTCGTGCTTTTACTCTCATCCTCACCAAATAAGCAAATAAAGTACACGGCATCACCCTTCGTGCTTTTACTCTCATCCTCACATCCATAGTACGGCATGATACTTCGTACATGGTTCAATAACAGGGCACGGCATGATCCTTCGTGCATAATCAATAAAACATGGCACGGCATTAACCTTCGTGCATAAATAATAAATCAAGGCACGGCATCACCCTTCGTGCATTATCACTCTTCCTCATCCAAATAACAATCACAGTTAAGGGCAAAGAAAGAAGCAGAAATTCATAAACTGTCCCAACAAGGGCAATCAATAATTATCTTCACAACAAGTCCCGACAAGGGAGAACAATAACAATTCATCTGTAAATATATCTCAAAATAAGCATTTTCAACGACTCACGGTCATACTAGACGCCAGTGTATGGATGCTCGTCACCACAGCCCATACACCGCACTCGATCACATAACACATAACACATAATCCTATTCCCTCAAGCTAGGATAGAACAAACACTTACCTCGAATGTTTATGAACAATTCAATCCATGGCAATGTCTTTTTCTTTCAAATTTGGCTCCAGTCCAATCGTATCTATACAAAATTGATTTAATATCATCAATACTACTCAACAAACTAATTCATAAGGCCAATTACAACTTTTACAACATTCTGCCCGGAATAGTAAATTTCGACCCCGGGCCCACATGGTCAGAACTCGGGGTTCGGACCAAAATCCGATTACCCATCCCCCCACGAGTTCAAGTATATGATTTGTTTCAAAATCGGACCTCAATTGGAGGTCCAATTTCCCAATTTACGAAAAACCCTATATTCTATCAAAAACAAGAAATTCTACCATGAAAACCTTTGATTTCTATTGAAAAACATGTTTAATGATGTTAGGAATTGAAAGAATTAAGTAAAATGTGACTTACAATTGTTTTGAAGAAGAAGGAATCTGTGAAGAATCGCAAATGGGTGTTTTTGGTTTGTAAAAAGTGAAGAAATGAACTGAAAATCGTGTTTTACAGGTCTCTGTGTTCGCATTTGCGAACTTGGGTTCGCAATTGCGAACCCCGACCAATTTCTGGAGTTGAAAAATAAGCTAAGGCTGGAAAGTTCGCATTTGCGAACATTTGTTCGCATTTGTGAAGTCTAGGCAGTTGCTGGGGATTTCGCATTTGCGAAATAATGTTCAAATTTGCGAACAAGCTGGATTCTGGGCTTTTTCGCAATTGCGACACATTCTTCGCAATTGCGAAGACAGGCAATATACTGAAGGCCTCGCATTTGCGAGGTTAAGTTCACAATTACGAACTATGGTCCAGGTGTGCCCAGTGTCGCATTTGCGACACTTTGTTCGCATTTGCGAACTTGGTTGGTTCTGGCAGGCATCGCATTTGCGATAATGGGTTCGCATTTGCGAACCCAGCCTTGAACTGCCTTCTTCGCATTTGCGAGAAATTCTTCGCAAATGCGAAGCCAACAGCTAGGTGAAAAACCAGCAGTGCATAAATTCAGAAATTGATCCTACGGCCTATCAAATCTTTACCCGAGCCCCCGGGCTCCAAACCAAACATGTACACAACATCAAAAACACATTATGAACTTGTTCGTGCGATCACATCACCAATATCACATCGTTTTCATCAAATCAAGCCTCAAATTCATGATTTTCATACTTTTGGTTTTTCAAAACTTTCAAACTTGGAACTCAAGGTCCAAAACGTCTCAAACGACATCCGAATGTCACCAAACTTTACAGAAATCACATATATAATATTTAAGACTTGTACCGGGCGTCGGAACCAAAATACGAGCCCGATACCAAGGTCAATTAATTCATTTCCTTTAACAATTACATCAAAAACAATTTTATAGAAAAATTCATAACTTGGGCTCTTGGCCTCATAATTCGACTCCGGACGTATGTCCAAGTCCCGTATTTTCCTACGGACCTTTCGGGACCATCCAATCTCGGGTCCGGATCCGTTTACCAAACACATGTCATCACTTATTTTATTAATCATTTCGAGCTTCTGAGGCCTTGAAAACCTCATTCTATGTTGCCTCGATTTACGTGCAACATCCGGGCATGTGGCCGGAAAGTTTTTATGTTGAAATATATGAAAAATGTGAGAAATTTGAAGAATTTTGATATTAATATTGATATGGTTGACTTCGGTCAACATTTTTGGTAAACGGACCCGGACCCGAGATTGGATAGTCCCGGAAGGTCCGTAGGAAAATATGGGACTTGGACATGCGTCCGGAGTCGAATTCCGAGGCCTAGAGCCCAAGTTATGAATTTTTCTGTGAAAATGTTTTTGATGTAATTATTAAAGGAAAATGAATTCATTGACCTTGGTATCGGGCTCGTATTTTGGTTCCGACGCCCGGTACAAGTCTTAAATATTATATATGTGCTTTCTGCAAATTTTGGTGAGATTTGGATGTCGTTTGATATGTTTTGGACCTTGAGTTCCAAGTTTGAAAGTTTTGAAAACCAAAAGAATGAAAATCATGAACTTGAGGCTTGATTTGATGAAAACGATGTGATATTGGCGATGTGATCGCACGAACAATTTTGTGTGATATTCTAGGAGGTGTTGGTATTTTTGGTTGAGGTCCCGGCTGCCTCGGGGTGATTTCGGATGGTTAACGGGAATTTTTGAAGTTGGAAAACTTCATAATAGGCGAAAATGTAAATGAGTGTGCACAAGACCTCACTTTAAACGATCATATATCCCGTTATATAAAGAGTTGTGTGACCCACAACCTATCAAATTAAAGCCCTTTGAGTCTAGTGTCCAGCGCAACAAACCGTGTGTCATTTGGATGTCTATACAGAAAGTTATGGTCATTTTACTGGGCATGTGTCAGTAGCGCGGCCTTAGCGCGGGAGCGCTAGTAGCCCGCGCTAATGGGTTATTTTCTGCCTTAACTCGCGCTAATTAGCGCGGGCGCGCTAGTAGCAGGCCCTAAATATACCTAAGGACGGGAAATGACAGAATTTGAGTCATTTGTCAAGCCTAGGGCTTCCCCAACACCCCCAATTCGACCAAGGCACTCAATTGCACTCTTAAGGTAAGCTTTTAAGTGTGTTTCCATGGTGATTTCTCTTCTCAATCACTAGTTACAGCATGATTTTGGTTGGATTTCATAGGATTTCTTCAAAATCTCAAGAACACCCCAAAGTTGTCTTTCAAGATTTGATCTACAAGAGGTAATCCTACACCTTAGACTTACACATATGGTGTTATTATGGGAATATGAGTATGAATCAAGTATTACAACTTATAGTATGGTTGTTGGAAGCCATAAGTCCCCAATTTAAATACATGAACATGGTAGGGATTTAAATGTGTATATTTGTTGGAATTTTGTTGGTGTGGGTGTGAATGGTTGACCACACACATGATGTTAGGAGTATAAATTGCTAAAGAATGATAGGAAGATGAATTGTTGGTTAATGGTGATAGTTGGAGGAACCAATGCTATAGTTAAGAGGTGTAAATATTTATGCCTGCAAGATGTTTGATAATAGGCCTAGATGGCACAAGTTATGGGATTTATGACTAATATTGGCCCTATTGAATGTGGTATTGTAGATTGAAGTTACATAACTATATTGGATCATTGTAGTATCATTAAGGGACGAATTTCAGATATGTACGGCTAAATCCCATCTTTTAGAAATCGAACTTCATCGATGCTTGTATGAATTTGGATAGATTGGAAGCGCGAGGAGGCCGGTTGAGGAGCAAAGGCGGTGCGGACTAGAATTCTCGCCGGTTTGAGATTCGGCATCCGAGGTGATTGAATTGTAAGGCATTGCTATGGATTGAATTGTTCGTAAACTTTCGAGGTAAGTGTTTGTTCTATCCTAGCTTGAGGGAATAGGATTATGTGCTATGTGCTATGTGATCGAGTGCGGTGTATGGGCTGTGGTGACGAGCATCCATACACCGGCGTCTTGCATGACCGTGAGTCGTTATTAATACCTGTTGTGAGACATATTGAAAGATAACTTGTTGGACCCTTGCCGGGTTGTGGAATTGTTATTGTTCTCCCTTGCCGGGACTTGTTATGAAGTGAGATATTGATTGCCCTTGCCGGTACTTTGTTGAAATGATTATTGTGTCCCTTGCCGGGACGGTTCATGATTTGTTGTTTTCTTTCTCTGCCCTTAACTGTGATTGTTATTTGGGTGAGGAAGAGTGATAATGCACGAAGGGCGATGCCGTGCCATGATTTATTATTATTTATGCACGAAGGTTAATGCCGTGCCACGTTTTATCGATTATGCACGAAGGATCATGCCGTGCCTTGTTATTGAACCATGTACGAAGGATCATGCCGTACTATGGATGCGAGGATGAGAGTAAAAGCACGAAGGGTGATGCCGTGCACTTTATTTGCTTATTTGGTGAGGATGAGAGTAAAAGCACGAAGGGTGATGCCGTGCACTTTATTTGCTTAATTGGTGAGGATGAGAGTAAAAGCACGAAGGGTGATGCCGTGCAACTATTTGCCATTCCTTGACTTGATATTACTTGTTTTTCCATTATATTTTATTTGGGTGATGCCGTGCAACTACTTGCTATTCCTTGACTTGATATTACTTGTTTTTCCATTATATTTTATTTGGGTGATGCCGTGCAACTACTTGCTATTCCTTGACTTGATATTACTTGTGTTTCCATTATACCTTGTTTTCCTTGTGAACTTATTAACTGTTGTTAATTGTTGAGTTCTTTGAGATATTCCTTATTGTGTTATTACTAGGTTGATTCTTGTTATTTGTGGTAATATATATATATATTAAAGAATTGGGATCGGGTGGTACGCCTACCACAAGATATAATTATTGATACAATGGGATCGGGTGGTACGCCTACCACAAGATATAATTTATTGATACAGTTGGGAGCGGGTGGTACGCCTACCACGAGATATGAAAAGAAAAATAAAGAATTGAGACACGAAAGTAAGATTTAATTCTGGGGATTAGATTAATCTGGATATTATGAGTTATTGATTGTTATTGCAGAGTAGAGTATTTCCTTATAAATGTTTATGTACATATATATATATATATATATATATATATATATATATATATATATTGCAACTGCACAGGTTTATGTGGGTGTCTGGTCCTAGGCTTGTCACTACTTCGCCGGGATAGGCCAGGCACTTACCAGCACATGGGGTCGGTTGTGCTGATGCTACACTTCTGTGCATTTTTGCACAGGTCCAGGTTACGATCAGGAGCAGCAGCAGTAAATCGATTGCGTGGAAGTTAATCACATTTGAGACCGAGGTAGCTTGCGGACGTCCGCAAGCCCGGCGTCTCTCTCTTTACTTATGTTTTAGCTGTAGTCTCTTTGTTCCGAGACACACAGATTATGTTATATTTCTTTCAGACTTTTATGTGTAGTATTCGGTAGTAGTTCGTGAGTTGGTGACTCCACGTCTTGGGTAGAGGATTTTCAGTATGGTTTTACCTTAAAACTGCTTAATACTATTTCGATAAAGTCTTCCGCACTTATTTAGTTAAAGTTATGGTTTGCTGATTAATTAATTATGAAATATTATTAAAAACAGGATAGTATGAATACGGTGGCTTGCCTAGCTACCACGAGTAGGCGCCATCACGATCCCGATGTTGGGGGAAAATCCGGGTCGTGACAAGTTGGTATCAGAGCTCTAGGTTACATAGGTCTCACCACTCACGAACAAGCTTAGTGGAGTTTGAGAGGTAGGTACGGAGACGTCCGTACTTGTCCTCCAGAGTCTATTGAGTTAGGAAAAGTCTCTCATTTGTTCTTTCTTATCGTGCGAATTCATTCTTTAAATGTTAAATTGAATTTCTACTCTTGTCTTCCCACGAATGGCGAAGTCACGTACCGCTTCTTCAGCCGAACAATGGCACAGGCTGGTGATAGATCAACTATGCCTTTAAAAGTTTTACGGAGGTCGGATAGGTTTCACCAAACTCTTCCCTACCACCTTAAGCGGTGCATATTTTGAGAACCCACGGGATCGTGCTTGACCGCTGTTATGAAGAATTACAGAACGTGGGAATAGACGAATGCGAGGGGGTTCATTTTACTGTGCTATGGAGGGCAAACAGAAGTAGTGGGAAGATAATGTATTTACCACACCAGTTATGGTCCCAACGGAAGATGCAATTATATCAGGAGATCATCCAATAAATCGTGTTGGGTTTCAACGGACCTAGACGTCCGGTCGATGTGTTGGAGTTGTGAAGGACAAATATGGTGAGTTATTGGAATGTATATATATGGTATGGAAAGGTCCTCCAAATAATTTATACATATTTAAGGTTGGTTCTTTTCATGGGGTAAGAATCGCCCCCGAGAGAATGACGAAGAGTATATGAGTAAATGGGGTAGCTCAGCAGTGTTAAGCCAACATAGCAAAAGAGGAAATTGGCCGTCGATGTTTGTGACAAGCCTACGAAGAGGGCAAACCGGCCAATGCAACGCTATCTACTAAACTCTATTTTAAGAAAATGTTCTGAAGACGTCACCCGCGAGATTCTCTGCAATATGTAGTATGTGCGATCTGAACGGTTGTACCAGGTCACGATGACTGTGTCCGAATATATATTGTCATGAGCAATAAGTTAACTGATCCTTAAAGGAATTACTGTGAATGTGGAATATTGGAGAAATACAATTTTAGGAAAGCACTCAGGCTACACGCTCCATTGCAGTTAATAATTATCCTACATGGCCAGCCAGATGTAGAGGTTATGATGTTAGAGGTGGAGGTGAAAATCCTAGAGGTGGAGACCCAGCCATTGATATAATTTTTATGATATGAGGGAGGTCACTACACCAAATGTGGTCATCACACGTATAATTCGGATTGTTATAGACAGAATAATTTTCCCTTAATTTGATTTGGTTTTTGAAAGAAAATTTAGGCGAGTCCTTTTAACATGCTCCATTCATGAGCGAGCATCGTAATCATCAAATCTACTTAGGGAAATACTCACGTTGAGATATTACATGAGGATAGACATCCCTATTATTAGGTGTTAGTCACTAAAATATCCATGAGGCTAAGAGTGACTTTATATTACTTATTACAGTGGGTTTTGATATAATTTTCGGGATAACTAATTTTAATCGTTAATTGTGCTCTCTATCAGTATGAGGGCTTATTTTATGTCGTGATTATCTTTGACGGACAATTATTGAAAGGAAGAAAGAAAGTAAATGAAAAATTTCAGATGATATGATGTGCAAGCACTGTGATTCAGAGTTGAGGATGAGATCCTCCAATTTTTGGCATAATGTGAAATATTTCTAAGCCGAGCTTCAAGCTGCGGTGGATATCATATGAGGACTGGGTCCTGGTAGTAAGAGTTTATGTGTTTAAAATTCTTCTTTTATGAAATTAATATTTTTGTATTGCATTCGTAAATAAGAGTCATGCCCGTTAGGACTATTTGACAATTTTTGTATAGTTTCTATTCATATTTAGCCATTTCTATTTTGAAACCGTTGAACTTAGCCTTTGAGACGAGCACCCAGGTGTGTATAAATATGACTCATTAATTCAACAAATAATCACGAGGTCTCCATACCTCATTCTGAGTAAAGTGGGATTTGTAGAATAAGGTATTTGATAACAGGGTTAATTGACGATGTTGTAATTTAAGAACAACTCTTATGGCCAGACTTCAGAGTCATGGATATGTGCATACGCATGAGGTGTTCGTGCCTTATTTAGACTTGTTCGTTGTAGTCTTCATTGTTTCCATGTTGACATACTCCTGCAGTCATGAGGAGCATGCGCAACATCTCAGAGTGACTTTGCAGACTCTGAAGGATAATCAGCTATATGCCAAATTTTTGAAATGTGAGTTCTGGTTGAGTTCGGTAGCATTTTTGGGTCACATTGTATCAGTGGAAGGTATTCAAGTGGAACCAAAGAAGATTGAGGCGATCCAGAATTGGCCTCGACCAGCTTCAGTGACTGAGATCCGGAGTTTCTTGGGGTTAGCAGGTTACTACCGTCGATTTGTAGAGGGTTTTCTTTTATTGCAGCCCCGATGACCAGGTTGACCCAGAAGGGTTCCCTGTTCCAGTGGTCAGATGAGTGTGAGGGGAGCTTTCAGAAGCTCAAGACAGCCTTGACTACAGCACCAGTGCTGATACTACCTACGGGTGCAGGGCCTTATACAATTTACTGTGATCCCGTCCCATATTGGGCTTGGTGCAGTGTTAATGCAGGATGGCAAGGTTATTGCCTATGCTTCGAGGCAGTTGAAGATGCATGAAAAGAATTACCCGGTGCATGATCTAGAATTTGCGGCGATTATTCACGCATTGAAGATCTGGAGGCAATATTTGTATGGTGTAGTATGTGAAGTATACACCGATCATAAGAGTCTTCGATATTTGTTTAAACAAAAGAGTTGAATTTGAGGCAGAGAAGGTGGCTGGTATTGCGGAAAAATTATGATGTCACCTTTTTATATCATCAGGGAAAAAGCAAACGTGGTGGCTGACGCTTTGAGTAGGAAGTCAGCCAGTATGGGCAGTCTTGTTTATATTCCAGTCAATCAGAGGCCAATTGCTTTGGATGTTCGGTCCTTGGCCAATCGATTTGTGAGGTTGGATATTTCTGAGCCTAGTCGAGCACTAGCTTGTGCGATCGCTCGCTCTTCATTATTGGAGCGTATCCGCGATCAACAATATAATGATTCCTATTTATGTGACCTTAGAGACACGGTTCAGCGAGGAGGTGCTAATCAGGTCACCTTAGATGCTGATGGGATCAATTCCTGCCTTTGGCAGAGTTTGCTTATGATAATAGTTATCAATCGAGCATCCGGATGGCTCCTTATGAAGCGTTTTATGGTAGGCGGTGTCGTTCTCCGGTTGAATGGTTTGAACCGGGAGAAACTCGGTTATTCGGTATAGATTTATTTCAGGAGGCCTTAGATAAGGTCAAGATTATTCAAGATAGGCTTCGCACAGCTCAGTCTAGACAAAAGAGCTATGCAGATCGCAAGGTTCGAGAGATAACTTTCATGATTAGGGAACGAGTATTGCTCCGAGTGTCGCCTATGAAGGGCGTGATGAGGTTCGGTAAGAAGGGCAAGCTCAGCCCTAGGTATATTGGCCCATTTGAGATTCTAGACCGAGTGGGAGGGGTGGCTTACAGACTAGCTTTGCCGCCTAGCTTATCAGCCGTGCATCCAGTTTTTCATGTATCTATGCTTCGGAGATACCACGACGATCCCACACATGTGTTAGACTTCAACACTGTCCAATTGGACAATGATCTATCTTACGAGGAGGAGCCGGTGACCATTCTAGACCGGCAGGTTCGACAGTTGAGGTCAAAGAGTTATCCTTCTGTGCGTGTTCAGTGGAGAGGTCAGCCTCCTGAGGCATCGACCTGGGAGTCCGAGTCTGATATGCGGAGCCGCTACCCATATTTGTTTCCTCACTCAGGTACTTCTTTCTTTTGTCCGTTCGAGGACGAACGGTTGTTTTAGAGGTGGAGAATGTGACGACCCAAAGGGGTCATCACTAATTTTATTAATCATTTCGAGCTTCTGAGGCCTTGAAAACCTCATTCTATGTTGCCTCGATTTACGTGCACGATCCGGGCATGTGGCCGGAAAGTTTTTATGTTGAAATATATGAAAAATGTGAGAAATTTGAAGAATTTTGATATTAATATTGATATGGTTGACTTCGGTCAACATTTTTGGTAAACGGACCCGGACCCGAGATTGGATAGTCCCGGAAGGTCCGTAGGGAAATATGGGACTTGGACATGCGTCCGGAGTCGAATTCCGAGGCCTAGAGCCCAAGTTATGAATTTTTCTGTGAAAATGTTTTTGATGTAATTATTAAAGGAAAATGAATTCATTGACCTTGGTATCGGGCTCGTATTTTGGTTCCGATGCCCGGTACAAGTCTTAAATATTATATATGTGCTTTCTGCAAAGTTTGGTGACATTTGGATGTCGTTTGATATGTTTTGGACCTTGAGTTCCAAGTTTGAAAGTTTTGAAAACCAAAAGAATGAAAATCATGAACTTGAGGCTTGATTTGATGAAAACGATGTGATATTGGCGATGTGATCGCACGAACAAGTTTGTATGATATTCTAGGAGGTGTTGGTATTTTTGGTTGAGGTCCCGGGTGCCTCGGGGTGATTTCGGATGGTTAACGGGAATTTTTGAAGTTGGAAAACTTCATAATAGGCGAAAATGTAAATAAGTGTGCACAAGACCTCACTTTAAACGATCATATCTCCCGTTATATAAAGAGTTGTGTGACCCACAACCTATCAAATTAAATCCCTTTGAGTCTAGTTTCCAACGCAACAAACCGTGTGTCATTTGGATGTCTATACAGAAAGTTATGATCATTTTACTGGGCATGTGTCAGTAGCGCGTCCTTTGCGCGGGAGCGCTAGTAGCCCGCACTAATGAGTTATTTTCTGCCTTAACTCGCGCTAATTAGCGCGGGCGCGCTAGTAGCAGGCCCTAAATATACCTAAGGACGGGAAATAACAGAATTTGAGTCATTTCTCAAGCCTAGGGCTTCCCCAACACCCCCAATTCGACCAAGGCACTCAATTGCACTCTTAAGGTAAGCTTTTAAGTGTGTTTCCATGGTGATTTCTCTTCTCAATCACTAGTTACAACATGATTTTGGTTGGATTTCATAGGATTTCTTCAAAATCTCAAGAACACCCCAAAGTTGTCTTTCAAGATTTGATCTACAAGAGGTAATCCTACACCTTAGACTTACACATATGGTGTTATTATGGGAATATGAGTATGAATCAAGTATTACAACTTATAGTATGGTTGTTGGAAGCCATAAGTCCCCAATTTAAATACATGAACATGGTAGGGATTTAAATGTGTATATTTGTTGGAATTTTGTTGGTGTGGGTGTGAATGGTTGACCACACACATGATGTTAGGAGTATAAATTGCTAAAGAATGATAGGAAGATGAATTGTTGGTTAATGGTGATAGTTGGAGGAACCAATGCTATAGTTAAGAGGTGTAAATATTTATGCCTGCAAGATGTTTGATAATAGGCCTAGATGGCACAAGTTATGGTATTTATGACTAATATTGGCCCTATTGAATGTGGTATTGTAGATTGAAGTTACATAACTATATTGGATCATTGTAGTATCATTAAGGGACGAATTTCAGATATGTACGGCTAAATCCCATCTTTTAGAAATCGAACTTCATCGATGCTTGTATGAATTTGGATAGATTGGAAGCGCGAGGAGGCCGGTTGAGGAGCAAAGGCGGCGCGGACTAGAATTCTTGCCGGTTTGAGATTCGGCATCCGAGGTGATTGAATTGCAAGGCATTGCTACGGATTGAATTGTTCGTAAACTTTCGAGGTAAGTGTTTGTTCTATCCTAGATTGAGGGAATAGGATTATGTGCTATGTGCTATGTGATCGAGTGCGGTGTATGGGCTGTGGTGACGAGCATCCATACACTGGCGTCTTGCATGACCGTGAGTCGTTATTAATACCTGTTGTGAGACATATTGAAAGATAACTTGTTGGACCCTTGCCGGGTTGTGGAATTGTTATTGTTCTCCCTTGCCGGGACTTGTTATGAAGTGAGATATTGATTGCCCTTGCCGGGACTTTGTTGAAATGATTATTGTGTCCCTTGCCGGGACGGTTCATGCTTTGTTGTTTTCTTTCTCTGCCCTTAACTGTGATTGTTATTTGGGTGAGAAAGAGTGATAATGCACGAAGGGTGATGCCGTGCCATGATTTATTATTATTTATGCACGAAGGTTAATGCCGTGCCACGTTTTATCGATTATGCACGAAGGATCATGCCGTGCCTTGTTATTGAACCATGTACGAAGGATCATGCCATACTATGGATGTGAGGATGAGAGTAAAAGCACGAAGGGTGATGCCGTGCACTTTATTTGCTTATTTGGTGAGGATGAGAGTAAAATCACGAAGGGTGATGCCGTGCACTTTATTTGCTTATTTGGTGAGGATGAGAGTAAAAGCACGAAGGGTGATGCCGTGCAACTATTTGCCATTCCTTGACTTGATATTACTTGTTTTTCCATTATATTTTATTTGGGTGATGCCGTGCAACTACTTGCTATTCCTTGACTTGATATTACTTGTTTTTCCATTATATTTTATTTGGGTGATGCCGTGCAACTACTTGCTATTCCTTGACTTGATATTACTTGTGTTTCCATTATACCTTGTTTTCCTTGTGAACTTATTAACTGTTGTTAATTGTTGAGTTCTTTGAGATATTCCTTATTGTGTTATTACTTGGTTGATTCTTGTTATTTGTGGTAATATATATATATTAAAGAATTGGGATCGGGTGGTACGCCTACCACAAGATATAATTATTGATACAATGGGATCAGGTGGTACGCCTACCACAAGATATAATTTATTGATACAGTTGGGAGCGGATGGTACGCCTACCATGAGATATGAAAAGAAAAATAAAGAATTGAGACACGAAAGTAAGATTTAATTCTGTGGATTAGATTAATCTGGATATTATGAGTTATTGATTGTTATTGCAGAGTAGAGTATTTCCTTATAAATGTTTATGTACATATATATATATATATATATATTGCAACTGCACAGGTTTATGTGGGTGTCTGGTCCTAGGCTTGTCACTACTTCGCCGGGATAGGCCAGGCACTTACCAGCACATGGGGTCGGTTGTGCTGATACTACACTTCTGTGCGTTTTTGCACAGGTCCAGGTTACGATCAGGAGCAGCAGCAGTAAATTCGATTGCGTGGAAGTTAATCACATTTGAGACCGAGGTAGCTTGCGGACGTCCGCAAGCCCGGCGTCTCTCTCTTTACTTATGTTTTAGCTGTAGTCTCTTTGTTCCGAGACACACAGATTATGTTATATTTCTTTCAGACTTTTATGTGTAGTATTCAGCAGTAGTTCGTGAGTTGGTGACTCCACGTCTTGGGTAGAGGATTTTCAGTATGGTTTTACCTTAAAACTGCTTAATACTATTTCGATAAAGTCTTCCGCACTTATTTAGTTAAAGTTATGGTTTGTTGATAAATTAATTATGAAATATTATTAAAAACAGGATAGTATGAATATAGTGGCTTGCCTAGCTACCACGAGTAGGCGCCATCACGATCCTGATGTTGGGGGAAAATCCGGGTCGTGACATGTGAATTTCGTAATAAAATGATTAATAAAAATAAGTGATGACCCTTTGGGTCGTCACAGCTCCCTAGAGAGCGGGGAGAGAGGGAGGCCAAGAGGTCTCGTGAGTCGGGATATTTCTCTGGTGCCCGCACTTCAGCAGCCAGTCATTTTAGCAGGGGTTATTTCGGTCGACCAGTTCACTCCGCATTGCCAGCAGCCGGTAGTACTCCATCTCTTCCAACACCTCAAGAGCCTTATTATGCTCTCCCAGTTAGCAGTGCACCTCCTGCGCGGGGTACTTCCAGGGTCAGACTAGTGGGGGTGAGGCCGGTCAGTCACAGCCACCACATCCTCCCGGAGCTTGCTTTGAGTGCGGGGATACTCGTCATTTGGTTAGGGAGTGCCCCAGGCGTAGGAGGGGAGCACCTCCTCAGTCTTCGCAGCCTCAGCGTGGTTCGCAGGGCCAGCTGATAATAGGTGAAAACTAAGTAGTTTAGCCATTATTTATGCGTCCATTTAAGTATGATCCAATAACATAATTTATGAATTTGATAAGATATAAGCTATTAATTTGTGATTTGTACACTGTGCAGAAAAAGGAGCTTATATCTACAATTGGAAATGTTATGGCACAATTTTGGAGCAAAAACAGTCCTTCGGAGTTGAGTCTTTACGATCAAGAAACAAGCTTTAATGAGAAATTCTCCCAGGTGCGCGAAGTGACCATTTCACGCAGATGAAGAATTAATTGGACTACAGATGCACGAAGTGTCCACTTCGCGCACCACTTCGCGCAGAATAGTCCGGTTAAAATAATTTTTTTAAGGTTGAAAATTAAGAGACATACAATTCCACTCAAAGTTAATTAGTGCAATCTTATATCATGGAGAAGATCAGATTTTAGGCATTATTGAAGTAGAGTGGAAATATACTATTCATCTTAGAGAGAAGATTTTGAGAGAAAAATCATTGGGAGTGTTCTTGAAGCAAAGAAAGGAGTTGAAGAGCAAGCTTTGAATAGCAACAAATTAAAGAGTTCATCTAAACCTTCATCTTGTATTTTTCTTTGTAGTATTTTAGACATCAATATTATTGATTTTAGTGTGAACATGAGTAGCTAAACTCTCTAGTATTCTTGGGTCATGAATGTTAGCTGATCTTGTTATTTGAAGCTTAGATTGATTTTATTGAAGATATTGATATGGGTTGTTTATTTGATTTTAATCTTAATTATTTTACTGCGTAGCTAACAGTGAAATATTATTTACGAACTTTGAATTAAACTTGATAAAGGAAATTCTTGGTTGCATATAAAATTAAATAGAACAAGATTTGAATCTCGGGCATCGAGCGAAGGATTTGCAATTAAGATAGATATATACTTAATTGCCTTGTTTGGTTAAATAATAAGAGTTTGAAATGCATTCTTGTTAATATTAATATCATAGAAATATAGATATTGATTTAACATGGATAAATTCATAAGAACTTGAAAGATTCTTATGAATATTATTAACCTTATAATCAATAATCCAGATAATTAAATAAATCGATTCTAAGTAGAAAAATAGCATGATTACTAGCAAGTCCATGACCCTGGAATATATTTGTCTATACTATTATAAAAATATTGTGAATTGGGTGTAGTAATTTCATCTTGAATAATTGTGACATTATTAATTGAATTACAAAGTAGTTCATATATACTTTCGAATTACATAGTATAAATCAAGAATTAGTTAATTTAATATCAGTCAATAAGCTAATAAAAATTCTTCGTGGGAACGATACTTTACTTATTACTATACTACTTGTCGATCACGTACACTTGCGTGAGTGTTTTGGTCGCAACAAGTTTTTGGCGCCGTTGCCGGGGAATTTGAAATTAGCTCCTTGACTGTTTTACTATTTTGTAGTTGGTAATAGAAAATATAAAAAGAAATTTTCATCTATTTGTTTGTGTTATACATGTTCTTTTCTTGAATGCGGAGGAGCAGAAGCACAAACAATCTTTTCCCATTTGATCCTGAAATTGAAAGAACAATTCATAGAACAAGGAGAGAGTGGGGAGCTCAATATAAAACAGAAGGAGAGTTGAACATTCAAATTCAACCACAGCCAACAGTGATGGCAGGAAATGAGGAACGAGCGGTGATTGAAGCCGCAAGACCCAGTCTGGCTAATATGACTCAGGCTATTGTGAAGCCTGATATTACTGGGCACTTTGAGTTGAAACAATATATGGTGCAGCTGATTCAGTCTACAGGGCAATTTGTGGGTCTACCTCATGAAGATCCACAAAGACATATTCAGAACTTTTTGAAAATTACGGATACTTACAATTATCCAAATGTTTCCAAGGATTATGTAAGGCTGACACTTTTTCACTTTTCTTTGCTCAGGGAAGCTAAAGAGTGGTTAAATAAGGAACCATCAAATTGAATCCGCACATGGGATGATCTAGCAAGGAAGTTCTTAATCAAGTTCTTTCCTACTAAAAAGACAAAGATGCTGAGGAGTCAAATTCTTGGGTTTGAACAACGCTTTGGCGAGACACTTCATCAAGCATGGGAAAGGTAAAAGAAGCTACTCAGGGACTGCCCTCATCATTGTCAAACAGACGAGGTGTTAGGTCATACGGTTGTTGATGGATTAGATGAATCTTAAAAAATGAATCTTGATTCCGCTTGTGGAGGAAGTTGCATGACAAAATCTTACACTGAAATCCAACTATTGTTAAATGCATTCACTTCAAATGATAATAACTGGCAAGGTGATGAGATTCCAGAAAGGCAATGAAACAAAAATCAGCAGGGTTGCTTGAACTGGATGATGTATCGGCAATGAGAGCTGAAATTACAAGGCTATCCAACCAGATGACAAGGATGACAATGCAACAACCTCAACCCATGCAACAGGTATGACAAATGGCTATTTGTCGTGAAGTGTGTGGTGATAGCCATACAAGTGATATGTGCCCTACGAATCCAGAATCTATTTATTATGTGGGACAACAAAACAGAGGCCCAGCAAATCAGCACGCACAGTATGGAAATTCCTGCAATCCAAATTGGAGGAATCATCCTAACTTCTCATGGGGGGGTAGGGAAATCAGCAAAATCCAAATCAGTACAAACCGCATGGGGGTTTTAATCAACCTCAGAGACCACCTCAGCAGGTGGAAGAAAGCACAAATGATTTGCTGAAAAAGTTGTTGATCGACAATCAGCAGCTCAGAACTGATGTTAGGAATCTAGAAAGGCAGATGGGGCAGATAGCAACGAACCAGAACACTAGACCTACATGAGCTCTCCCCAGTGACACAGAAAAGAACCGACAGGTAAGTGCTATAACACTTAGAAGCGGGAAAGAACTTGAGGAAATCTCAAAGAAAAAGAAAGAGAAAGTTGTGCCTGAGGGAGAATTGATCCCTAAATTGATAAATGATCCAAAGAAGACTACTGAAAGTCTTGAACCAGTGGAAGTCCCAAAGTCACCCCCACCTTTTCCCAGAGACTAAAAAAGAAGAACGTTGATCGAATGTTCAGTATATTTCTGTCCATGTTGAGCCAAGTTCAATTAAATATTCCACTTGATGATGTACTTCGAGAAATCCCTATATATGCTAAGTACATCAAAGATATAGTGGCTCACAAAAGAAGATTGACTGAATATGAAACAGTCGCACTTACTGAAGAGTGCACTGCCAGGGTACAAAACAAGCTTCCACAAAAGCTTAAAGATCCAGGTAGTTTTACAATTCCTGTGCGTATTGGTGATATCGATGTAGGACGGGCTCTTTGTGATTTGGTGGCGAGCATAAATTTAATGCCCTTGTCATTTTTCAAACAATTGGGTCTTGGAGCTCCTAGACCAACCACTGTGATGTTACAGTTAGCAGACATGTCCATAGCACACCCTGAAGGGGTGATAGAAGATGTATTGTTGCAGATTGGAAAATTCATCTTTCCTGCTGATTTTATTATTATGAAGCAGATGAATTGGTGCCAATCATTCTAGGGCGACCTTTGTTAGCTATTGGTGATGCGATCATTAAAGTGAAAGAAGGGAAGATGATTCTAAGGATTGATGAGGAAGCAGTATTTAACGTATACAAAGCAATTCAACTCCCTTGTCAATATGAAGAACTTTCTATGATTTCAGTAATTGAGAATGATGAACAAAATCATGATTCAAGTGTGTATCTCAATGATTCATTAGAGAAAGCACTTACAATATTTGATAATTTGGCAACCGATGAAGAGGTTGAAGAGATGATGTACATCCTTGATACATCTTGTGCATACTTGCAAGGAACATATCCTTTTGAACCGTTGAAAAGGCCACATGGACCTCCTCCAAAGCCATCAATTGAGGAAGCCCCGAAATTGGAGCTTAAACCACTTCCATCTCACTTGCATTACGCTTATTTGGGTAGTTCTGATACATTGCCTGTTATCATTTCTTCTGATTTATCTGAATTGCAGGAGGAAAAATTGTTGAGAGTATTGCGAGAGCACAAGAGATCCATTGGGTGGACAATGTCAGACATCAAAGGTATTAGTCCTGCATTTTGCATTCATAAAATCCTAATGGAGGAAGGACACAAACCAAGTATAGAACACCAACGTCGCCTCAATCCTAACATGAAAGAAGTGGTAAGGAAAGAGGTGATCAAATGGCTTGATGCAGGTATTGTATTTCCTATCTCTAACAGCAAATGGGTGAGTCCAGTTCAGTGTGTTCCTAAGAAGGGAGGTATAATTGTGATAGTTAATGATAATAATGATGTAATACCAACAAGAACTATCACAGGGTGGAGAATTTGTATTGATTACAGAAAACTGAATAATGCCACCAGGAAGGACCACTTTCCTCTCTCTTTCATGGACCAAATGCTTGATCAATTGGCCGGCCAGGAGTATTACTGCTTCCTGGATGGTTACTCTGGGTACAATCAAATTACTATAGCCCTAGAGGACCAAGAGAAGACCACTTTTACGTGTCCTTATGGCACGTATGCATTCAAAAGAATGCCCTTTGGTCTTTGCAATGCACCTGCACGACATTTCAAAGGTGTATGATGGCCATTTTCACTGATATGGTCGAGAGGTTTGTAGAAGTATTTATGGATGATTTCTCTGTTTTCGGATGCTCTTTTGATAAATGTTTAACTAACCTCGATAAAGTGCTAGCCAGATGTGAAGAGACCAACTTGGTCCTAAACTGGGAAAAATGACATTTCATGGTAAGAGAAGGTATTGTCCTGGGACACAAAGTGTCCAAGAACGGATTGCAAGTAGACAAGGCAAAGGTTGAAGCAATTGAAAAATTGCCCCCACCCATATCTGTTAAGGGCACACGCAGTTTTCTAGGCCATGCAGGATTTTATCGAAGATTCATTAAAGATTTTTCAAAAATTTCATCTCCTCTTTGCAGGCTCCTTGAGAAAGATGCACCATTCAAGTTTGATGATGCTTGTCTGAAAGCATTTGAAGAGCTTAAAAGAAGATTGGTCACTGCACCAATCATTGTTGCTCCAGATTGGGAATTGCCTTTCGAATTAACGTGTGATGCAAATGACATAGCCATTGGTGTTGTGTTGGGACAGAGGAAGGAGAAATTTTTTTACTCCATTCATTATGCGAGCAGAACTCTAAAACCCGCTTAAATGAATTGCACTGTCACAGAGAAAGAATTACTCACAGTAGTATGGGCATTTGACAAGTTTAGATCCAACCTAGTAGGAACTAAAGTCATAGTCTATACTGACCACTCGGCTATCAAGTATCTATTTGGAAAGAAAGATGCAAAGCCAAGATTAATCCAATGGGTTCTTCTTCTGCAGGAATTTGACCTGGAGATACGAGATAGAAAAGGTACTGAGAATCAAGTGGCAGATCATTTGTCCAGATTGGAAAATAGAAGTCATGTGATTGAAGGAGACTCAATAAAAGAAACTGTGACGACCCAAAGGGTCATCACTTATTTAATTAATCATTACGAGCTTTTGAGGCCTTGAAAACCTCATTCTATGTTGCCTCAATTTGCATGCACAATCCGAGCATGTAGCCGGAAAGATTTTTTGATAGAAAATATGAATTCTATGAGAAATTTGGATAAAAATGATATTAATATTGATATGGTTGACTTCGGTCAACATTTTTGGTAAACGGATCCGGACCCGAGATTGGATGGTCCCGAGTGGTCCGTAGGAAAATATGGGACATGGACATGTGTCCGGAGTCGAATTCTGAGGCCTAGAGCCCAAGTTATGAATTTTTATGTGAAATTGTTTTTGATGTAATTATTAAAGGAAATAAATTAATTGACCTTGGTATCGGGCTCGTATTTTGGTTCCGACGCCCGGTACAAGTCTTAAATATTATATATGTGATTTCTGTAAAGTTTGGTGACATTTGGATGTCGTTTGAGATGTTTTGGACCTTGAGTTCCAAGTTAAGAAGTTTTGAAAATCAAAAGTATGAAAATCATGAGTTTGAGGCTTGATTTGATTAAAACGAAGTGATATTTGCGATATGATCGCACGAACAAGTCCATAATGTGTTTTTGAGGTTGTGTACATGTTTGGTTTGGAGCCCGGGGGGCTCGGGTAAAGATTTGATAGGCCGTTGGATGAAATTCTGAATTTTGAACTGCTGGTTTTTTTCACCCAGTTGTTGGCTTCGCAATTGCGAAGAATTTCTCGCAATTGCGAAGGGGACAGTGTAAGGCAAGGCTCGCAAATGCGAACCTTGATCGCAAATGCGAAGCCAGCCTTGTTCGCAAATGCGAACAATTGTTCGCATTTGCGAAGGTCCCCAGTGCCGCCTATGTTCGCAAATGCGAACAATAGTTCGCAAATGCGAACATTTCCCATATTTCCTTGGTTCGCAAATGCGAACCATTGTTCGCAAATGCGAACACTGCCTTATACAGCATGTGTTCGCAAATGCGAACATTGGTTCGCAAATGCGAACATCCCTTTGACTGCCAGTGTTCGCAAATGCGAACAAATGTTCGCAAATGCGAACTTCCCAGCCTTAGCTTATTTTTCAAACTCCAGAAATTGGTCGGGGTTCGCAATTGCGATCCCATGTTCGCAAATGCGAACACATAGACCTGAAAAACACGAATTTCAGTCATTTCTTCACATTTTACAAAACCAAAACACCCATTTGCGATTCTTCAAGGATTTCTTCTTCATCAAAATGATTGTAAGTCACTTTTTACTTAATTCTTTCAATTCCTAACATCATTAAACATGTTTTTCATAAGAAATCAAATATTTTCATGGTAAAATTCTTGTTTTTGTTAGAAAATAGGTTTTTCATAAATTGGGGAATTGGACCTCGAATTGAGGTCCGATTTTGAAACAAATTATATATATGAACTCGTGGGGGATGGGTAACCGGATTTTGGTCCTAACCCCGAATTCCGACCATGTGGGCCCGGGGTTGAAATTCACTATTCCGGGCAGAATGTTGTAAAAGTTGTATTTACTCTTAAGAATTAGTTTGTTGAGTAGAATTGATGATATTAAATCAATTGTGTACAGATACGGTTGGATTGGAGCCAAATTGAAAGAAAAGGCATTTCCACGGAGTGAATTGTTCATAAGCATTCGAGGTAAGTGTTTGTTCTATCCTAGCTTGAGGGAATAGGATTATGTGTTATGTGTTATGTGATCGAGTGCGGTGTATGGGCTGTGGTGACGAGCATCCATACACCGGCGTCTAGTATGACCGTGAGTCGTTGGAAAATAATTATTTTGAGATATATTACAGATGAATTGTTATTGTTCTCCCTTGTTGGGACTTGTTGTGAAGATAATTATTGATTGCCCTTGATGGGACGGTTTATGAATTGTTGTTTCTTTCTTTGCCCTCAACTGTGATTGTTATTTGGGTGAGGAAGAGTGATAATGCACGAAGGGTGATGCCGTGCCATGTTTATTTATTTATGCACGAAGGTTAATGCCGTGCCATGTTTATTTATTGATTATGCACGAAGGATCATGCCGTGCCCTGTTATTGAACCATGTACGAAGGATCATGCCGTACTATGGATGTGAGGATGAGAGTAAAAGCACGAAGGGTGATGCCGTGTACTTTATTTGTTTATTTGGTGAGGATGAGAGTAAAAGCACGAAGGGTGATGCCGTGTAATTGCTTGCTATTTCTTGAATTGATATTACTTGTGTTTACATTATACTTTGTTTTTCCTTGTGAAATTATTAACCGTGGTTAATTGTTGAATTCTTTAAGATATTCCTTATTGTGTTAATACTTGATTATTTCTTGTTATTTTGTGGTACACATATATATATTGAATTGCACAGGTTTATGTGAGTGTCTGGTCCTAGGATTGTCACTACTTCGCCGGGATAGGCCAGGCACTTACCAGCACATGGGGTCGGTTGTGCTGATGCTACACTTCTGTGCGTTTTTGCACAGGTCCAGGTTACGATCAGGAGCAGCAGCAGCAGTAAATAGATTGCGTGGGAGTTGATCATATTTGAGACCGAGGTAGCTTGCAGACGTCCGTAGGCCCGGCGTCTCTTTCTTTATTTATGTTATTAGTTGTAGTCTCTTTGTTCCGAGACAAACAGAATTATGTTATATTTCCTTCAGACTTTTATGTGTAGTATTCCATAGTAGTTCGTGAGTTGGTGACTCCACGTCTTGGGTAGAGGATTTTATTATGATTTTCACCTTGTGAATTGTTATTTCCATTTTGATAAAGCATTCCGCATTTATTTAATTAAAATTGTGTTAAAAATAGGATAGTATGAATACAGTGGCTTGCCTAGCTACCACGAGTAGGCGCCATCACGATCCTGATGTTGGGGGAAAATTCGGGTCGTGACAGAAACATTCCCAGATGAACATCTGTTAGCCATCACATCTAATGAAACTCCATGGTCTGTTGACTTTGTAAATTATATTGCAAGTGGAGTGATGCCATCAGAAATCATAGCGGATCAATGGAGAAAATTCTTTCATGATGTGAAATCATATATGTGGGATGAGCCCTTTCTCTACAAACAATGTGCTGACCAATTGGTAAGAAGGTGTGTACCTGAAGAAGAAATGAATGACATCTTCCATGACTGTCATTATTCTTCATATAGAGGTCATCATGGTGGAGATAGAACAACACAAAAGGTTCTCCAATCAGGTTTTTACTGGCCATCCTTATTTAAAGATGCTCATGCGTTTGTTAAAACTTGTGACGGGTGTCAAAGAACAGGTACAATCACAAAGAGAAATGAGATGCCTTTGCAGAATATTTTGGTGGTGGAAATGTTTGATGTATGGGGAATTTACTTCACGGGACCATTTCCAGGTTCTAATGGTCATAGATACATTCTGGTTGCAGTAGACTATGTGTCTAAGTGGGTTGAAGTCATTGCTCTTCCTACTAATGATGCAAAAGTTGTGGTAAGTTTTGTTAAGAAACACATTTTCACACGCTTTGGAACTCCAAGGGTGTTGATAAGTGATGGAGGAACACACTTTTGCAACAAACTGTTTAAAAATGTTTTATCAAAATATGGGATAAAACACAAAGTTGCTACTGCGTAGCACCCTCAAACGAGTGGTCAAGTTGAAGTATCTAATCGAGAGATAAAACAGATTTTGGAGAAAACAATTAATGCAAATAGGAAGGATTGGTCTGTTAAATTAGAAGATGCTTTGTGGGCCTACCGAACTGCATTCAAGACTCCAATAGGTACTTCTCCATACGGGTTAGTTTATGGAAAGGCATGTCATTTGCCTGTTGAACTTGAACACAAAGCTTATTGGGCAATCAAAAAGTTAAATGTGGATATGGATTTAGCTGGTGAAAAAAGGCTGCTACAACTCAACGAACTTGATGAGTTTAGATTGAATGCTTATGAAAATGCCAAGTTGTATAAATAAAGGACCAAGAGATGGCATGATAAGCATATCCAACATCGTGAGTTTGAGCCGGGGCAGCAAGTTCTGTTATTCAATTCTAGGTTGAAACTCTTTCCAGGAAAGCTCAAATCCCGTTGGTCAGGACCTTTTGTGGTGGTAAATGTGAGTCCCTATGGAGCAATAGAATTAAGGGAACAAAACTCAAGTGAAACTTTTCTGGTGAATGGACAAAGAGTGAAACATTATTGGGGTGGTGACGTTAATCGTCACAAGATCTAGATTGAACTAAATGATGTTTGATGAATTGTGAAGTCGTGATGCGGCAGTAAATCAGGCACTTATTGGGAGGCAACCCAATAATAGCGATATTTGTCATTTTTTTTAGTGTGTTATTTTCTTCATTTTTAGTTTGTTTGGGTGTTAATTGTGTGTTGATAATTGTAGGACAACAAGGAGGGATGCTAAGGTATGACTTCATTGTTTGGTTGTAAAAAAAAAAAAAAATTCCCCAGTTGCTTGAAGTCCTGCGCGAAGTCATCACTTCGCGCACACTTCGCGAACCTTAAGCAGAATGTTCGAAAAACTGCGCGAAGTCGTGCGTGAAGTGACCACTTCGCGCACCTGAGATGGGGTGTGTATTTACTTTGTTTATTTTTGTTCTAACCGAGATTAAACATACCTCTTCCATTTTCTCTCTCAAAGAACCCTAAAATCTCATCTCTTCTCCAAACCCTAACCTCAAATACCATAATTCTTCTTCCTAATCGCTCTAAAACTCTTCAACAACTATTAAAAGCTCTTCATCCTTTGTCAAATTTCATCCTAATCCCATCAAGGTAAGAACCCTAGACTTTTAATTTCTTTATTTTTTTAATTTTGTTTTTTTATAACTACTCAAGGCTTTAATTTGTCAAAATAGTTGATATATATGTTAGAAATTATAGGTTGTATAATGTTTTTGTAGTATTTATGTTGTTTATGATAAATTAGAAGTTCTTGTTCAAACTTAGAATATTTGAGCAATGTTAATAGAATTTAGCATAGTTTGATATACTTGTGGGGTTAAAATTGTGTATAAATGGGATGGGTAGGACATGAATTGGTTATAGCTGAATTTTGGTTGGGAAATCCCTAACCAAAGCATTAACAATAAGGATGAAATAGGCTTGCCCACAATGTGTTTGAGGAAAGTCCTCAAAGAAGTTTGATAGAGCAATTGTACTCAATTTTTCGTGTGAATTCTGAGAAACCGCATTGAAACACATTATCTATTCATCTTAGAGTAATGTGTCATTGTCTTGTAGGAATTATGGCACCAAAAAGACGATTAACTTCAGGAGCATCTTCCAGCCGATCATGAGCAAATCCGGTAATCAATTATGATTCAAGAAGGTTTACTTCGCCCGAAGCTCAAACCCGGTTCAACAACAAAAGAACAAAGAAACCAATTCCAGAAAGGGGCATTGATGCTAAAAATCTTCAAGAAATTTGCCCTAACATGTACCAAAAGTTGATTAAACGGGGGCTTCAAGTCTTTATCAATGAGCCTGAGGCTGCAAATGAAACAGTAGTTCGCGAATTCTATGCGAATGTACCTGAACATCAAAATAACATTGTGACTGTGCGCAGAAGACATGTCAATGCAACAATTGAGGCAATTAGAGCAAGTTACAATTTACCTGATACTGTGCTAGAGAATTAAGATTTATATGAGTATGGAAAATGTCCTAATAATGCAAAATGGGAAAGATTCTTTTCAAAGATTTGCATCACGAGAGTTGATATAGAATGGTTAGAGAGTGGTGAAAAAATTCATTCATCATCTCTAACTCAAGAAGCAAAAACCTGGCTTTATGTGATCAATAGCAGGCTACTTCCTTCAAAGAACACAACTGAAGTTAACGGTCCCAGAGCTGCACTGATATGGTGTCTTGTAGAGAATTTGGCTTTTGATGGGGCAAAAATTATTCATGAAGAAATGTTTATTAGAAGCCCAAATCGTAAGTTTGGCTTTTTCTTCCCATCACTAGTCACTTTACTTTGCAGGCAAGCACAGGTACCAGAGGATCCTGATGTGGATATAGCTGTAAGGAAGGCATTGAATATAAAACCCAAGAGAGGTGGAGCTGAAGAATATAGCTCAGAAGATGAAGATAATGATGGAGGAAATCAACCAATGGACACAGACAGAGGAGAGCAAGCCCAACCTCCCAATGCACCAGCGGTTGCACTGCCGAGAGCAGCATCATCTTCAGGAACTGCTGGCATGCCAAGCCACAACACATGGGAGCAAGAGATAGGTGAATTGCGACAAACAAGTAAACACGCTAAGCACCCGTGTGGAGGAAATTGCAGACCGACAAGTCAAGTCGGAAAAGAAATTCATGGGATGGCTGCGAGCATTGGAACGAGCATGTGATGTCAATCCCAACACAGTGTCAGATCAAGAATAGATCGTCGGGGAAGTATTTTTATCTCTGTGTTTAAAAGTTGTAGTCATGGGGACATGCCTATTCTTAAGTGGGGGGTGTGTTTAGCATATTTGGATAGTTTCGGATATTAGAATTGTCTATGTTGATGTTTTGTTTGTTTTAAAGTTTTGCTTGTTTTGAAGTTGATGGATAGTAGATTAATTAAATTTGGTTATCTTTGTTATTAAAATTTTTGTTTTATTTAAATTTTTTTTTAAGTTGTTTTTTTGTTTATTATTAAAAAAGAAAAAAAATAATATATATATATATATATATATATATATATATATATATATATATATATATATATATATATATATATATATATATATATATATATATATATATATATATATAAATTTTAGGGTCATTTTATTTGTGAGGAGTTCTGTCCTCTTTTCTTAATTTTGTGATTAGTATGAATATTTCCCCTTGGTTTTTCTGCCATGGTTCTTTTCTAAGTGTTTCAATTTGAACCGGGTATAGATAGATTTTAGTTTAAATTTTTTTGCTTTTAGATAAGATTTTATCTTATGGTAATCCATAATGTTACTACACTTGAACATATCAGATCCTAGAGTATAATGCCTAGTTTTACTGTATTTTAAACTGAAAGTGATTTTATTGCATATTTAGTACTGAAATGAATATTCACAACAGAGTGTCTTGATGAGTTGATCTTAATGAATCTTATGCCATGTGTGGAGAGATTTTTGATGAGTCCAAGTAGTGTAATTGTGTCTAGAACTTGCCTAGTATGTGAATTAAAGCGAAATTTCAGGTGACACTCGGTTTTAAAAAAATGATGTAAGGCTTTCCTTGATCTTTTTGAACTCAATTGCTCAAATCAAATAAAATCTATCCCTAGTTAACCATTTCTAGCCTTGAAACCTTTATTTGGTACCCACAATACAAGCCTATACCAATTTTGTTCTTAATTGATATTTTGAACCCTTTAACCTCTTAAAGCACTTTAATCGTAAAATGAGCGCTAAAAGAAGTACAAAGGAACTAAGTGTGGGGTGGTTTGTGAACGGAACCAATGAAAGTGAGAAAGGTGCACTGAAATTTGTTTAAAAAAAAATCTGTATAAATATTTGTATATTGTTTTGTTACTGCCAGTGGAGTGTGAATAAAAGCATTGCATAAAATAAAAATGGAACACTGCTAGGAGTAAACTGATTTACGCAATTGTTGTTAAGATTGAAGAATTTGCGCTAAAAATGATTGAGTAATGTGTTAAAGGGCTTAGGAGTGCTAGTCACTAACCCCAAAATAAATCCTACCAGCCCCTTAACCCACATTACAACCAGAAGAAAAAGTCCTAATTGATTTTTGATCGAACAAGCCTGCATTAGTAGAGATTTACATTAAGGGCAAGCTTATGGTACCACTTGCATGCATGTGACTTCTTTTGTGAGTGTGAGTGAAACTTTCTTGTTGTAAATGATTAGGGAACTCTCTTGTACATATTGATATATGTAATGTTGATAAAATGGTGAGGGCATATGATTCGTGACAGATAAACAAGTCTTGATCTTTGTATAGAGTACTTCAAAGATGTGTGAATATTGTGTAGCACTTGAAAGTTAGTCCAGAAACTAGAATTTTATATTACTAGGTGTGAGATATGATTCTTGTTCTAAGTGTAAAGCATTAAGGTAAAATGGTTGAGTTGATGACTCTTTTATAAGTATAGTGTGATTGCTCGAGGACTAGCAATGAATTAAGTGTGGGGTGTTGATAATAGGCGAAAACTAAGTAGTTTAGCCATTATTTATGCGTCCATTTAATTATGATCCAATAACATAATTTATGAATTTGATAAGATATAAGCTATTAACTTGTGATTTGTACACTGTGCAGAAAAAGGAGCTTATATCTACAATTGGAAATGTTATGGCACATTTTTGGAGCAAAAACAATCCTTCGGAGTTGAGTCTTTACGATCAAGAAACAAGCTTTAATGAGAAATTTTCCCAGGTGCGCGAAGTGACCATTTCGCGTAGATGAAGAATTAATTGGACTACAGATGCGCGAAGTGTCCACTTCGTGCACCACTTCGCGCAGCACTTCGCGCAGAATAGTCCGGTTAAAATAATTTTTCTAAGGTTGAAAATGAAGAGACACACAATTCCACTCAAAGTTAATTAATGCAATCTTATATCATGGAGAAGATAAGATTTTAGGCATTATTGGAGTAGAGTGGAAATATACTATTCATCTTAGAGAGAAGATTTTGAGAGAAAAATCATTGAGAGTGTTCTTGAAGCAAAGGAAGGAGTTGAAGATCAAGCTTTGAAGAGCAACAAATTAAAGAGTTCATCTAAACCTTCATCTTGTATTTTTCTTTGTAGTATTTTAGACATCAATATTATTGATTTTAGTGTGAACATGAGTAGCTAAACTCTCTAGTATTCTAGGGTCATGGATGTTAGTTGATCTTGTTATTTGAAGCTTAGATTGATTTTATTGAAGATATTGATATGGGTTGTTTATTTGATTTTGATCTTAATTATTTTACTGCGTAGCTAGCAGTGAAATATTATTTACGAACTTTGAATTAAACTTGACAAAGGAAATTCTTGGTTGCATATAAAATCAAATAGAACAAGATTTGAATCTCGGGCATCGAGTGAAGGATTTGCAATTAAGATAGATATATACTTAATTGCCTTGTTTGGTTAAATAGTAAGAGTTTGAAATGCATTCTTGTTAATATTAATATCATAGAAATATAGATATTGATTTAACTTGGATAGATTCATAAGAACTCGAATGATTCTTATGAATATTATTAACCTTATAATTAATTATCCAGATAATGAAATAAATCGATTCTAAGTTGAAAAATAGCATGATTACTAGCAATTCTATGGCCCTGGAATATATTTGTCCATACTATTATAAAAATATTATGAATTGGGTGTAGTAATTTCATCTTGAATAATTGTGACATTATTAATTCAATTATAAAGTAGTTCATATATACTTTCGAATTATATAGTATAAATCAAGAATTAGTTAATTTAATATCAGTCAATAAGCTAATAAAAATTTCTCGTGGGAACGATACATTACTTATTACTATACTACTTGTCGATCATGTACACTTGCGTGATTGTTTTGGTCGCAACACCAGCATGCCATCATTCCAGTCCCAGCTGCCACACCACCTGCCCAGCCAGCTAGGGGCGGGGATCAGGGTGCCAGAGGCTGTCCTCGGGAGAGGGGTCAGGGCAGATTTTATGCTATTCCTGATCACGCTACGGCTGTTGCATCTGATTCTGTTATCACAGGTATTATTCTGGTTAGTCAAAGAGAGGCATCGGTTCTATTCGATCCTGGTTCCACTTTTTCATATGTGTCCTCTTATTTTGCTTCTCATCTGGGTGTGCCTCGGCATTCTTTGAGTGCCCCCATTTATGTTTCCACTCCGGTGGGAGATACTTTGGCTGTGGACCGTGTGTATTGGTCGTGTTTGGTTACCATTTGTGGTTATGAGACCAGAGCGGATCTATTGTTGCTCGGGATTGTCGATTTTGATATTATTCTGGGCATGGACTGGTTGCCGCCCCATTATGCTATTCTTGATTGTCACGCCAAGACCGTGATGCTGGCTATGCCAAGCATTCCACGTATTGAGTGGAGCGGTACTCTAGATCACACCCCTAGCCGTGTTATTTCCTTTCTCAAAGCTCAGCGTATGGTTGATTTCCTTTCTCTGCTTATCTAGCTTATGTGCGGGATGTCAGTATTGACACTCCTTCTATTGATTTCGTTCCGGTGGTACGTGATTTCGCTGATGTATTTCCAGCTGATCTCCCGGGTATGCCGCCCGACAGAGATATTGATTTTGCTATTGATTTGTTGCCGGACACTCAGCCCATTTCTATTCCACCGTACCGTATGGCTCCTCCTAGGTTGAAGGAGTTGAAGGATCAGTTACAGGAGTTATTGGGTAAGGGTTTCATTCGACCCAGTGTTCCACCTTGGGGTGCTCCTGTGTTGTTTGTGAATAAAAAGGACGGTTCTATGCGTATGTGTATTGACTATCGTCAGTTGAACAAGGTTACAGTGAAGAACCGGTATCCCTTGCCTCGCATTGATGAATTATTTGACCAGCTACAGGGTGCACAGGTGTTTTCTAAGATTGATTTACACTCTAGTTATCATCAGCTGAAGATTCGGGAGCCAGATATCCCGTAGACTGCCTTCATGACTCGGTATGGTCACTATGAGATCCTCGTGATGTCTTTTGGGCTGACTAATTCCCCAGCAATTTTTATGCATTTGATGCATAGTGTGTTCAGGCCATATCTGGACTCGTTCGTGATTGTTTTCATTGATGATATTCTAGTATATTCCCGGAGTTGGGAAGAGCACGAGCATCATTTGAGGATAGAGCTTCAGATTCTGAGGGAGAAGCAGCTATATGCCAAGTTCTCTAAATGTGAATTCTGGTTGAGTTCAGTGGCATTTTTAGGCCACGTGGTGTCGAGCGATGGTATTCGAGTGGATCCGAGGAAGGTGGAGGCCGTGCAGAGTTGGCCCAGACCCTCCTCCGCTACTGAGATTCATAGTTTCCTTAGTTTGGTGGGCTATTACTTTCGTTTCGTAGAGGGGTTCTCTTCGATCGCAGCACCTATGACCAGATTGACCCAAAAGGGTGCCCCTTTTCAGTGGACAGATGAGTGTGAGGCGAGCTTTCAGAAGCTCAAGACAGCTTTGACTTCGGCCCCTATATTGATGTTGCCTACTGGTTCAGGGTCCTATATAGTATATTGTGATGCCTCACGAGTTGGAATCGGTTCGGTATTAATGCAGGACGGTAGGGTGATTGCCTATGCGTCCAGACAGCTGAAGGTACAAAAGAAGAACTATCCTATTCATGATCTGGAGCTAGCTGCCATTGTTCATGCCTTGAAGATTTGGCGTCATTACTTGTATGGGGTTTCTTGTGAGAGCTACACTGATCACCGGAGCTTGCAGCACTTGCTTAAGCAGAAGGACCTGAATATGCGTCAGAGGAGATGGTTGGAGCTACTGAAGGACTATGATATTACTCTTCTCTATCATCCAGGCAAAGCTAATGTAGTTGTCGATGCCTTGAGCCGTCGGGCAGAGAGTTTGGGGAGTTTGGCATATCTACTAGCTTCGGAGAGGCCTATGGCGATGGATGTTCAGGATTTAGCTAGGGAGTTTGTTAGACTAGATCTTTCGGAGCCCAGCCGGGTTCTGGCTTGTCTGGTTTCTCGATCTTCTCTATTTGACCGCATCAGAGAGCGTCAGTTCGACAACCCTCATTTCCTTGTCCTCCAGGATAGAGTTCGGCGTGGTGATGCTCTAGATGTTACCATTGGGATGATGGAGTTATGAGGATGCAGGGGGGGGTATTTGTGTGCCCAATGTAGATGATCTTCGAGAGCTAATTCTAGAAGAGACCCATAGCTCACGGTATTCCATCCATCTTGGGTGCCACGAAGATGTATCAGGACTTGAGACATCATTACTGGTGAGGCGGATGAAGAGGGATATAGTTGATTATGTTTCTAGATGCCTCAACTGCCAGCAATTGAAGTATGAGCATCAGCGTCCGGGTGGATTGATGCAGCAAATTGAGATTCCCAGAGTGGAAATGGGAGCGCATCACCATGGACTTTGTATCTGGGCTTCCACGAACTGTTAGGAAGTTTGATTCCATTTGGGTTATTGTGGATCGGCTGACCAAGTCCGCCCATTTCATACCGGTAAGCACTACTTATTCATTAAAGCGTCTGGCGGAGATCTACATCAGGGAGATAGTTCGGCTGCATGGAATTCCAATTTCCATTATTTCAGATAGAGGCACTCAGTTCACTTCACGGTTCTGGAGAGCCGTACAGTAGGAGGTAGGCACTCAGGTGGAGCTAAGCACAGCGTTTCACCCCTAGACTGATGGCCAGTCCGAGCGCACTATTCAGATTTTGGAGGATATGCTTCGTGCATGCGTGATTGAGTTTGGAGGTTCATGGGATTACTTCTTGCCACTGGCTGAGTTTGCTTATAACAAAAGCTACCAGTCCAGTATTCAGATGGCACCATATGAGGCTCTATATAGTAGGAGGTGCAGGTCTCCCGTGGGTTAGTTCAAGCCGGGCGAGGCCAGACTGCTAGGTACTGATATGGTTCAGGATGCTATGGACAAGGTCAAGGTGATTCAGGACAGACTTCGTGCAGCCCAGTCTAGACAGAAGAGTTATGCGGACAAAAAGGTTCGCGAAGTGGCTTTTATGGTTGGAGAGCGGGTTCTGCTTCGAGTCTCACCCATGAAGGGTGTTATGAGGTTAGGGAAGAAGGGGAAGTTGAGTCCTAGATTAATTGGTCCTTTTGAGTTTCTGAGGCGTGTTGGGGAGGTTGCTTATGAGTTGGCCTTACCTCCCAGCCTAGCCGGAGTCCATCCCGTATTTCATGTCTCTATGCTTCGGAGATACCATAGTGACCCGTCGCATGTGTTGGAATCACTTCTGTTCAGCTAGACGAGGATCTATATTATCTTGAGAAGCTAGTAGCCATTCTAGACAGGCAAGTTAGGAAGCTAAGGTCAAAGAACATCGCTTCAGTAAAGGTTCAGTGGCGGGGTCAGCCGGTAGCGGAGGAGACTTGGGAGACCGAACAAGATATGTTCAACCAGTACCCTCATCTCTTTACCACTCCAGGTATGTTTTCTATGCTCGTTCGAGGACGAACGAATCTTTTAAGTGTGGGAAGATGTAACGACCCGGCCGGTCGTTTTTGAAATTTACGCCCCGATCCCCCATTTAACTGTTCCCCTAAGTTCATTTCTACTATTGTGGTTTGCCGGGAGGGTCGGTTCTGGAATTCTGAGTCTTTTGGGACACTTAGTCCCTAATTGGGAGCTTTATAGTTGGAAAATGGCACATGTCGGAACAGTGTTAAGACAACCTCGGAACGGAAATGCGATGGCTCCATTAGCTCCATCAGGTGATTTCGGGGTTGAGAGCACGTTCGGAATGTATTTTAGAGGTCTGTAGCTCAATTAGGCTTGAAATGTCGAAGTTTGAAATTTTGGTAAATCCGAACGATAGGTGTGATTTTGATCCGAGGGTCGAAATGGAATTCCGACAATTTTTGTAGCTTCGTTATGTGATTTTGGATATGTCTGCAAATGTTCAGGTCATTCGGACGTCGTTTGGTCGGGTTTTTGATCGAATCTTGATTTTGGAAGATTAGATGAAAACTTAGGCTTGAATCCGCTATAATTCGATGTTTTCTGTGTTTAAGGACATGATTTTATCATTAGAACAAGTTTGAATAAGGTATTAAGATGTGTTGATGTGTTTGGATGAGGTTCCAGGGGCATCGGGGTGTTATCGGATGGGTAAACGGGAGGAAAACATGGAAAATTGCAGGTTGGGTATTTTGTTCTGTTGTTTTCGCCCCTGCGGAAATGGGACCCCAGAGGCGAGTCTGCAGGAGCGGAATTTGGGGCGCAGGAGCGCCTGGGTTCACAGAGGTGGATCCTCTTCCGCTGAGGCGGAGTCGCGGGTGCAGAAGCCTCATCACAGAAGCGACCTTGGGTGGAGGAGTGAGGAATCCGCAGGAGTGGAGGGTCATTCGCTTAAGCGAGTCCGCAGAAGCGGTCTCTTTGTCGCACAAGCGTGAAGTTCCGCAGGAGTGGAGTATATTCCGCAGGAGCGGACGCGCGGAAGCGTTCTGGGCTCATAGAAGCGGAATGGGCCAGCCAGGCCTGGGGTTTTGCAGAAGCGACCAAATGGTCGCGGAAGCGGTCTCGCGGAGGCGGAAAATGTCCGTAGAAGTGAAAATCGTAGAGGGTTTAATTATATCAAAAGTTAGAAATTTCAGAAACATTTCAAAACATTGAGGGCTCGGCATAAGAGGCGTTTTTGGCGATTTTGAAGGGAAATTCTAGCGGTTTCTTCAGGTAATCAACTATGGACTCAAATTATGATTATTGTTGATAGTATTATGCAATTATCTCATGAAAATGAAGGAATTTGGGGTATTTTATGGGGGTTTTCCCCCTAGGATTGAATTTTAGAAAATCAAGGGTTTGAATGGGCAAATGGAGTCCGAATTTAGTAAACCATATATGCTTAGACTCGTATTGAGATGAGGGTTCCGAATATGTAACTTTCGTAATTGTTCGAGAATCGTACCGAAAGTCGGGTTTTGACAACTTGTGGGTTTTGGTGTATTTTGAATTGTTTTGATTGGGTAATGGCCAATTGGCCTATTTTGATGTGATTGTATTGATTTTTATCAGATACTACACCTGTGGAGGCCGACATTCGTGGCAAGAGAGTTGTCTCTTAGCGGTTTTGTACCAGAGTTGAGGTAAGTGGCTTGTCTAACCTCGTGTGGGGGAACTTTCACCCCTAGGATATTATGTGATAGTTTAAATGCCTTGTACGCGAGGAGACGGGCGTGTACATGCGCTGGTTGTTGTAACACACTTGACTTGAATTGTCCGATTAGTGATATTCCTATTCTTACATGATTAAATTGTTACATTTACCCGGTATTCATTAGAAAAGCATGATTAGATAGGATTTAACTGTCTAATTGCCTAATTGTCTTACTTGAACTTCTTGATAATTGTTGGCACTAGTTTCGGTGAAGCTGTAGTTAAGCATATTATATTTTTCTCTGTGTGTTTTCTTTATTTGTTGTGTTGGTGGACTGCGGGTTCGATTCCCGGAGATCGCAGGGCTGTGGGTTCGATTCCCAAAGACCCGGAGTGGTATCGTTTGTGGACTGCGAGTTCGATTCCCGGAGATCCAAGGGCTACGGGTTCGATTCCCGGAGACCCGGAGTTTATTGATATATTATTGAGATATGGACTGCGGGTTCGATTCCCGGAGATCTTGAGATCATTGAGACACATCCTGAGGTATTAGGACATGGGTTGCGGGTTCGATTCCCAGAGACTCAGAGATACTGTTATTGGGACTGCGGGTTAAATTCCCGTAGCTCCTGGATTGTTGAATATAGAGTGGGACTGTGGGTTCAATTCCCACAGGTCCCGGACTTGCTGATTGAGTTTTGTTGAGTTAGTTACTTGTTGTTAGCTTAATTGTAGACGGTTTCAGCAATCACCTTATTGTTGTTATTTCAGATCCATTATTATTTAAACTGCTTATTATTGTTATTATCAATATGTTATTGTTCTCTCAGTAGGGCCCTGACCTTCCTCGTCACTACTCCATCGAGGTTAGGCTTGGCACTTACTGAGTACCGCTGTGGTGTACTCATTCTATTCTTATGCACACTTTTGTTGTGCAGATCTAGGTACATCAAGACAGGCTCATACTAGGTGATTCAGCAGCGCATTTGGAGGCCTCATTCTATTCTGATAGTGATAGTAGACGTTTTTCCTTGTTTCATTGTTGTTAGATACTCCTGATGTATAGGGCCATAGTTGTACTCCCCTTTTTAGTATGTGTTACCCGTGGAATTCCGGGTCTTGGTGGTATGTATACAGAGTGTTTGACGAGTGTATATGCCAAGCGGCACGGATTACATTCTTATTTTTATCGTTTTTCTGCTATTTCTTGTTTAATGTTCATAAACTTACACATTCCGCAACGTGTTAGGCTTACCTAGTCGCGGGGACTGGGTGCCGTCATGACAGGTTCACGATTGGTGAACTAGGGTCGTGACACAAATATTCTATGATCATCTCAGAATTTATAACATATTACATATGATAATACTTAAAAAATGATAAAATAAGAATATGTTATAAATTGTATCTTCTCCCTCTTTCTTGAATCTTGTGTATTCTTTAATTTGTAACTCTTTGGCTTCTTGTTCCACTTCATTCAAATAATCTTCAAACTTTATCATTTCTTTTTAGATTTGTTTGATCTTGTCGAGGTGGTAGGTACACTCGCCTTTTGCTTTGCATTTCTCATTGGTGGATTTCTAATGACAACTCCTTGTGTTGCTTTACCATCCCAACTATGTTGCCTTTGATGTGCCTTCTTTTTGTATTTGTTGGATCCAATTCTCATGTGTCGAGGTAAAAGATCCCCTCGCTAGCTACATTTTTGAATGTAGCATCTAGAAGTTCTTCTTCTTCCCCTTCTTCATACAAAACTTCGCCCGTTTCCATCCCAAAAGCTTCATTGTGGTTGTATTTTGGAATCACTAAAGCTCCTGGCTCGTCTACACTAACAACCTGATCAGAAGTAGAAACTACTACTTTTTATCAAGTCGATTCCTTGTGTCCATGTCATGAGATACCAGTGCTTGAAGGATGTTTGTTGGGGTCAAATTGTATCTTGTAGCATGTGAAACTGTATTTGTTGATGCAACTAGAGTTTGAGTCTTGTGGATAGGAGTAACACTCTGCCTAATACTCAATACTATTGCTGCATTTTGGTTTTGCACACTAGGGACAAACGCAGGGGCATTTGGGATTAGACCTCTCTTACATGACAAAACACTGGATGACGTATTGACCTTGCTGATCTTGCTTCTTTGCCGATTTAGCATGTTTAACCTTTTTCAACTTCTTCTTTTTCCCAGTTGATGCCTTTGATCTTGATGAATTAACTACTTTTGCAATGGTAGAGCTGGAATTTTCTTGTGATGAACCTGCCTCATTTCGTTCATCATCCACAAATGCCTCACCCTTTTCCCCCAAAAATTTTTTTGTCCAGAAATGTCACATGAGTATTGAGCCACCTAATTGTCACTATTATTTTGGATGCTATCTGCCTAATCTTCTTCTTGCGCACATTTAAATCGCTAGTCCCAAGTCTTGCGATTAGCAAAAAAAACACTCGTTGCAATTTGTTGATCCTTAGAGCGACTTAAATCGCTAGTGGATACTTGTGAGATTGGAAGCATCCCTATGTTTGGTTGATGATTGTAACCTATTGACAGTATCTGCTATTCAGATTCAACAACATGCTCACCATAGGATTTCATCAGTTGTGAGGGGATTTCATAGACCGATGTATTTAGCGTGACCAAAGGTACCATAACCTTTGGAGTTGTATTTAAAAACATAGCTACCTGGGCATCCTTCACAATTTTAGCTAACTCTTGATTGGGAAAATTCATCATTTGTGTGGCTGCCACAGCTTCTTGCTCGTCAACTGGAACAATTTCTGTCGAAACAAAAAGTTGTCCACATGTATGCTCTTTTATAATTTTTTTTCCACGTGATGGTTGGAAAAATGCAGAGGTGGGGAGTTGGATCCATGTGGTTGCTTGCCCGTTAACTCATTCACAGCTGGAACAATGTCTCATGTTTCATCCTTCTGTACCACCCCAGGTCTATATTCCACAGATGTGCTCAAATGCCTATTTTTTAGGCACATAATTACTTGTCAAAATTCCCTGTCTGCAGGCTGTCCTGCACTTTTGAGTTGTTCACCTATATATTGTTTTGGGGAGATATCATTCTTAACACCAACATTACCATCTTTCACGCCAACTATCCCAGTGGCATCATATGAAAAAATTTGCCTGAAGTATTAGCTGGTAATTGATATTTTACAGCAGCGGTTGCATTTCCTATAATATCTATAGCCACATCCTTATTAATGCATAATTATTACCAGCTGTCCCCACTTTTTATTGCACCAAATTGTTGACATCATTTACATCTACCATAGCAGTGATGTGTAAAGTCGACTCTACAACCTGTGTACCTCTCGCTACAGTAGTACAAATATCATCTCCATCAGGATTTTTTACAGCCTTAGAAGTTGTAGCAGCTATATACTCCAATTCCTCAAAACCTTTTTTATATGAAAAAATACCAGCTATGCCAGGATTATCAATCACCTGCTCAGCTATTTCCTCCTTCTCCTCACCATTAACCATGTCAATGCTATTAACCTTCACCACATGTGGCTCCAAAGCTGTATTAATTCTGGCTAAAGCTCGATCAATAGAAAATACATTAGCTGCATTATTTGAATCAATATCACATCCTTGATCTCTAATATAATTTGTTGGTTTAAAAGTTGGCCACACCTTACTATTTGCAGTTTCTTGAATTTTATTGGGAGCTAGTTTGGCATTCAACAACTCCCTATCATCACCTTTTAACTGCTCAACATTACTTGGGTCCACACCATTCATATCAACATGCACTATATCCTTTGTTTTTTGATTTCTGTGTTTCTTCCTATTATTGATCGACATGAGTTTTCTTCAGGTCCTTGATGCTTACAGATGTACAATACATTGGAAGGTTATCATTACCACTTGTTGATAGAACTCCACATATAATAAAACTGACCTGTCACCTTTTTTTTGTAAGTGTCTTTCAATTATTTAAATACCGCATTTATATTTTTTAAACGTGCAAACTTCACGAGTATTGTTTCATAAATCATTTTCCATTCGTTCGTAGTCAATCCTATAGAAATTCTTGATGAGTGTTTACGCTCTTCATATATCACCTTTTAAAATTCAAAAAGGTGTATTTGTGGTAAAACTAGTTGATCAAGTGTGCATTCGATGATTTCGTGCCTTTTCCCTTCAAGTTTTCTGATGAAGGGTCCCAATCTAGACCTCTATAGCAACCTTACTCTGATCAATTGTGTTTGAATAATGGTCTAACTAGGTCTGGTTAATACGTTGTCCACATAAAAACCCTTTAAGACAAGCCTCACCTGAAATTCCATCGAGTTTTCTATAATCCCAATGGGCGTAACCCCAATTATGTGCATTAATTTTGGAGAGATAAGACCCAATAAACTAATCCTTTTTTGTATAAATAGACAAACCTGGAAGGGGAAAGGGCCTAACTATAATTGTTTTGCAGAAAATGGGCATGAAGACCCCAAGTTTAGCATGGTCGGTAGCATACGACAAGAGCATCCAGTCTAAAATGGGTCCTTATAGGAACAACAAGATTAGGTTTATTTGATTTCTAAACGTAACAAGGCCAAGTGCCAGTAGTGACATTATCTTATATAGAATCATTTTTGGGTCGTCTCTTTTTTTGCATTAATGAAATGAGGTAATTATTGGCACTGAATTTCTCAAAATCTATTTATCCCAGTTCTACCTCAGGCATAACAAGGCTCCCAAATGAGGATGTGAATTAACATTCCGTCAATATGTCTTTAAAATACTGCAAACTTTTCAGAATTATAACTAACTTGGCTACCTTTTATTTTTCTTTCTTTTGATTATTCCCATTCTCCAAATGTTGGTTCGTGCATATTGGCATCATCATCTTATCACACACGATCTAGGGTCCTACACCTTTTCCTCCCCCAAATCTACCAAAAGGAAAGGGAAAAGAAAAAATGGAAGATTTGAATGACACCAGGAAAGAAAACAACACACGGGTTTAACATGCAGAAACTTCTGATGGTCGGCGCACTCAAGCCCCAAAGGATGTAGTTCCATGGCTCGAACAAAAAATACTTGAACTCCAGGCTGGGCTTGAGCATGTTCGGAATGTGGCAAACCTATCCTTCTCACTTTACCAAGACTTTAGTCATCCAAACTCTCAAAACCAGCACCACCTCTAAACACACCCAACAAGCACCAACAAAATCCTCTCATACCTTACTATTATACAACTCCACCACAAAATCAAACTCTCCCACCACAGTACCAGCCAAATACCTGTCGTACTCCACCAGTCATTCCTAAACCCAAAAATTTTACCAATGATCACCACTATACTCAGGTAACAAAAACAACCCTATATATGTGGAAACCCTACCTCACTCCACTTAACCCACGTCTTATGCACCTGAATCTAATGAAAAGGACATGCTCATTAAGAACCTGGCCGAGGAGCTCAAGATTTTGGCCAGCTGAGTTCAAGGTTTAGAAGAAGGCAATGAGATAGAAGGTTGGAACGACAAAGACCTATGCATACAGCCGGGTGTAGAACTGCCAGAGGGTTACAAACCTCCCAAGTTGGAGATTTTTTACGGTATAGGTGATCTCAAGTTTCATGTAAGGACCTAATGTGACAAGCTTGTCAGGGTCGGAAAAGATGAAATATCAGATGAAACTTTTTATCACAAGACTTATAGAAGATGCTTTGTTCTAGTACATTAACCACGATCCTAAGAAATGGTTCAGCTGGGTGAGTATGCATCTGATTTGATGGACCGAATCAAGTTCAACAAAGAGAATGCACCAGATGTTTTGTACACTCAGAACTTCATGAAGAAGCACACCGAGATTTTCCTCAAGTATGCTACTTGTTGGAGGTCAGAAGCGACAAAAGTCATGCAAGCATTGGAAGAGGAACAAAAGAGCAAGTTGTTTGTTAAAGCACGGAACACGCAATACTATGAAAGGTTGATGGTTATTGAAAACCATAAGTTATCTAACATCATCCAAATTGGTGAAAGGATCGAAGAAGGCATCAAAGGCCGGATGGTAACAACTTTAAGGCATTGCAGGTCACTAATAAGGCATTGCAATTAGGGGGGTCTATTTAAGAGGAAGCACGTGGGAGCAGTAATGGTCGCCCAAGGACCTAAAATGCAATTCGTATACCGAACTTCTCCAATTGCGTATCCAGCACCTCCACCCACATATCAACTGTCACCTCCACCTACATATCAACCCTTATCCCCGAAATATTTCCAATCATCCACTACCTATCACAGCTACAATTCCTAACCATCTAATTTTCAGTCACTTCTAACTCATCAAAACGACTCAAGACCGCGACCTAATATTGATCACATACCACCCAAATATTAAACTACCATTGTTGAACCCATCGACCAGCTATATCAAAGGTTGAAGGCTATTGGTTACGTCACTCCCATCCATATTATGGCCACGGAGAACTCATCCCAATGGGTTAACCTAAATGAGACTTATGCATACCATATGGGCAAGAAAGGGCACAATATCGATGAGTGTTGCACATTGAAGGACCAAATATAGACTTTGATTGACAACAAGATTATCCAAGAGAAGGAGACTACGGCTAATATCCCCAGTAACCCCTTCCTGATCACATGGATGAATGTGTCAATGTGATAGATATTGATAAATAATGGAATCCAGAAGGATTAATTGGACTTATCAAAGTAGGTGACGACCCCAAAAAATTGGCAGTCCCATTATAATGTAGATACAACTAAAGTGGAGGTAGAGGTAACTATATCAGTCCCATTTGCACCCTTTTACAGTTGCAGATATTCCATTTGAGGTGAAAGTAGACACATGGTTTATAGTGATAGTATCAACCACACCACCTTTCAGAACCATGGATGTACCATGGGATTATGTGGTTGAAGTTAGAAGGAAAGTAAAAACTAAAATGGGAGAATCTGGAGTTGCACAAGGAATGACTAGGTCTGGAAGGGGTTATACACCTTAGCATTTGGGAATGTCCAGCAAACTGGCCTCTAACAGGCCTTTTGTTATTTAAAATGGTCGAGATAACCTCTAGAAGAAAGTACAAGTGAGGGAGAATTCAGTCATCGATCATCTGAAGAAGACTCCTGCTCAAATATCTATCCTGCCACTACTATAAAATTCAGAAAAACACAGGAACACTCTGATGAAAGTATTGGATGAAGCATATGTGCCCAATAACATCACAAGTAGAGAAATAGTTGATATTGTAGGACATGTACTAGAAAATCACAAAATCACTTTCCACGAGCATAAGTTGCTACCTGAGGGTTTGAGTCACAATAAAGCACTACATATCATAGTGCAATACGAAGACTACTTCAATACCATGGTCCTGATCGATGGAGGATCCATTCTTAATATTTTCCCATTGACAACACTAAAAAGGTTTGGCGAAGGCCTATACGAGATATGAAAGTGACCATGAACGTGAAGGCATTTGATTGGTCTCAAAGAGCTACCATCGGGGAAATTAATATTTGTGTATAGGTGGGGCCTACATGGTTTGATATTGATTTTTAGATGTTGGACATATGTGCATTCTACAATTTTTTGTTTGGGTGACCATGGATACACGCCGCTGGGGCTGTGGCATCAACTTTGCATCAGGCAGTGTTGTTTGAGTGGAACCATCAGGAGGTGATTATCCATGGAGATGGGAGGAACCCCATTTACAACCATCAGACTATCCTGGTGGTTGAGAATAGAAGAACGCTTGGTGGAGAAACTTATCATTATATCGAGGGGGTCAATGCAACCGACAAAGATAAGTGGTTGAATGGAAAAACAGCAAGCTAGATGAACTGGAGAGTGTATCAGCTTGGCAAAGGTCTGGGAAAAAATATTCAGTCTTAGCCAATATTGTCGAAGCATCATGGCACTACTTTTGGCCTGGGATACCGATACACTTGGCAAGAGCACAGAAACAGGTCACCAGCATGGTGTGGTCTGTACTATCCATTGGAGAGCCTATACCGCACTTGAGTCAGACCTTCCAACAGGCCGACATTATATGAGGATTAGAGGAAGAAGAAGCACTGGCACCCTTAGGGAACCTATTCTTGGAGAATGATGACATGGAATGTTGTGTAATTGTTTAAGAGGAGGAGGAAGATGGCCCTACCATCCAAGCTTTGTACAAAGGATCATTCCTCAAGAATTGGACTGTACACCATCTAGGACCTAACAAATCCTGGGGCAGCAAGGCCGAACAATATTGTTTTGTTTATTTTCTAAAAAAAAAATGATTTCCCTCTTTAGCATTTTTTAAAAAATATTTTCAATGTTTCGGAATGTTGTTTAAATTATTGAAAAGTGCTTTTATGCTTCAAAGATTCAACATTTCCTATTACCATTTTTTCTCTCATATCTGTATCTACACAACATTACCATTTCTTATCTCGGTGAATTAACAACTATGACATGTAATGAGACGACGAAACAAAAGGATAGTTATTCATAAGAAGAAGATGACATACCTGAGGATATTGTAAGACATGTAGAAGACTTTGAGAACAATCCTAAGTCCAATCTAAACGAAACAAAAACAATCAACTTTGGAGACTCTGAAACTGTCAAGGAAACTCGCATAAACATCCATTTGTCGCCATTAGAAAAAGAAGAATACACACAGTTCTTGAAAGGGTATAAGGACATATTTCCATGGTAATACGATGATATGACCAGTTTAAGTACATCCACTGTGGCTCACAAGTCGCCCTCAAACCTAACGTGTCCACTAGTGAAGCAGAAACTCAAGATATTCAAGCTTGACATGAGTCTGAAAATCAAAGAGGAGGTTACTAAGCAAATCAAGGACAAGGTCCTCAGGGTGGTATAATACCCAACTTGTCTTGCCAACGTCGTGCTAGTTCCAAAGAAGGATAAGATGGTCAGGGTCAGTGTTGATTATCGAGATCTTATTAGGGCCAACCCAAAGGACGGTTTCCCAGTTCTAAACAAACATATCCTAATCAACATGCCAAAAAGAATTTCATTGATCCCACACCAGTAATGATCCATAGCCATTTGGCGTATTATGCCCATGTTGACGAAGAAATAGATGGGAAGCCTTGGTTTCACGATATCAAATAATATTTAGCGAAAGGAGAATATCTGAAGCATGCAAATCATTCTCATAAACGTACGCTTCAGAGGTTGTCTAATGATTTCTTCCACAATGGAGGAACCTTGTATAGAAAAACTCATGATTTGGTATTGCTAAGGTGTGTCATTGCAAAAGAATCTTCTATGCTACTTGTGGAGATACAGGCTAGGACATGCGGCCCGCATATGAACGACATTGTCTTGGCCAAGAAGATATTTAAAGCCGGTTATTTCTTGACACCATGAAGACAGATTGCATCTAGTATGGTCGAAAATGCTACCAATGTCAAGTACATATAGATATGATAAAAGTGTTTGCAAATGAGCTCAATACAACAAGGTCACCTTGGCCATTCGCTACCTTGGGAATGGATGTCATTGGTATAATTGAGCCCACCTCCTCAAATATACATCAGTTCATCTTGGTAGCTATTGATTACTTCATCAAATGGCTCGAAGCAGCATCTTACAAGGCACTAACTAAGAAGGTCATAGCAAAGTTTTTATGCAATCAGATTGTTTTCCAGTTCTAGTTCCAGAATCAATCATCACTGAAAAATGCTTCTAATCTCAATAGTGATATGATGAAGACCATGTGTAAGACTTTAAAAATAAAGCAAAAGAATTTCACGGTCTATAGACCTCATATGAATGGAGCTATAGAAGTCGTTAATAAGAATATGAATAACATACTAAGAAAGATGGTAGAAAATCAAAAACAATTGCACGGGAAGCTGCCATTCACTTTATTGATATACCGTACCACGCTCCGCACATCAACTTGGGCAACTCCGTATTTATCGGTTCATGATATAGAAGCTATTATTCTTACTGAAGTGAAGATTCCTTCTTTGATAATCATACAAGAAGTTGAGCTCAGCAACATAGAATAGATAAGGAGATGCTATGAGAAGATAGCCCTCAAAGATGGAAAAAAGAGGAATGCAGTGTGTAATGTGCAACTCTATTAGAAAAGAATGTCCAAAGTTTTCATAAAAGGAGTCAAGCAGAGACAGTTCACACTGGGGTAACTAGTGTTTAAGAAGATCTTTCTGCATCAAGATGAAGCTAAAGGTAAATTCTTTCCCTAATAGCAAGGGCCTTACATGGTTCTCAGAGTATTGACAGGAGGATCCCTCATTCTTGAAAAAATGGATGGAGAAGCATGGCCAAAACCAATCAACTTAGATGCATTCATACAAAATTGTGTAACTATTTATGTTTTCAAAAAATGATGTAAATTGAACTACGCTAGACCTGATTCCCATTTAAGAGGGGATACATTTGCAGCCTTATGGTTTAGTCACAAATGAGTAAAAAATCCTATTTTCCCCACAGTTAGAAAATGGGGCAAAATATTGAGGCGGATCCTCAAAATTCTAATGCAATTTCAGTTGATCACATCATGTGCAACAATCAAGCATGTCCATCTAACCGGGCAGAATTGTGAGGAGGAATCTCAAAATTCAATAGCAGGAGAGGTTGCAATGTCTCGCATCGTGTCATAGTCACTAGTTCATCTAACAAATTTTTAAAATAATATATTTCTATTACGTCTTTGAAAACTATGCATGCTTACTTGCAAAATGACACTGTTTAGCCAATGCTACCCCCAATGATTTGAATAGAACCTTTAGATCAAGTAAAGCAAACCATGCAAGACAATAGAGGCATGAACCGACCTCCCCCTTTACAAAACTCATAATTATTCTTTAGATGCATGAGCGAAGACTATACATGCCCAATTCACAATCTTCATAACAACCATGATACTAAAATTTATTACCATCTAAGGAAACTCTGCTATCACCTGTTATTTATAATATTTTTTCTTAGGACTAAATGTTGGCCCAAGCTCAGTTGAAGTATTAAATAATGACAAGTGAACTCACAGAAGGACCGGGTCCATCTTAGGAGACATAGTGGTTATGGCCCATGCATATGAGATGCACATGAAGAAGATAACTCTTTGGGAGCAAGCAACAATATTTTCTTAATATCTTCGGAACTGATAGAAAATATTGCATATGGATAAGGAGAAGAATTCTCCTTATGAAAAGAGAATACATCCTGATAAGGGTTGGAGTTTGGATTGGTCTAGGACTCTAATGCAATGGAGGATCAAAATTGAGTAACAATCAAACTCTAATTACGAACCTAATAAATAACTGAGTTGTTCTCTTTTACAGGTATGTGCATACGCTGAAATAATGCAAAATTGAGAGCAAAGATCAAGGCAATTATGCAAGAAATTTATGTGAGATTATGTGTGCACGCCTGTAGCTAGTTGAACAAGAGCGAAGGACCAGTTCCATTGTGTTTATTCTTATTATAGTTCAATTGTAGTAGGTGATTTAAAACTTTTACCTTTCCGGCTTACATAGAAGCAATTTTATTAGGTACTTTAAGTATTCAAGTTAGAGTTAACTTGAAGGTGTTACAACAGTTGAGGTTGTGGGCCACACAGGGATTAGAGTTTAATCCTTAGGTTTACAAGAGTTTCTAAATGATGTTTGGCTCAGTGATTTTAGTGGAAGTTTGGAAAAATCCTACTAAGTAGTATATCGTGGTTTCTTCACCTTTTGAGCCAAGTGTTTCTTGCGTAAAAATATTTGTGTTCTTTAATTTATTAACTCTTAATTCCGCAAACAGTTGTCGTAAGAACATCTAGAAGAACTAGGTTCTTCTAGTGCAAAAATTAGGTACCACACAAATCACTCCCCTTCGTGTGTTGTATTGACATTTAAAACATCAATTTTTATCAGAGCAGGTTATCCTTGAAGAGGCTAATACCTTAGGAAAAGATCAACAATGAGTGCACCACCTGGGAACTAGGAAGGGCAATCCACTGTCAGGCCTCCACTTTTCAACGGTCTATACTATTCTTGGTGGTAGAACAGAATGAGATATCACATTATAGGGGAAGATTATTAACTTTGTGACATAGTCACTGATTGTCCCCTAGCAACCACCAAGAAGAATGCAGAAGTAATTGATGTTCCAAAACAAGGGATGATTTTATTCCTGAGGACTTGAGGAAATGGGAGAAAAATGCTAAGGCCAAGAAATGTCTTGTGTGCGGACTAGGACCAGACAATTACAGTAAGATGCAAAGCTGCACAACTGCTATGGAAATATGGGACACTCTACAAGTAGCTCATGAAGGAACACATCAAGTGAAAAGATCAAGACGAACACTTTTGTATTCTCAATATAAGAATTTCACTATGAAGGAAGGAAAAACTATCTAGGAAATGTATACCAGATTCACCACTTTGACAAATGAACTTGAATCTCTTGGAAGGACAATCGTTGAAAGAATACAAGGTTGAGAATATTCTAACAAGAATTCTGCCAGTCGCATGGGAAAGCAAGATCACTACCATTCATAAATCCAAGAACATTGCCACCCTTAGACTAGATGAACTAACTGGAAATTAACTGCCTATGAAAATGAAAAGACAAACCATGAAGATGGACACCCCCAAAAATGAGAGAAGCTTAGCTCTCAGAATTCCTGAAGGTGCATATTTGGAAGATGATGAAATGGTTATGATAACTAGGGATTTCAAGAACTACCTGATAGGAGGAAAGGCTCATGATCAAAAACTGCCCTCAATAGGTAATGGAGTGGAACAAAGAAAAGGCTGAACGAAGGAACGGGAAGAAGGAACCAGTTCAACTAAAGAGACAAAAAGGTTCAACCAAGGCTATGACTGTTGCTTGGCGAGAAACTTCACATAAAGAACTAGAAAATGGAGCTAAGGAGGAGAAAGCACTAATGGCCATTGGAGAATCAGAGGATGAATAAGACGTATGTATTCTTCATCTCAAAGACAAGATTAAATTCTTGTCTAGTGAAATGCTGGATGAGCTATTAACAGACATCATTGGTTAGTCTGAGATAACTAATAATGAGAAGGAAGTTCAATATAGGGAATGTGTGATTCTAAAAGCAAAATATAAGACTATAGAGTCTAGGGAAAATGAGAGTGATAACAAAAATGCTGAGTTGAAGAACTAGGTTCTTGAACTTGACTACAATGTCCTAGAACTTATGTCTGAAAATCTGAAACTTAAATTAGGAATATGAAAGAAGTTAGCTAATCACACATGTCTCACTCTAGAATGAAATTTGGGAAAAATGAAAGATGAACTATACAACAAAGATGAATTCATCAAAGTCCTAAAAGAAGATCTAAGGAAAGGTAAACCATGAACAAGACAAAACATGCAAGTGGAACAAAGCCTCTGATGCTCTTTCTTTGTTTCAAGAGCATCACAACAGTAACAAAAGATGACTTGGATATGGGACTCATGCTCCTAAATGGGATACAAAAAGCAAGTACCTCACTATTCCTGAAAATAAAATATGCACACAATGTGATAAGATTGGGCATTAGAAATATGAATGTAATGCAAAAGAAATGGCTAGTCAAAAGAACAAAGTTTTTGTTGAAGAAAAGAATAAGTTGCCAGGATGGAAAAGAAGGAATTCAATTCATCCTTTTGCTTATAGAAAGGAACGCAAACTAGTTTGGGTTCCTAAGACTAACCCATGATTTCTTTTTGTAGGTCCAAGTGAAAGGGATAAGCCAAATATGGTACATGGATAGTGCCTTCTCAAAACATATGAGTGAGGACTTAAAATTAGGTAATGTCTCCTTTGTTAATGGAAAGAAAGATGAGATCATTGTGGTTGGAAGGTTAGGCAACACCTATTCTCATTCCATAGAGAATGTCTACCTGATAGAAGGTTTGAAATACAATTTAATAAACGTGTCACAATTGTTTGACCGAGGTAACTTTGTGGCTTTTGCTTCAACAAAATACTTTGTGATTAACCTTACCACTGACAAGATTTTTTTCAGGTAAAGAGTTAACAACATTTACATTGTAGATTTGTCAACTCTTTTTCAAAATGAACTCACTTGCTTAAGTGTGCTAGTAAATGATACCTTCCTATGGCACAAAAGACTTGGTCATGCCAGTCTAAATCAGCTAAACAAATTAGTCTCCAAGGACTTGGTTGTAGGTTTACCTAATATCAAGTTCAAGGAAGACAAAGTTAGTGAGGCATGTGCAATTGGGAAGCAGTTAATGTCATCCTTCAAATCTAAGAAAATGGTAAATACGTCTAAGACGTTGGAACTGGTTCATATAGATCTATTATGGTCCAATGAGAACCATGAGCAGAGGTGGAAAGATCGTGTAATGGTGCTAGTTGATGACTATTCTAGATTCACCTAGGTTTTATTTCTAACTTCAAAAGATAGAGTATTGGACATGTTTTCTTCATTTGTTAGGAAGACTCAGAAACAATTAAGAAATCATTTTACATCCATTAGGTCTGATCATAGAACTGAGTTTGAAAAGTCTAAGTTTGTTGGATTTTTTTATGAAAATTACATAGATCACAATTTCTCTACCCCCAGGACTCCACAACAAAATGGAGTAGTTGAAAGGAAAAATAGAACTCTTAAGGATATGGCTAGAACAATACTACTATCTAGCAAATTGACTCAAAGCTTCTGGGCAGAGGCTGTAAATACAACACGTTACATCATAAATAGATGCATGACCAAACCTTTAGTAGAGAAGACTCCCTATGAGTTACTTAAAGGGAGAAAACCAAACATATCCCATCTTAGGGCTTTTGGTTGCAAGTGCTATGTGTACAATAATAGAAAAAACTCCATAGGAAAGTTTGGTCCCATAAGTGACGAGGGAGTTTTCTTAGGATATTCTTCATATAGCAAATATTATAAAGTTTTTAATAAAAGAACTCTGTGTGTAGAAGAAAGTGTGCGTGTAGTATTTGATGAAACAAGGATTCTTTCTGAGAGGCGGGAACATGAAGAAGAAGCCATTGGACTGGTCAAAGACTTGGATGAAGCATCAACACACGTCAAAGCGACACATGTAGAAGGAACTTGAAATAGAACAGGTTCTTCCTTACAAGGCAACCTGATAGGGGGAAGAAATCAAAGAGGAATTCAAATAAACTCCTTAAAGGAACCTGTCCATAAACCTGTTTCTCATCAAATTGCTGAAACATCTAGTAAAAGCTAGTTGGTTGTAAAACCTCACAAGTATCAAAGTTCTCATCCCATTGAGAAAATTGTCGTTGATCCAACATTTAGAGTCAAAACCATATCATAATTAAAGAATTTGTGTGCTTTTGATGCTTTTCTATATCTTATTGAACTTTAAAATGTTGTTGAGGCTTTGTAGTATGCAGATTGGGTCATTGCTATGCAGGAGGAACTCAATCAATTTGAAAGAAGTCAAGTCTGTCATCTAGTTCCTATACCTAAGGAAAACTCAGTCATTGGTACAAAATTGGTCTTCAGGTACAAACCTGATGAAGATCGAACTGTTACAAGAAACAAGGCATGGCTGGTGGTTCAGGGCTGCAGCCAAAAGGAATGAATAGACTATGATGAGACTTTTCCTCTAGTTGCAAGACTAGAGGCAATCAGGCTTCTCAGTTCCTTTGCAGCACATATGGAATTCACTCTCCATTAGTTGGATGTCAAAAGTGCTTTCCTAAATGGCTACCTCAGATAAGAAGTGTTTGTGAAACAACCTCTATGATTTGAAAGAAAGAAATGTCCTGAGCAGGTGTACAAGCTGGATAAGTAAGGGCTCAAGGAGGCCCCAAGAGCTTGGTATGAATTACTAGCAAAATTCCTACTAGAGCATGGGTACAAAAGATGTAAAATTGATAGCACTTTGTTCCTAAGGTAAAGACATCGTTGATGTGAAAATATATGTCGATGATATAATATTTGGGGCCACTACCAATAGGTTGAGTAAGGACTTTGCAAAGTTAATGGGAAGTGAGTTTGAAATTAGTATGATGTGTGAAATAAATTTCTTCCTAGGTTTTCAGATCTAACAAAGCCAAAATGGGACCATGATCCACTAGCATAAGTATACAAAAGAACTAATCAAAAAGTTTAAAATGGAGTACCCCAAAGAAATAGATACACCTATTGCAACTTCACTAAACTAGATGTTGATGAACCTGGTTCATCAGTTGATCAAAGGTTGTATAGGGGTTTGAGTGGTTCACTTTTGTAACATACTGCCAGCAGACCTGACATTGTTTCTAGTGTAGGGCTTTGTGCTCGTTTCCAGGCAAATCCAAAGGAGTCACAGTTGACTATGTCAAGAGGATATTGAGATATCTGAAAGGCAGCACTGATTTGTATCTTTGCTATCCCAAATGTAGTAATTTTGATCTAGTAGGATGTGGTAATGCTGATTATGCAGGTTTCACAGTGGGCAAGAAGAGCACTTCATATATGACACATTTCTTGGGGTCACATCTAGTGTTATGGGCTACCAAAAAGGAAAATTTAGTAGTCTTATCTACTGCTAAAGCTGAATATGTTGTTACTGCTTCATGTTGTGCTCAATTGCTATGGATCAAACAACAACTGCTAGACATTGGAATTGAAGTGGGATGTATTCCAATATTTTGTTATGACACTAGTGCCATATGACCAAGAAGCATGTTCATCATAAAAGGACCAAGCACATAGATGTTAGACACCACTTCTTAAGAGATAACTATGAGAAAGGGTTAATCACCATAGAATTCTATGCGACTAATAAACAAATAGCTGACATCTTCACTAAAGCACTAAGTAGAGAAAACTTTGAAAAGAAGATGATTAAGATTACCTAAAAAGGTCCACGTCAAAATGCACAATTAAAAAAATGTATAAAATGAAAAAATAAAACAAAATTTTTTGGTTAGGAGATCTTAATTAAATGTAAATATCTAGACTAATTCTTACTCAGGTTCATACTTTAATTGGTATACTCATGTGACGTGTGTTTATATAATTCACTAATCTCTTATTCTGACTTTTGTGGCATGAGCAACAAAAGTTTTACTTGAAGAATCAGTATGTGCTCATGAGAAAGTTCAGGTATGTTTCTATACTTCGCACAATTAGAAAGATAAAATTACCAATGATGAGCAGAAGTCCTAGTTACACGAAACTTCCAGAAATTTTATCCGTTGAGCATTGACCCAATTGCATTATCCTAGGAGTCTAACAAAAATGGGATTTTTTCCTAAAAACTAGCGTCGCTCATTAATCTCTAAAGAGACCGGAATTATAATGTGATTACTCTTATTTACCCACTGAAAAAGATGTTGTTACTGCCCTAACCATAACCCCTCTTTAAATATACACCACATCTTTTCTTTGTGCTCATACCCGTCACTTATTTCCTCCAAAACTCAGATCATCTCCTTCTTCTAAAAAATTCCCAGAAACTTGCTACCATGACAAACCCTCAAGACAGCTCAGGTACTCCCCACCGGTATCCTCTAATACATCACCATCAACTCCTCCCATTTAAACACCAAAACATAGGTTTCATCTCCAGAAAATGTTGGCCAGGAAAATTGTAGCTCCTGGCACTTTCAGAAAGCGTTAAACAAAAAATTAAAAGTGAGTCAAAGAAGGGAAAGCTCTAAAAAGGAATCCTCTGACTCAGGCTCCGAGTTTGAAACTTTTGTCTGTGCAAGTGATGGAGAAGAACATGGGTTTTTAGAATCAGACAAAAATCAAGAAAACCCTAAAGAGGTCAATACATGTTATATTTTTTCTATTGTAGTGGAGAAAGTAGATGATAGGTTTGTATTGGTGGGATATGTGAGAGATGTAAGTGAGGATGACTCGAAAAGTAAGGGAAAGAAAAATAAATCTAAAATTCTTGCAATTTGTGGAGGAGATAGGGAGATTGGCAACCAGCCAGGGTGAAGTGAATTTGGGGAGGCTGCTGAAGGTCTTGTGCACCTAAGTGAACAACAAGATGTACCTAGCCCATCTGTGGATGGAACCTTCGCTCACATTCTGAAGAATGTTAGAGCAAGCTATGATCCCAAAGAGCGCAAAGCTTATTCTCAAAAGGCTCCAACTTCCTCTAAGCCAACAAAGAAAAGCAAGGTGTGATCTCTTAAGTCTACAATCACTTCAGCACCAAAGGTGAAAGCTACTATAAGCAGGGTAATGCAAAGTGAGGGTGAATTGAAGAAAGCCCTAGAGGCAAGCAAGAAAATAAAAAAGGAAAAGGAAAAGAAAAGGTTGTGGAAAGTTTTGAGGCTGCTGAAAAATAGGAGGAGGAGATGGAACTGGCCCATCGAGAGAGAGGTACAATTGTGGAGCTTCCCATTGCCAAACCAAGACTCCTGCAAAAAAGTCTTCAAAATTTGTATCTGCTGAACCCTCCTTGGCCAAAAGAACTAGGTCTGCAGTGAAGGGAAAACAAGTAAAAGTTACTAAATAAAAAGAACAATGGAGTGGAGAAGAAGAAGAAGAGGAAGAGTCTTAAAAAGGAACAAGATCGGTTTGCCATCTTTTGAAAGTGAAAGATTCTGAAGTGGAGGTTACTGAAAGACCTGGAGGAGCCAGGCATGATTAGGTTGGTGGATGCTCTAGCTGCACAATGTTGGAAGGACATGGTTCTTCAACTGGATAAAAGGCTGGCAAGAAAGGAGCTGATCGAGTTCATGGCAAATGCCACTGTGAAAAATAGAAAAGACACCAGTGTGGTTAGGGAAGTGAAGGTGAAATTTGATGTACCTAAATTAAGGACAATTCTGGACATACCATGTGAGGTCTATGGTGAATACACTTCGTAGAGGTGGCCTTGTCTAGATGATCTTCCTAGTTCTCTCCAAATCACCAGGAACTTTTGTGATACTGAGTCTGCAGAAGATGTGCTAGAGGCAAGATTGTATAGAAGAGTGAGACGAAGCCTGAGCACAAGGTGCTATTTGAATTTGTTAACAAGTGTCTGCTGCCCAGACAGGAGAGGAGGCATACTGTTAACTACATGGACTTGGATCTTCTAGAATGCCTTGTGAGAGGAAAGAAAATAAACTAGCCTGCCTTCATTGTCAAGCTGCTGGACAGGGTCATAAATGGCTCCAAGGCTCATGCTACTCCTTATTGGTTCATACTAATGATTGTGCTGGATAGGTTGAATGTTCCCTTGAAGAAATGGGAGATGGCTTCCAGCAAAACCATTTTGGTATCAAAACCCTACATGATTGTGACTATCTCCTTAGTGTAGCCCCAGTTGAACCCAGTTCATCTTTGAAGACTCTAGTGAACAAAAACGTTAGGGCTTGTTCAAGAGTATGGGACAAACGATGCTGAGATTACTAGGCTCAAGGCTCGAGTTGTGGAACTTGATAATGAAAGAAATAGCGTGAAAGATGAGCTAGAAAAAGAAAGGAAAAGGGTGAAGAGATGCTAAAAACAATACTTAATCTTCTCCAATCCCAACCCTCTAGTTCCTCCACTCATTAGGTCCTCCAGCACTGTCCTTGAACTAGTCTAGTTTACCCCTCAATTACCCAAATTAGGGATTTTTCTTGTTTTTGCTCATGGTTGGTTATTTTTGTTCTTTCTTTTTGTGGACTTTCTTTTAGAAGCACTGCCTTATGAATGACAATTTGCATTTCTCTTATTTTATGATGATTGTAATCTTAATAGTTATTTTTTGTCAAGTTGATTTTTGATTAACTAACGCATGCTTTCACTTGCAGTTGCCCCATTGGCCATGGGTAATAATTAATATTCTTGGATTCACATCTTTATGCAACTTTTAGATGATGCCAAAATAGGGAAGATACCGTACTTAAGAAGAAATTGTTTCTATTTTCTAAACAATGATGCTTATGTGCTAATTAAAACTGGCCCTTAATGTTGAGTTAAAATTTTCAAGTACTGACAATTAAGTTGAGTTGCATAGGTTTTCTAGTGAGTAAAAGCATGAAGTTTATCAATATCAAAAAGGGGGAATTTGTTGGCCCAAGCTTAGTTGATCTTTTGAATAATGACAAATGAACTCAGTGAAGGACCAGGTCCATCTTAGAAGACACAGTGGTTATGGCCCAAGAACATGAGATGCACGAGAAGAAGATAAGTCTTTGGGATCAAGCATAAATATCTTCTGGACTGATTGAAAAGATTGCATATGGGATGAGGAGAAGAGGTCTCCTTATGAGAAGAGAACACATCCGGATAAGGGTTGGAGTGTGGATTGGTCTAGGACTCAAAATCAATGGAGGATCAGAAATTGAGTCACAATCAAACTCTAATTACTAACCTAATAAATAACTGAGTTGTTCTCTTTCATAGGTATGCACATACGCTGAAGTTAAGAAAACTTGAGAGCAAAGAGCAAGGCTATTTTGCAAGAAATTTATTTGAGATTAAGTGTGCACGCCTGGAGCTAGTGGAACAAGATAGAAGAACTAGTTCCATTGTGTTTATTATTATTCTAGTTCAATTGTAGTAGATGATTTAAAACTTGTACCTTTTGTGCTTTCATAAAAGCAATTGTATTGGGTACTCAAGTGTTAACTTGAAAGTGTTGCAACAGTTGAGGTTGTGTGCCACACAGGGATTAGAGTTTAATCCTTAGGTTTACAAGAGTTTGTAAATGCTGTTTTTGGCTCAATGATTTTAGTAAAAGTTTGGGAAAATCCTACTGAGTAGTAGGTCATGGTTTTTTTACCTTTTGAGCCAGGTATTTTCCACATAAAAATCTCTGTGTTCTTTACTTTAGGAAGTCTCAATTATGGAAATAGTTATAGTAAGAACATCTGGAAGAACCAGGTTATTCTAGTGCAAAAATTATGTACCACACAAATTGCCCCCCCTCCTGTGTGGTATTGACGTTTAGAACATCACTAAGCTTTGTCCCAAACCTTGCATGAGTCTAAACCCTACCTCTATATCTGAATAAGGTTAAACTTTGTTGTCCATTTGCATGAGACTAAGCTTTGTCTCCATCTGTGCAAGGCTAAGCCCTACCTCCACATCTGCAAGAGGCTAAGTTTTGCCTCTATTTTGTAGAAGGCTAAGCACGCCTTCCATGTGCATTGGACTATGTCTTGTCCCAAATGTGTCACGACCCAAACACCGATCGTGATGGCGCCCAACACATTGCTAGGCAAGCCCGACCATCTTATCCATTAAACCAGCCAGTTATTAATTCCAGATAATCAAGTTAAACTTAAATAGCAAGTGTTCATATCAAAATGATAAACGTAATAGTAGAAACATACAAAGTACGGTCCCAACCAAATCGTGGTGTCACAAGTCTGAGCCTCTACAAAATAAACATCCTAAACAAACAAGTCTAAGAAAAATGAAAGAGACAAAAAGATAAGGAAGGAGAAAACAGGTTTTGCGGACGCCGACAGCTACCTCGTAGTCTCTGCAAAGTAGATGTGAGTAAGCAGTTGCAACAGCTCAAATGCTCTCTAGCACCTGTGAATCTGCACAAAAGTCCAGGGGAGTGGGGTGAGTATATTTCAACTCGGTGAGTACTAATAATAAACAATAACTGAAAATAAGAACTCCTGCACTATCACTAAACAGTTCTAAGGCAAACCCCCACAGGTAAGTCATCACTACAGTGAGTACTCTGATCTCCAGTCCACATCTATCTCAACAAGGTCCCACACTGACCAAATCCTCACTCTCGTATCGCTACGGTGTACAACCAACTCAATGTATGTAGATATATACATATGTCTATAATGTAAGAGTATTTAAGTATGTATATGGATATGAATAAGTATAATGCCCCGGCGTGCAGCCCGCTCCAATACATATACCGCTGTGGCACGCAGCCCGCTCCATTTAACATCGACGGTGCTCACTGGGGGTGTATATAGACTTCGGAGGGGCTCCCTAGGCCCAAGCATTATGTTATTGCGGCATGCAGCCCGATCCACACATATATCACTGCGGCGTGCAGTCCGATCCAATATGTATATATAAATATATAACTATACTGCTGCGGCGTGCAACCCGATCCCATTATATACACCAGCGCTCATTGAGAATGTGTGTAGACTCAGACTCCGAAGGTGCTCCTACAGCCCAAGCGCAATAATACTGCGGCGTGCAGTCCGATCCACATGTATATATTACTGCAGCGTGCAGTCCGATCCAACACATATACTTCTGCGGTGTGGAGCCCGATCTAATATAGGTATATATATATAATACCTCATAATGGGTCCTCGACCCTGTCCAGTCAGTATAGAATTGGCCTTTCAGGCCCACTCAACTAAATCTGGGAATTTCCACACTATGTAGTCTATCTCTCACAGTACACATCTAGTACTGGCTCTCGATATGCTATTCAGTTAATTTTTATGGCTGAGTGTAAGATTCCAACATGATATAAGGGTCACCTAGCTCTACAGGTTTCCCTAACACTTCTACAGATCGGCACAAGGCCCCAAACTGGCTACTAGCCCAATAACACAGTTATAATCCCATTCTCAATCACAATACACAATACACTATTTGTCGGAAAGGACCAAGTCCAATTCCCCAATCACAATGTCACCACGCCTATCACATGACGCGTGTCTCATCTCAACATAGCACTGTGAAGTGCTAGTACGGGGTTTCAAACCCTCAATACATTATTTACTATCACCACTCACCTCGACCTGGTAGAAGCCTTAGTCCGCCTTGCACTTTCCTCGCAATTCAACCACCTCGGATGTTGAATCTATTCAAATTCATAGAGAATACATCAATATATGCTAATAACACACAATACATTCGAAATAACTCAATTTGCACCAAAACCCACAAAGTTGTCAAAACCTGACTTTTGGTACGCTTCTGGAAAATTACGAAAGTTATATATTCGGAATCTTCGTCTCAATACGAGTTTATGCATATAAAGTTTTCTAAAATCGGACTCCGTTTGCCCACTCAAATTGACATTTTACCAAAGCCTTGGCTTAGGCTAAATTCCCCCAAAATTTAGCGATCGAAGAGCTATGGCTCAGCTGCTTCGCGTATTACACCGTATTGCCCGAAGAGGGCATGCTGCAAGTGCGTCGGTGAGTAATAAGCATAGGAGGCATGCTTGAAGGGCATTGGCAGCAGTGTGGTTCCAGATGTCGTTGCTAGATTGAGATCTGCTGGGTGGCGGGTACTTTGACTGCCTTGTATCAGGTGAAGAGAAGGGGGTGGTAGGCTTAGTAGGGCTCGAACCTACAATATCACCATTATGAGCAGTACGTTTCAACCAATTAAACTATAAGCCCCTACGGATCTCTACATGCAATTCGCTCACTTCAGGAAGAGCGGACAGAAAGAGAAGGCATCCATTTTCAGTAAAATAGAGGAGGATTTCATGATAAAAATGCGTAATTAAACCACAAAACTTACCTCCGATGATAACCCGATGAAATCCCAGCTATTTCCCATCACTTCCTCTCTCTAGGGCTCAACAATGGAGATTTGAGAATGAAAACCTGCGTATGAAATGTTCTGGACTTAAAGTCTCTGCCCAGGAAATTAACCATTCGCGAACGCGACGCTACCCACGCATTCGCGATGAACAAAAATTGCAGCCTCCGGATTTATTCTACGCAAACGCGTGCTTCTAGCCGCGTTCGCGATGCCCATACGCCCAAACCTACGCGAACGCGTGCAACCTTTCGCGAATGCGATGCTTCCGGACCTGAACCTATGCATTCGCGTTCCACCTATCACGAACACAATGAAAAATCTCCGATACTCTTCGCGAAAGTGTGACTCACTACGCGAGCGCGAAGTAGAAAATTTTTCTGCAGATATTGCAGCAATTCAGCTGCTGACTTTGGCAAGAAATGGTCCGTTTGGACCCTCGAATTCATCTCGAGGCCCCCGGGACCCCAACAAAAACCACCAACATACTCCATAACAAGATACAAACTTGTTCCAATAATAAAAGCACGCCCTCAAACACAGAAAACATCGAATCCAAGCAAATTCAAGCCTAAGTTTTCATTCAAACTTCTGCAACCGACATTCGATCAAAAACCCGACCAAACGACCTACGAATGACCTGAAATTTTGCAGGGACATCCAAAATAACCTAACGGAGCTACTGCAACTGTCGGAATTCCATTCCGACTACCGGATCAAAATCTCACCTACTGATCGGATATCGCCAAAATTCAACTTTAGCCAATTCAAGCTTAAAACTACACCGGACCTCCAAATTCACTTCCGATCGCTCTCCTAGCTCATAAATGACCTCCCGGAGATGACCGAATCATCAGAATTCGATTCCGAACTCTCTAACTCACAAGTCAACATCCAGCTGACTTTTCTCAACTATTCCTTCTTCTAAGAGTCTATTTGTCTCAATTTCAACCAAACTCAACCCGTATTGACTCAAACTTACCCAACATGCATATTGCAACATTAACAAGCGTATAACGGGGATAACGGGGTGATAACTCACATGATGACGGGTCGGGTCATCACATTCTCCCCAACTTAAGAAAATGCTGATCCTCGAGTGGGTCAAGAAACATACATGGAGACGCAAATAGGTGAGGATATCTGCTCCGCATCTCCTGCTCGACCTCCTAAGTAGCCTCCTCCACGGGCCGACCTCTCCATTGCACCTTGACTGAAGCAATCTCATTGGACCTCAATTTTCGAACTTGTCTACCCAGAATAGCCACTGGCACCACATCATATGATAGATCACCATCGAGCCGAATGGTACCGAAGTCTAATACAGGAGACGGATCCCCGATATATTTCCTGGAGCATAGACACATGGAATACTGGATGAACATTAGACAGACTGCATGGCAAGGCCAGCTCACATGCCACCTCTCCAACCCTCCTGAGTATCTCAAAATGATAAATGTACCTGGGACTCAGCTTCCCCTTCTTCCCGAACCTCATAACACCCTTCATGGGTGAAACCTTCAGCAATACTCTATCACCAACCATGAAAGACAACTCTCGAACCCTACGGTCTGCATAACTCTTCTAGCAAGACTGTGTTGTACGAAGCCTCTCCTGGATCAACTTCACTCTATCCAGAGCATCCTGAACTAACTCAGTCCCTATCAATATATCCTCACCAGGCTGAAACCATCCCACATGAGATCTACACCGTCTGCCATACAATGCCTCGTACGGGGCCATCTGAATACTCGACTGATAACTGTTGTTGTAGGCAAACTCAGCAAGTGGCAAAAACTCATCCCACAAACCACCAAAGTCAATAACACATGCTCGCAACATATCCTCTAGGATCTGAATAGTGCGCTCAGACTGCCCATCCGTCTGAGGGTGAAATGCGATGGTCAACTCAACCCACGTACCCATCTCCCGCTGAAATGCTCTCCAAAACTAAGAAGTGAACTGAGTGCCTCTGTTAGATATAATAGACACTGGGACCCCATGCAAACTGACAATCTCACGAGTAAAGATTGCTGCTAACCGCTCCGATAAGTAAGTAGTACGAGCTAGGATGAAATGTGTGGACTTGGTCAGCAGATCAACAATTACCCACACAGAATGGAACTTCCTCGAAGTCTGAGGGAGCCCAGTAACAAAATCCATGGTGATCCTCTCCCATTTCCATTCGGGAGTAACCATACGCTGAAGAACACCGCCTGATCTCTGATGCTCATACTTGACCTGCTGGCAGTTGAGGCACTTGGCTACATGCCTAACAATATCCATCTTCATCCTTCTCCACCAGTAGTGTTGTCTCAAGTCTTGGTACATCTTCGCAGCACCTGGGTGAATAGAGTACCACGAACTGTGTGCCTCCTCTAGTAACAACTCCCGCAAGCCATCTACATTGTGCACGCATACATGGCCCTGCATCCTCAGAACACCATCACTGTCGATAGTCATATCCCTAGCATCATTGTGCAGCACTCTGTCCTTAAGGACAAGCAAATGTGGGTTATCATACTATCGTTCCCTGATGCGATCATATAAAGAAGATCGAGAAACAGCACAAGCCAACACTCGACTCGACTCTGAAATATCCAACCTCACTAGCCGATTCGCTATGGCCTGAACGTCATAAGCAAATGGTCTCTCCCCAACTGGGATAAAAGCTAGGTTGCCCATACTGACCGCGTTCCGACTCAAAGCAACGGCCACAACATTGGCCTTCCCCGGATGATACAAGATAGTGATGTCATAATCTTTAAGCAACTCCAGCCACCTCCGCTGTCTCAAATTAAGGTCCTTCTATCTGAATAAGTGCTGAAGACTGCGGTGATCTGTGTACACCTCACATGAGACACCATATAGGTAATGCCTCCAAATAATCGGAGCATGAACTATGGCTGCTAGCTCCAAATCATGAACAGGGTAGTTCTTCTTATGGGGCTTCAACTGGCGAGAAGCCTAAGCAATGACCCTACCCTCCTGCATCAACACACAACAAATTCCAACTCCTAAGGCATCACAATACACAGTATAATGATCTGAAGCTGACGACAGTATCAAGACTGGTGTTGTGGTCAGTGCTGTCTTGAGCTTCTGAAGCTCTCATCGCACTCCTCGGACCATATGAAAGGAATACCCTTCTGAGTCAATCTAGTCAAGGGTAAAGCAATAGAAGAGAATCCCTTAATGAATCGGCGATAATACCCTGCCAATCCCAGAAAGCTACGGATCTCAATAACTGAGGTCAGTCCCGGCCAACTCTGCACTGCCTCTACCTTCCTCGGATCTACCTGAATGCCATCACGGGATACCACATGTCCTAAGAATGCCACAGACTCAAGCCAGAACTCACACTTGGAGAACTTGGCATACAGCTTCTCCTGTTTCAATCTCTTCAATACAATACTCAAGTGTCGAGCATGCTCGTCCTGGCTACGAGAGTAGACTAGAATGTCATCAATGAACACAATCACAAATGAATCTAGATTGGGCCTGAACACACTTTTCATCAGATGCATGAATGATGTGGGGGCATTGGTCAGCGCAAAACACATCACAAGTAACTCATAGTGACCATATTTGGTCCTGAATGCAGTCTTCATAATGTCAAACTCTCTAATCTTTAGCTGATGGTAGCCTGAATGAAGATCAATCTTCGAGATACCCTAGCTCCTTGGAGCTGATCAAATAAGTCATCAATACGAGGTAGAGGATACTTATTCTTCATTGTTACCTTGTTCAGCTGCCTGTAGTCAATACATATCCTCATAGATCCATCCTTCTTCTTAACAAACAGGACCGGTGCACCCCACGGTGACACACTCGGCCAAATGAACCCCTTATCTAGGAGTTCCTAGAGCTGCTCCTTCAATTCCTTAAGCTCAGCTAGTGCCATCCGATATAGAGGAATAGAAATAGGCTGAGTGCCTGGCACCAAATCGATCCCAAAATCAATATCCCTGTCTGGCGGCATGCCCAGCAGGTCTGAGGAAAACACATCAGGAAAGTCCCGCACAATGGGAACATAATCATTACTGGGAGTCTGAGCCTCGACCTCCCGCACAAATATCAAATAAGAGAGACATCCCTTCCCGCCCATTCGTTGGGCCTTGAGGAAAGATATTACCCTACTAGGTACATAATCAGTCGTACCTCGACACTCGATCCTCTGAATGACCGGCATAGCCAAGGTGACTGTCTTAGCATGATAGTCCAGAATAGCATGACATGGAGATAACCTGTCCATGCCCAATATGACATCAAAATCAATCATGCTGAGAAGCAATAGGTCCACTCGGGTCTCCAGAACCCCAACAGTGACCAAACAGGATCGGTATACATGGTCCACAACAATAGTATCCCCTACCGAGGTAGATACATGCAGTGGTAGCTCAAGACGCCCTCGGGTCGTGCCCAAATGAGGAGCAAAATATGTAGACACATAAGAATAAGTAGAACCAGGATCGAACAACAATGTGGCATCTCTGTGGTAGACCAAAATAATACCTGTAATGACAGCATTAGAAGCAACGACCTCAGATCGGCCCTGAAGAGCATAGTATCTAGCCTGTCCGCCTGATCGGCCTCCCCCTAGAGGGTGACCCCTAGCTGACTGACCCTCACCTCTAGCTGGCGGGGTGGGTGCTGAAGTAGAAGGACCAGATGACGAGGGCTGCCCCCTCTGCTGATAAGACCTGGAAATAAGACGGGGACATTCTCTACGGATGTGCCCAAACTCTCCGCACTCGTAGCAACTCCCCGGTGCTGGGGGCTGAGATTGATAAGGACCCCTGGCACTGGAATGTCCAACTGATGAACTAGGCCGAGAAGAACCCTAGTGTAAGGCCCCGTGAAATTTTTGTGCATAAAACCTAGTAGATGTGGTGTCATGGTCCGAATGATGTGTTAGGAATGCGTAGAATTCTTCGCGGCGAGCTTGCGAGCCGCGGTTCGGACCCTTGGTAGTGATTTAAGTTTCAAAATTGTAGAATAAAATTTTTTCCAGAAAAATGTCAATCTGCGGTGCACTTTTGCGACCGCAGAATCAATATGCGGTCCGCATAGTGACCGCAAATCGTTCCAGAGAGTTGCCCAAAATTGTGTCCAATGTGCGGTCGATATGCGATCGCATGTCAATCTGCGGTGCACTTTTGCGACCGCAGAATCGACATGCGGTCCGCATAGTGACCGCAAATCATTCCAGAGCCTGCGTAATTTTTGAGCCATTCTGCGGCCACTATGCGGACCGCATGTTGATTCTGCGGTCGCATAGTGACCGCATATTTGACCCCGGCCCAGTTTTTGTAACATTTTGACCCGATCTCTTCTTTAATATAACACACCTCTTCTTCATTTTTATCATATCATCTCACCAAAAATTAGAGAGAGAGGAGAGGGTTTTTAGAGAGAGAAGTTCTTCATCTTCAAAGATTGTTCCAACTACTTAATTCCAAGGGATTCTAGGGCAAGGATTCAACTTCCCCAATACTTTCAAGGTAAAAACCCTAACTATTTTCTTTGATTTTCAGTTTTAATTGGGTAAAGAGAGGTTTGCATATAATAGCTTTTGAAAATAGAATTTTTACACTCATGCATGATTATTGAACTTGATTTCTAGTAAAAAGAAGTGGGTAGAAGTAAGAGTCTTCAAGAACAAGGTTGGCAAGAATAGGATATCTTGGGTAAGCATAAAGTAGAAAGTTAACGGAAGAAAAATCATCACCAGGTATGTATGGCTAATTTTGATTCTTGTGAAATCGCCCTTATGTGTAAAATTGTTTGGCATGTGTTGATTTGAGAAATTGTATGTGATTAATTGATGTTGTTGTTGGATATTCAAAGTTGTTGTTGAACTATGAGTGTTGTGGTAAGAAATATGAACCGAAAGGTAAATGAGAGTTGAATTGGGTAAAGAATTTGTGAATAATGATTATGATGGCCTATATGGCACCTTGTGGAAAAGAAATCGAAACACTTGAGAATTGGTTTATTGTGGAAAGAGATGAAACACTTGAATTATGGAAAATTGTTGAATATACATGTGTGAATATTATTGAATGTGGAAACATTGTAACTTGGTTGTGATATTGGCTTGAGAAGTAATTGAGAACATGAAACAATGTGCAAGTTGCTTATTTGAACTTGTTGAAATTGTGTGTAGTACCTTATCTGCTGTTTGAAATTGTTGTGTTTTCAACTGTAAGGCGGGGTCGTGTCGCGCGCCGCGATGTGGTGAAATAAGGTTTGGGTTGGGGTGATAAGGGTGGCCGAGGTAATAAGGGTGGTCAGGGGTAATAAGGATGGAAAGCGATCGAAATCGCTATTGAAAATTGATACATAAATCAATAATGTGAAATTGTGAAAGGAGACAGCAGGAGAGTTTGCAACCTGTGGGGCACTGATTGCCCCTTTGTTTGACTACTTGTGTATTATGTGATTGATTGGTAATTGTTAAATTGGTTGATCGTAGGAAGTGCTTTGAGTTGAGAATTATTTGAAATGAGGAAAATGTGGAAACATGGTTGGTTGGCTTAATTAATTGTTGATGTAATTTAATGGCTTGAGTTTACTTGGGACAAAGTTTGTCCATACATACCAGTACAATTTAAGTGTACTGACGTCCCTTTTGCCGGGGGCGCTACATTCGTGTCATGATTGTAGGTGGATCGGTAGCAGGCACTTCAGCTCGTCGGCAGTAGTATTCTTCTCCTTCCACTGCCCGTCTTGGTGAGCCCCTTTCTTCCTCGGGGCCTTGTGCGGTTCTTGCCACTTCGGTTTAGATTTCATTTTGGTTTTGTAAGGTATAGCCGGAGCCTTGTTACCGGCAAGTATTGTATTTCCCTTTTTGTATCCTAGAGGCTCTGTAGACATGTAAACTGTGGGACTCCAGTCTTATATATATAAGGTGTTATGTCGGGCGTTGTAAAAGTTGAAATCTTGTTAATGAATCACTCGTATCATTTTATTTGTTTAATGTGAAATCAATTATGATTAGTAATTTATTTGGTTAATGAGAAACAGTCATCACAGGGGTAACGCGTGGGAATGAAAGGCACCCAGGTCCGCTTGACTGGGGCAACCCGGTCAGGCGCCGGTCATGTCCCTCGATTTGGGGCGTGACAAACTTGGTATCGGAGCTTAAGGTTTTAAAGTGTCCTAGGATGTCTCGGAGCCGTGTCTAGTAGTGCCCTTCTTATAGGTGTGTTGTCGACCACATCATATAAGTAGGGGGCTACACGGGCATTTAGGAATTTACCTACTTCTTTGTTAATCTATATCGTGCGGTAAAGTGCAATGTGGAGATATCCGTGTCTAATTCGTGCCTTGTTCCCAAATTTTCAGAATATGGCACCTAAGAAGAAGGCTAGACTCGGCCTTAGGGCCAATACCGGCCCAAGTGCAGCTGTTAATCATGTACCCGATGCCGTGGGAGAGAATGACCCACCAGTCCCGAATTTGCCTGGCCCATCTGTTCAAAACCCAAGTGTCCCTATTCCAGCTGCGGCAGAGGATGCCACCATTCCTCCTGCCGGTGTTCCTGACTCAGATACAGTTCCCGCTTCGGGCTCTGGTATCTCTAACGAAGAACTTAGGGGAGCCATCCATATGTTAACACAGTTAGTGGCTGCCCAGGCCCAGAGATCCCATGATGCCCCTGCATCCTCCAGCGGACAGGGAGATTCCTTTGGCTCCAGAGTCCACCAGTTCTTGTGATTGGCCCCTCCAGAATTTTCAGGTACCGATCCAGAGGCTGACCCACAGGAATTCCTTGATGAGATATACAAGACCCTCGAGTGATGAAGGCTACAGATATAGAGGGGGTAGAGTTGGCCTCTTACAGGCGAAGGGAGCGGCACGTTCATGGTTCGAAATGTGGGAGGATTCCCGTGAGGAAGGAAGCCCTCCGGCCAGATGGGATGAGTTCGTGGATGCATTTATGGACCACTTCTTACCTGCTGAGGCAATGGCAGCCCGTGCCACTGAGTTCGAGGTTCTCAAACAGGGCAGTATGAGTGTTTGGGAGTATCACATGGAGTTCGTAAGGTTGTCCAAGTACGCTCCTCATTTAGTATCGACCATGGATGCCCGGGTTCGACGGTTTGTTCGGGGCCTTAGCCCTTTGGTAGTGAATGAGGCCGCCACAGCAGCTTTGCACTCGGACATGAACTATGGGAGGATTGTGGGGTTTGCTCAGGCCACAGAGGCCAGGAAATTGAAGATTCGTGCAGAAAGAGAAAGTAGCAACAGGGCCCGGTCAATGGGTCGTTCGGGGAGATCACTTCCAGGGAAGGGGTCATCAGGGCCATCCCAGTCATATGCTCAGTCCTCCGCGAGTGCACCGCCATCCGTGCACAGTCATCAGCAGGGCAGTTACTCGAGACCTGGTTCAGACGGCAGGAGGTCTCGTCAGTCTGGTCATCCTGGGGTGAGATCCCAGCAGCAGGGGAGACCTACATGCCCCAAATGTGGGAGATTTCATACAGAAACTTGCTACCTTGACCTTCCAGTGTGCTTCGGGTGCGGGGTGAGAGGTCACATTCAGCGGGACTGCCGTGCACCCCGTCAGGGTATAGGTAGGGGATCTGCTCAGTCATCCGGTTCTTCAGCTGCTACATCATCAGCGCGTACTCCAGCATCAGCGGGGCGTGGTGCAGCTAGGGGTGGAGCTCAGGGTAGGGGTGGACCTAGCCGATTCTATGCATTGAGTGGTCGCCAAAATGCCGAGGCTTCTCCAGATGTTGTTACAGGTATCATGTCTGTTCGGACTATTGATTGCTATGCCCTTATTGATCCAGGGTCCTCCTTGTCTTATGTTACTCCATTCATTGCTTCAAGTTTTGGGATAGAACCCGAACAGCCTCATGAGCCGTTCTCTATGTCGACTCCGGTTGGTGATTCTATTACAGCCTCACGAGTCTATAGAAATTGTGTTGTTACGGTGGGTGGTCGTGATACCACAGCCGATCTTATTGAGCTTGGGATGGTAGATTTTGATGTAATTATGGGGATGGATTGGCTCTATTCGTGCTTTGCCAAACTTGATTGTCGAACGAGAGTTATGAGGCTCGAGTTCCCTAACGAGCCAGTCATTGAATGGAGAGGAAATGGTGTAGTGCCAAGGGGTAGGTTTATTTCCTACCTTAAGGCTTCGAAGATGATTAAGAAAGGGTATATCTATCACCTGGTTCGGGTAACGGACACCACCTCAGATGTGCCTATCCTCGAGTCCGTGCCAATTGTGAATGAATTTCCTGAAGTGTTTCCAGATGAGCTTCCAGGCATCCCGCCGGATAGGGAGATTGATTTCGGAATTGATGTATTGCCGGATACTCAGCCAATATCCATTCCACCTTACAGAATGGCGCCAGCAGAGTTAAGGGAGTTAAAGGAGCAATTGAGGGATTTATTAGAGAAAGGGTTCATACGACCGAGTGTGTCGCCATGGGGTGCTCCGGTTCTCTTTGTCAGAAAGAAGGATGGGTCACTTCGAATATGTATTGATTATCGGCAGCTTAACAAAGTCACCATTAAGAATAAATATCCATTGCCTCGAGTGGATGATCCGTTTGACCAATTGCAGGGAGCGAGGTTCTTCTCAAAGATTGATTTACGGTCCGGGTACCACCAGTTGAAAATCAGGGAGCAGGATATTCCTAAAACCGCCTTCAGAACTCGTTATGGTCACTTTGAGTTTTTGGTCATGTCTTTTGGGCTAACTAATGCCCCAGCAACTTTCATGGACCTTATGAATCGGGTTTTCAAGCCATTCCTAGATTCCTTTGTGATTGTATTCATTGACGATATTCTCATATACTCTCGGAGCAGGGAAGATCATGCCGTTCACCTCAGAGCAGCATTGCAGACCCTTCTTCAGCATCAATTGTATGCCAAGTTCTCAAAATGTGAGTTTTGGTTGGAGTCCGTAGCTTTTCTAGGGCATGTTATTTCCAGTGAGGGAATTATGGTGGATCCTCGGAAGATTGCGGCAGTGAAAGATTGGCCTAGACCCACGACCCCGACAGAGATTCGCAGCCTTTTGGGTCTGGCAGGGTACTATCGGAGGTTTGTAGAGGGATTCTCAACCCTCGCCTCCCCATTGACTAAATTGACGCAGAAAGCAGTTAAGTTCCAGTGGTCCGAAGCATGTGAGAAAAGTTTCCAAGAATTGAAGTCAAGATTGACCTCGGCACCGGTATTGGCCTTGCCAGAAGGCACAGAGGGATTTGTAGTCTATTGTGATGCCTCCAGAGTCGGTTTGGGATGTGTATTGATGCAGCACGGAAAGGTTATAGCTTATGCTTCCAGACAACTCAAGAACCATGAGAAGAATTATCCGACGCATGATTTGGAGCTTGCAGCTGTTGTGTTTGCTTTGAAAATATGGCGGCACTATCTTTATGGGGTTCATGTAGATGTGTTTTCAGACCACAAGAGCCTCCAGTATTTGTTCAAGCAGAAGGAGCTAAATCCGAGACAGCGGCGGTGGTTAGAATTACTCAAGGACTATGATATGGACATATTGTACCATCCAGGGAAGGCAAATGTGGTAGCCGACGCTCTTAGTCGGAAATCCATGGGTAGTTTGGCTCATTTGGGTGTGGATCAGAGACCCCTGGCTCGAGAGGTCTGCCAATTAGCCAGTTTGGGGGTTCGTATCTCGGCGTCAGACGAGGGGGATATCTTGGTGCATAATGGAGCAGAATCATCATTGGTCGCGGAAATCAAGGAAAAACAATTCACGGATCCAGCATTGGTTCGGGTGAAAGAAGCAGTCCTGAATGACAAGACCTCAGCATTTGTACTCAGTAGCGAAGATGGCGTATTGCGGTGTCAAGATAGGCTATGTGTTCCGGATGTAGACGAGCTTCGGGAAAGAGTGATGGCAGAGGCTCATACTTCCAGGCATTCTGTGCACCCTGGTTCAACGAAAATGTATCACGATCTCAAGGAGATTTATTGGTGGAACGGTATGAAAAGGGATGTGGCAGGCTTTGTAGCTAAATGTCCGAACTGTCAACAAGTGAAGGCCGAGCATCAACGGCCCGGTGGATTAACTCACCTTATAGAAATACCAAGGTGGAAATGGGAGATGATCAATATGGATTTCGTGGTAGGGTTACCTCGCACTCAGCGTAAGTTTGACTCAATATGGGTGATAGTGGATCGACTCACCAAATCAGCTCACTTCCTGCCTGTCAAGTCCACTGATACCGCGGAGCAATATGCAAGATTGTACATCAAAGAGATAGTAAGGCTTCATGGCACTCCACTTTCTATCATCTCATATCGCGGGGCTCAGTTCACCGCTAACTTTTGGAAGAAGTTTCAGCAAGGTTTGGGAACTCAGGTGAATCTCAGCACAGCTTTCCATCCACAGACCGATGGACAGGCCGAGCGGACCATTCGGACGCTTGAAGATATGTTGCGGGCTTGTGTCTTAGATTTTAAAGGTAATTGGGATGAACACTTGCCACTGATAGAATTTGCTTACAATAACAGCTATCATGCTAGCATTCAAATGGCCCCGTTTGAGGCATTGTACGGGAGAAGATGTAGATCGCCAATCGGGTGGTTTGAGGTAGGTGAAGCGGAATTGCTAGGGCCGGACATGGTGTACGAAGCTATGGAAAAGGTCAAGGTTATTCAGGAGAGAATGAAAACAGCACAAAGTCGTCAAAAGTCCTATGCAGATGTTCGTCGAAGGGATTTGGAGTTTCAAGTCGATGATTGGGTGTTCTTGAGGGTATCTCCTATGAAGGGAGTCATGCGATTCGGAAAGAAAGGGAAATTGAGTCCTAGGTATGTCGGGCCATATCGGATCGTTCAAAGGATTGGTCAAGTTGCTTATAGGCTAGAGTTGCCTCCCGAGATGTCATCAGTGCACCCGGTATTCCACGTGTCCATGTTGAAGAAAGTGATTGGAGATCCATCCACCATCATGCCAGTTGAAACTATAGAGGTTAATGAAGATTTGTCATATGAAGAAGTTCCAATTGCCATTCTTGATAGGCAAGTCCGTAAGTTGAGAAATAAGGAAGTTGCCTCTGTTAAAGTATTGTGGCGAAGTCAACAAGTTGAGGAGGCCACATGGGAAGCAGAAAAAGAGATGAAAGAAAAGTACCCCCATTTGTTTGATCAAGCCTAGAAGAAATTAGGTGACCCTCCTACTCCTAGTAGCTGTCATCTTGCCTAAGTTGTTTCCCTCTTAGTATTAGTAAGTCTCCTTTATTTGTAATGAGTTAGATGTGTTGTTACCTTGGGTCACTTGAACCGTTCTTGATAAATGAAAGCCTTATAAAGATTTACGTGTTTAATAAACAACTAATAGTAAGTGTAGATTGGTAATGATTTGTTAAGCGTACATAGTGTGTTAAAATGGTTAAATAAGGTAAGAATTCATTGAAGTGACTAGTTTATGTGCAATTGTAACAATGTGATAGAATATGTGCATTCGTTGAGGTAAGAAGGTGTATACCAGTTATAAATAGTGTTGTTGTTGTATATTGTTGTTTGGTGATGTGTTTCGGGGGCCCTCTGACAGGTGGATATGTCCATAATACAAAGGAAACTCTGGCGAAATTTTTCTAAAATATAAGAGTTGCATATCATGTCTTTCAAAACCAACTCATTTATTTCAAAATCCTCATTCGAGGACGAATGATCTTAAGGGGGGAGGATGTAAGGCCCCGTGAAATTTTTGTGCATAAAACCTAGTAGATGTGGTGTCATGGTCCGAATGATGTGTTAGGAATGCGTAGAATTCTTCGCGGCGAGCTTGCGAGCCGCGGTTCGGACCCTTGGTAGTGATTTAAGTTTCAAAATTGTAGAATAAAATTTTTTCCAGAAAAATGTCAATCTGCGGTGCACTTTTGCGACCGCAGAATCGATATGCGGTCCGCATAGTGACCGCAAATCATTCCAGAGAGTTGCCCAAAATTGTGTCCAATGTGCGGTCGATATGCGATCGCATGTCAATCTGCGGTGCACTTTTGCGACCGCAGAATCGACATGCGGTCCGCATAGTGACCGCAAATCGTTCCCGAGCCTGCGTAATTTTTGAGCCATTCTGCGGCCACTATGCGGACCGCATGTTGATTCTGCGGTCGCATAGTGACCGCATATTTGACCCCGGCCCAGTTTTTGTAACATTTTGACCCGATCTCTTCTTTAATATAACACACCTCTTCTTCATTTTTATCATATCATCTCACCAAAAATTAGAGAGAGAAAAGAGGGTTTTTAGAGAGAGAAGTTCTTCATCTTCAAAGATTGTTCCAACTACTTAATTCCAAGGGATTCTAGGGCAAGGATTCAACTTCCCCAATACTTTCAAGGTAAAAACCCTAACTATTTTCTTTGATTTTCAGTTTTAATTGGGTAAAGAGAGGTTTGCATATAATAGCTTTTGAAAATAGAATTTTTACACTCATGCATGATTATTGAACTTGATTTCTAGTAAAAGAAGTGGGTAGAAGTAAGAGTCTTCAAGAACAAGGTTGGCAAGAATAGGATATCTTGGGTAAGCATAAAGTAGAAAGTTAACGGAAGAAAAATCATCACCAGGTATGTATGGCTAATTTTGATTCTTGTGAAATCGCCCTTATGTGTAAAATTGTTTGGCATGTGTTGATTTGAGAAATTGTATGTGATTAATTGATGTTGTTGTTGGATATTCAAAGTTGTTGTTGAACTATGAGTGTTGTGGTAAGAAATATGAACCGAAAGGTAAATGAGAGTTGAATTGGGTAAAGAATTTGTGAATAATGATTATGATGGCCTATATGGCACCTTGTGGAAAAGAAATCGAAACACTTGAGAATTGGTTTATTGTGGAAAGAGATGAAACACTTGAATTATGGAAAATTGTTGAATATACATGTGTGAATATTATTGAATGTGGAAACATTGTAACTTGGTTGTGATATTGGCTTGAGAAGTAATTGAGAACATGAAACAATGTGCAAGTTGCTTATTTGAACTTGTTGAAATTGTGTGTAGTACCTTATCTGCTGTTTGAAATTGTTGTGTTTTCAACTGTAAGGCGGGGTCGTGTCGCGCGCCGCGACGTGGTGAAATAAGGTTTGGGTTGGGGTGATAAGGGTGGCCGAGGTAATAAGGGTGGTCAGGGGCAATAAGGATGGAAAGCGATCGAAATCGCTATTGAAAATTGATACATAAATCAATAATGTGAAATTGTGAAAGGAGACAGCAGGAGAGTTTGCAACCTGTGGGGCACTGATTGCCCCTTTGTTTGACTACTTGTGTATTATGTGATTGATTGGTAATTGTTAAATTGGTTGATCGTAGGAAGTGCTTTGAGTTGAGAATTATTTGAAATGAGGAAAATGTGGAAACATGGTTGGTTGGCTTAATTAATTGTTGATGTAATTTAATGGCTTGAGTTTACTTGGGACAAAGTTTGTCCATACATACCGGTACAATTCAAGTGTACTGACGTCCCTTTTGCCGGGGGCGCTACATTCGTGTCATGATTGTAGGTGGATCAGTAGCAGGCACTTCAGCTCGTCGGCGGTAGTATTCTTCTCCTTCCACTGCCCGTCTTGGTGAGCCCCTTTCTTCCTCGGGGCCTTGTGCGGTTCTTGCCACTTCGGTTTAGATTTCATTTTGGTTTTGTAAGGTATAGCCGGAGCCTTGTTACCGGCAAGTATTGTATTTCCCTTTTTGTATCCTAGAGGCTCTGTAGACATGTAAACTGTGGGACTCCAGTCTTATATATATAAGGTGTTATGTCGGGCGTTGTAAAAGTTGAAATCTTGTTAATGAATCACTCGTATCATTTTATTTGTTTAATGTGAAATCAATTATGATTAGTAATTTATTTGGTTAATGAGAAACAGTCATCACAGGGGTAACGCGTGGGAATGAAAGGCACCCAGGTCCGCTTGACTGGGGCAACCCGGTCAGGCGCCGGTCATGTCCCTCGATTTGGGGCGTGACACCTAGGCAGATGGGGCCTGTGAAGAACTCTAAGCTGGCATGGCGCTGAGAGATGGCTGGCTCTGGTGTGAACCCTGATAACCCTGGCTAGAAGACCACCTAAGGCGATCTGAGCTGCCCAACTGCGAAGATCAGAAAGAGCGACCTCAGCTCTGCTGACTCTGGCCTCTAGACTGAGTGACACTGGAACTAGCTGATTCTCGAGGCCTCTTGGCCTCCCTCTCATCCCATTCTCTACGATGATCTGTCTCTATATCGCGAGCGATATCCACATCATCCTCAAAAGTACGGCTCAAAACCCTCTCTCGGGTCATCAGAATATGAATGGGATAAATGAGGTCGTCCACAAAGCGCCCAATCCTCTCCCTGTCGGTAGGAACCAACCACGGTGCATATCTAGACAACTCTGTAAATCTGATCTCATACTCTAACAATGACATGTCCCCCTGGCGGAGACCCTCAAACTGCGTACGCATCTTCTCTCTCTGAGATTGAGGCACCCATTTCTCCAAGAACATAGTGGAGAACTCTGGCCATGATAGTGGTGCTGCCCCTACTGGTCTGCGGCGCTCATAAGCCTCCCACCAAGCAAAGGCTGGACCCTGAAACTGAAAGGTAGTGAAAGATACACTATTGGACTCCAAGATCCCTACCGTACGGAGAATCCAACGGCACTTGTCTAGAAAACCTTGGGCGTCCTCACCCGGAGCACCAGTGAACACTGGAGGAGATAACCTGGTGAACCTCTCGAGACGACGCTACTCATCGTCAGTCATAGCTGGGACCCTGTCCCCCTGAACCTGATCTGCTGGCTGAACCGGAACCACATGCTGAACTGGAGGAGCCTCTGGTGTCTGTATGCCCTGCACTGCTGGCTCTGGAGTGCGTATTGTGGGGGTTTGATGACCACCCCCGATCCCTGATGTAACTGTTGCAGTAGTAACCGAAACCGCTTGTGCTAGGCAAGTGCAGACTGCTAGTATCTGAGCCAGGGTCTCCTGTAGTCCCGGAATGACAATGGGCACAGCTGGTGCCTGAACTGGCACTGTTGGAGCCTCAACAACTGGAGGATGTGGGTCAACTGGTACTGCATCAACTGCCCTACCGCCGCCACGACCACGGCCACGTCCACGACCTCTAGCAGGTGGTAGTGGTGATCGTCCACCTCGTCTGGAAGCTCGAGTTATCGCCATCTACAAGAGAATAGAATATCAAAGTTCAGTTTAAATCAAAAGTAATCGCACGACAAGAATTCCAAGAATCGAAACTTTCCTAAAAGGTTTGCAGCCTCCCGAGGATAAGTACAGGCGTCCCTGTACCGATCCACGAGACTCTACTAAACCGTCTCATGACTCGCGAGACATGTTAACCTAGGCTCTGATACCAACTTGTCACGACCCAAACCCCGGTCGTGATGGCGCCCAACATATCGCTAGGCAAGCCCGACCATCTTATCCATTAAACCAGCCAGTTATTAATTCCAGATAATCAAGTAAAACTTAAATAGCAAGTGTTTATATCAAAATTATAAACGTAATAGTAGAAACTTACAAAGTACTGTCCCAACCAAATCGTGGTGTCACAAGTCTGAGCCTCTATAGAATAAACATCCTAAACAAAAAAGTCTAAGCAAAATGAAAGCAACAAAATGATAAGGAAGGAGAAAATAGGTTCTACGGACGCCGGCAGCTACCTCGTAGTCTCTGCAAAGTAGATATGAGTAAGCAGCTGCAACAACTCAACTACTCTCTGGCACCTGTGAATCTGCACAAAAGTGCAGGGGAGTGGGGTGAGTATATTTCAACTCCGTGAGTAATAATAATAAACAATAACTGAAAATAAGAACTCCTGAACTATCACTAAACAGTTCTAAGGCAAACCCTCACAGGTAAGTCATCACTACAGTGAGTACTCTGATCTCCAGTCCACATCTATCTAAACAAGGTCCCACACTGACTGAATCCTCACTCGTACCGCTACGGTGTACAACCATCTCAATGTATATAAATATATACATATGTCTATAATGTAAGAGTATTTAAGTATGTATATGGATATGAATAAGTATAATGCTGTGGCTTGCAGCCCGCTCCAATACATATACCGTTGCGGCGCACAACCCAATCCATTTAACATCGACGGTGCTTACCGGGGGTGTATAGAGACTTCAGAGGGGCTCCCTAGGCCCAAGCGCTATGATACTACGGCGTGCAACCCGATCCACACATATATCACTACGGCGTGCAGACCGATCCAATATGTATATATACATATATAACTATACTGCTGAAGCGTGTAGCCCGATCCCATAATATACACTAGCGCTCACTGAGAATGTGTGCAGACTCAGACTCCGAAGGGGATCCTACAGCCCAAGCGCAATAATACTGCGGCGTGCAGTCCGATCCACATGTATATATTACTGCGGCGTGTAGTCTGATCCAACACATATACTGCTACGGTGTGCAGCCCGATCCAATACAGGTATATACATATAATGCCGCATAATGGGTCCTCGACCCTGTCCAGTCAGTATAGAATTGGCCTTTCAGGCCCACTCGGCTAGGGAATTTCCACCCTAAGTAGTCTATCTCTCATAGTACACATCTAGTACTGGCTCTCAATATGCTATCCAGTTACTTTTTACGGCTGAGTGTAAGTTTCCAACATGATATAAGGGTCACCTAGCTCTACAGATTTCCCTAACACTTCTACAGATCGACACAAGGCCCTAAACATGGCTACTAGCACAATTACACAGTTATAATCCCATTCTCAGCCATAATACACAATACACTATTAGTCGGAAAGGACCAAGTCCAATTCCCCAATCACAATGCCACCACGTCCGTCACATGACGCTTTTCTCATCTCAACATAGCATTGTGAAGTGCTAGTACGGGGTTTCAAACCCTCAGTACATTATTTACTATCACCACTCACCTCGACCCTGTAGAAGCCTTAGTCCGCCTTGCACTTTCCTCGCAATTCAACTGCCTCGGATGTCAAATATGTTCAAATTCATAGAGAATACATCAATATATGCTAATAACACACAATCCATTCGAAATAACTCAATTTGCACTAAAACCCACAAAGTTGTCAAAACCCGACTTTTGGTACGCTTCTCGAAAAATTACAAAAGTTACATATTCGGAATCCTTGTCACAATACGAGTGTATGCATATAAAGTTTTCCAAAATCGAACTCCGTTTGCCCACTCAAATCGACATTTTACCAAAGCCCTGGCTTAGGCTAAATTCTCCCATAATTTCATCCAATTTCAGTAAAATAGAGGAGGATTTCATGATTAAAATTGCGTAATTAAACCACAAAACTTACCTTCGATGATAACCCGATGAAATCCCAGCTATTTCCCGATACTTTGTCTCTGTAGGGCTCAACAATGGAGGTTTGAGAATGAAAACCCGCGTATGAAATGTTCTTGAATTAAAGTCTCTGCCCAGGCATTTAACCCTTTGCGAACGCGATGCTACCCACGCGTTCGCGATGAACAAAAATTGCAGCCTCCGGATTTACTCTACGCGAACACGTGCCTCCAGCCGCGTTCGCGATGCCCAGGCACCCAAACCTACGCGAACACGTGCAACGTCCCGCGAACGCGATGCTTCCGGACCAGAAGCTACGAGTTCGCGTTCCACCTATCGCGAATGCGATGAACAATCTCCAATACTCTTCCCGAACACGTGACCCCTACGCGAATGCGAAGAAGAATATACTTCTGCAGATAATGCAGCAATTCAGCTGCTGACTTTGGCCAAAAATGGTCCATTTGGACCCCCGAATTCATCCCGAGGCCCCCGGGACCCCAACGAAAACCACCAACATACTCCATAGCACGATACAAACTTATTCCAATCATAAAAACATGCCCTCAAACACAGAAAACATCGAATCCATGCAAATTCAAGCCTAAGTTTTCATTCAAACTTCCGCAAACATTCGATCAAAAACCCGACCAAACGACCTCCGAATGACCTGAAATTTTGCAGGCACATCCAAAATTACCAAACGGAGCTACTGCAACTGTCGGAATTCCATTCCAACTCCCTAATCAAAATCTTACCTACCGATCGGATATCGCCAAAAATCAATTTTAGCCAATTCAAGACTAAAACTACACCGGACCTCCAAATTCACTTCCGATCACTCTCCTAGCTCTTAAATGACCTCCCGGAGCTGACCAAATCATCAGAATTCGACTCTGAGCTCTCTAACTCACAAGTCAACATCCAGCTGACTTTTCTCAACTATTCCTTCATCTAAGAGACTATTTGTCTCAATTTCAACCAAACTCAACCCGGATTGACTCAAACTTACCCAATATGCATATTGCAACATTAACAAGCATATAACGAGGATACCATGGTGATAACTCACATGATGACAGGCCGGGTCATCACAGAATGTTGCATTAGACTAAGCTCTGTCTCCATCTGTATGAGGCTAAGCCATGCCTCCCTTTTACATAAGGTTAAGAACTGCCTTCCATTTGCATGAGACTAAGCTCTGTCTCGAATCATGCACGAGACTAAGCTCTGTCTCCATCTTCTTGAGGCTAAGACTTGTCTGCATTTTTCATAAGGCTAACCATCTGTAACGACCCGGCCCAACATCGTAGATATTGTCCGCTTTGGGCCACGCCCGCACGGATTTGGTCCTCCTCCAGCCCAAGGCTGGGGAAAACGCGTCTACCAATGTTGTCCAAGGCCTCTACTTAACTAGCCCAGGACTCCCCCTCAATTCCGATGTGGGATATTTGGAGAACTACAGTGCCTGTTCCAGGAACCACTGTACTCCGCCCACCAACAAGGATTCAACGTCCTCGTTGAGGGTACCCAACGCATCGTACTTAGAGAGTCGGCTCTGATACCAACTGTAACAACCCGGCCCAACATCGTAGATATTGTCCGCTATGGGCCACGCACGCACGGATTTGGTCTTCCTCCAGCCCAAGACTGGGGAAAACGCGTCTACCAATATTGTCCAAGGACTTTACTTAACTAGCCCAGGACTCCCTCTCAATTCCGATGTGGGATATTTGGAGAACTACAGTGCCTGTTCTAGGAACCACTGTACTCGAGATAGGGTTTAGTCTCATGCAAGATATTTGGAACAGGCACTGTAGTTCTCCAAATATCCCACATCGGAATTGAGAGGGAGTCCTGGGCTAGTTAAGTAAAGGCCTTGGACAACATTGGTAGACGCGTTTTCCCCAGTGGTTCCTGTAACAGGCCTGGGGAGGAACAAATCTGTGCGGGCTAGGCCCAAAGCGGACAGTATCTACGCAGTGTTGGGCCGGGTCGTTACACCATCGCCTTTCATTTGCATGAGACTAAACCCTATCTCGAATCAGTCATGAGACTAAGCTTTATCACCATCCATATGAGGCTAAGCCCTACCTCCATATCTAAGTAAGGCTAAGCCCTGCCTCCAGATCTGCATAAGGCTAAGCTTTGCCTTCCACATGCGTGGGAGTAAGCCCTGTCCCGAATCGTGCATGAAGCTAAGCCCTTCCTCGATAACTACATAAGGCTAAGCAATGCCTTCCATCTGCATGGGACTAAGCCTTGTCTCGAATCTTGCACGAGGTTAAACTTTACCTCCTATTTGCGTAAGGCCAATCTTCACCTTTATTTGTCGTGACTAAGTAATGTTTCTCTGGCACTATCTATTTGCTCATCTTTCAGGCCGACCTCTACCCTCAACAACACAATACTAAGCCTTGTCTTGTTGATTTTAGCATTATATTATTACATCTTATGAGCTAAAATATCACCAACTTGTCCAAAGGAGTCATTATCTAATGGCGTCATCCTCATAGTCAGAAGATACCCTACTATTGCCTAAGGATCTCTCAAATTTTTATATCATGATTTAAAGGTGTCATGGTTCGGAGGCACCATTTTCATGTCCCAAGAACATCATTTCATGGCTTGCGAATCTCCCACCGAACAATTTATGGTCCAGGACATCATGGTCTAAAGACGATACCCTCAACCGTCCAAAGAGAACTTTTCATGATCTAAAGGGAATGTGTATCAGCTATATACTCGCATGCATAGTGTTTTAAGTTTTGTAGATAATCTGGGAGGTAACAGTTGCTCAAACGTGAGCAACTTTCCCTCTGATTTGTGCTCATACCATTTATACCTTGCTGTTATTTCAAATGTAACCGATTCCTATCAATTATTCGCTTTCACTCCATGATGGTTAAGATACCTGCCCTACGGTACATCCGTTAGAATTCAAATTCACATTCATAACTCCACATAAATCCATCCGAGAATTTCCTCGCTGAAAGAACCCTTTTTCAAAACATACTTATATTCCTATAGCACTTTGAACATTTTTATTATCCGTAAGGTCCCGAACTACACATGGCTTGATTCCTGAAAAACCACGGATATGTAGGCAGCTTAAGGACCTGGGTTTAGCCTCTATTTTTCAAAATATTCGATTCAGTCAAAATTAATCATCATTTCTTTAACCGAAAGCTCTTTCATCCTTTCTGGGTAAAGAGGGGTATTTGTTACACCTAATATTTCCTATAATATTTTTTAAAATGCATATATACCTCTAAACTATGCATTAGCATCAATTAAAAAATTTCCAAAACTTCTGCATTTTTAAGGGTTTTAATTAATTTATCCCACTATTTTTATTAATATAAAAATTACTATTTGTATCACTAATAGTTTTATAATAATTTTGTGGCTTAATTTTATCTTTTTGCATTTTTTCTAAGTTTTAATTATTTGACAAATAGCCATATTTTCATTTTTGGGGTTATAATTACCATAACTTTGCAATTATAGCTCATGCATGCTTTATTACATTACGTTACAAGAAAATAGCTTATTATATATTTTTTAAATATTAATAATTATTTTAAAATATTTCTGGGCATGAAAATAGTTTTTATAATCTATTAATTATTTTTTTAAAATGGTTTTTATCAATGAAAAGGGTATTTAACTAACAACCCTTTTTCCTTTTTTTCTAACCTAGCATATTAATCAAGCCCAATTTCAATTAACCAATCCTAATGCAATAGGAAACATGCCCAAATTCCACCCTAGACCAAACCTAAAGACTCTACCCGGCCCCGAACCCCTTTAATCTTGGCCTAGATCACGGAGATCAATGATCACCGTTCCCCTTTCCCTTTTTAGTCCAAAAGACCCTTAAACCCTAATCACTTCTCCCGTTCAGCCACCCTAAAATCCTTTTCTCTTTGTTCTCTCTGAGACCAAACCCTAACCATAATCGTCACCACCTAAACCTAGCCCTAATCCTTTAGATTCCTACTTGTTCTATGAGGTTCCATGATTGTTTCAAACCTATATTGGCCTCATACGTCTTTTAGGTTTTCAATTATACTATTCCATGAAAGAAACCCTAAAAGATCTAGCCCAGATCTTATATGATACTTTTATTTCTCAGTTCATCAATGGCTTTTCTTTAAAGATCTCTTGTTTCTTAATGTCAATAGATTTTGGTACTTTGTTATTTTTTTGTTTTGGTTTCCTTGATTATTGTTTGGCCAAATATCTATGTTGGAAGTGCTTTCAAGTTTCCATGGCCGTGTTTTTTAAGGGTCTTCTGATTCCCCTATTGTTAATCAACTCTAAGCATTTTCAAAATTAGGGTTTCAACTTCATTTATTCTTGTAAAAGTCTTTTTCGAAATTCCTTATGTTTCTTTTTAATCTTTCAATACTAACAATGTTCCATGCTTGATTTATTGACTGTTCGTTTTTCACTTCAATATTTTGTCTATTATTATTTTGAATAATTGGCTGATTGACTCAATTACTTAGGGTTTTATTTTTGCTGAAATGGTTTACTGAATTTTTAGTTCCTTTCCTTAATCGTAAGATTCCTAATTAATACTTATTGCCTATTTAGGTGTTGTTTGATCCCATAATGGTCTCTAATTCCTTAAGTTACCTTATTTGTGTGATTGATTGGTTGATTTATGGATTCTAACCTTAATTGGTTGTTACACTCATTTTGTTGCCTTATTTGAAACTCAATCCAAGTTATTTATGGGAATAATTCCCTTATTATGTGCCATGTGAAGCTTAATTGATTATTTGATAGATTTCCCTACATTATTTAATTAAGTTGTCTTGCCTTATTTACTTTACATTACTCGACTCCTGTAAGTGCAGGACTCTGTTTCAAACACATACCTAAGGAAAAACACTTAAATATTCTTTCTCTCTCCTCTATTGCATCCTACTATTACTTGTCTGTTGCACTATATAGTCGGCTGGAAGCCAAGACCAGATCTTTGATCATATTTACTTCACTCTCCTACTACAAATTTCGAATTAGTATGCCTTCATTAATAATATTCAATTAAACTATGTGACTTTTTTTAATCTATATTCTCTATGTTTACTATGTTTATGGCTATCCAGTTAGACTATTTGTTTCTTGCTATTCAATTAAACTTAGGTTTTCTTATGTAGTCAGCATGTCTACTTCTATTAAATCTATATGTTTACTAGCATGTATACTTTTGTTCAATCTATGTTTTACTATCGTATCTACTTATACTCAATCTATGTATTTACTAACGTGTATACGTTTGTCCAATTCTTGTGTTTACTGTAATATCGTGTCTACTTCTATTTGATTAAACCTATGTTTGTAATTCTTTCAGCCCATTTACTTCTATTTTAATTAGACCTCTGAGCTTTTTCTTTGAGTAGGTTTACATGCCTTCTCATATCTAAATTAGATCGATTTATGTCTACTTACACATTGGCATGTTCCTTCTATCCAGTTCTAAATCTTCACCTCTCGCAGACTCTGCCCAACATTGCTCCTTATCCCTGCTACCATTATGTATGTAATTGTTTTATTAGTCCCAGCATGCTATGTCTTTGTCGTTACTCACCAAGTAACAGCTAAACTAAGTGAAGCTGTTTTGGAATGTTGTTTGTTTGTTGGACCCTTTGTTTACGTCCCAATAATTGGATGACCATGTTTGCTCCTTATTTCCTAAGAGTTTAAAACAATTTTCTCAAAATTATCTTTTGTAAAGAAGTCTCCCTCTACTTCTTATAATACCTAGGTTCCTGCCCCTTTAGTGTGAGCATTGCTTTTGAGTCCATCAGACTTATATGAACTTTGACACACTAAGGCTGGATGTTCCACACTGCACAAGTTGTTGATCTTTAAAGAGGTCCTTGGTGTGAGCACTGCCTGGGACCCTGTGGCCTTTGGGAACTTTAACATATCAGGATACCCTCTCTAGCACTATGAGATATGGTACATAGGACTATTTGAAGGCTTGGTTTCCCAGTTTTTGTTTTGGGCCTATCCAGGCTCCCTATAGTATAGTACTTTTTATTCCTGTAATTCATTTATGCTTGGGTTGTAATATTAGTTACTTTGTAAATTTATATTGGGGAAATTAGTAAAACTGGGGGACTTTTGTACATATTTTGTTGGGAATGGGTAGATACCATGCCTATAGATTTTAAAATAATTTTTGTATTTCGGATTCATGCTAATATGATTTCAGCATATTTAGTACTTAGATGCCATGCCCATAAGGTTCGAAAATATCATCCTACATTCTAGATACCTTTCATATAGGGTTTAAAAATCGATTTTGCATTTTAGACACTATGCATGTACATCAATCTCTATATGACGACATGTTTAAATGAGTTTTGCATGTCGATAAGGTTTTAAATTAATTGTATCATTTAGATGCCATGCCAATAGGATCCTAAATAAATATCTTCATTTGCTACCATTCTACAACTCTAGAACCAGTTTTTACGCCTAGACAACATGCCTATAAGATCTGAACTGCCTGATTAAGAATGTTTATTTATTTACTACTCTCCCGATTAATGATTAGATACCATGCTTATAGGACATCACTGTTACACACCTAGGGAAGCCTGTAGGACGGGTAGAATCCTGCTATTCTTAAAACTATGCTTTTGTTATTTATGAACTACTTAGATTCAACATGTGGAAAAATAAGTAGGTAAACTGATTAGGTCTCTATCACCTTTCTTTAACACAATGCTGCATATTCTATTTTTCACGATTACCTAGATATTCTGCTCTAGGATCCTTTGAGATATCTGAAATCCTTCTATTTGAGACGTTATCTGTTATATGAGGAGGTAAAAATGGCCTTTGATTGCCTCTATGTCAATGTCCTAATTATTCTTGCTTGTTGACTAGATTATTCTTGGTTAAATAACATAGAAAAGTCTACAACTACCAATATTAGCGGTCCTAAATATCTCTAGGGCCACAAGGAAGTGAAGGGTAATGCACACATAGAGTTCACTCAATTAAAAGCGTTTATATAACCACTAAGGGGAGGGTAGTTAGGTAGTAAAGGATAAGATGGCATGTGTGCAAATGCTATATGTAGCACTTCAACTTGGGGACGATTACTATGCATTATACAGATGTGGTCCCGTAGGCTTAAAAAGTTAGGACTCCTTTCACCCCTTTGTATTTAATGTAACTTTTCTATATTTGCTTTATCTGTTTATAAGACTAATTCACATAATTTGTGCTTGGTTAGGACCCATCGTTGTAGACCGCGAGGGGTACCAAACAATTTTCCCTTGAGGTTATTTTGAACCCTTACCCAAGTCTCTAGTAATGCAAACCGGTATAATGATTCATTTTCTCTAGGTGTCCTAACGCACAGTAAATTCGTATGGTAGAAACTCTTCAAATTCAAATATCCAATTCCCAGAAGGAAATGAGTTGTTCCTAGTGAATGTCGAAACCCGGGCTCGGTGAGAAAAAAAGGGGGCGTGATTGCATGGCAGCTCTATTGGGGATAATTAGGCCCATAATGAACTTGTTTTTGTGAATTAGTCTTAAGCATGATTTATTATGTTAATACATATGCAAACTTTCCATTCCCCTTATTTGGATTTAATAACTTATTTTCAAGCATTTACGATTTCTTTTATTTCGTGAAACTAACTTTTCTCCTTGTTTTATTTTTGTAACCGTCTTTCAATTATTAAATATATATTTATCATTTTTAAACGTGCAAATACTTGATAACATACTATTTATTGTTTTATAAATGATGCTCAACATAATATTCCACTCGTGCATAGTCAATCCTATAGCAACACTTGATGAGTGTTTGTGTTCTTCCTATATATAACCTTCTTAATTCAGAAAGCATATTTGTGATAAACTAGTCGATCGGCGGTGCCTTCGACGATTTCGTGCCTTTTCCCTTCAAGTAGTCCAATGTAGGGTCTTAGTCTAGACCTTTATAGTAACCTTACACTGATCAATTATACATGCATCATAGTCAAACCTACCCGGGTTAATATCTTGTCCACATAATAACCCTTTAACAAAAGTCTCACCCAAAATCCATCGGGTTTTTAATAATACCAACCGACCCAACCATGATTATGTGCATTAATTTTGGAGAGATAAGTGCCAATATATTAATAATTATATTATAAGTAGACAAGCATGGAGGGGAAAAGGGCCTAACTATAAATGTTTTGCATAAAATGAGGCATGAAGTCCTCAGGTTTGGCATGGTCGGTAGCATACGACAAGAGCATCCAGTTTGGAGATGGTCCTTCTGGGATCAAATAAATTAGGTTTACTTGATGTCTTAATGTAACTAGGCCAAGTGTCATTAGTAATATTATCCTGTTTAGAATCACTTTGGGTCATCTATGTTTTTACATTAATGAAAAGACGCAATTATTGGAACTAATATTTCCAAATCTATTTGTTGTCAGACCTACGTCATGAATAACGAGGCTGCCAAATTAGGATGTGAATTTACATTCCGGTAATATGTGTTTAAAATACAGCAAACTCTTCAGAATTATTATTAACTTGGCTACCTTTTGTTTTTCTTTCTTTCTGTTTATTATTGTCATTCCTCAAATGTTGGTTTGTGCATACTGGCATCATCGGCTTATCACATAAGATCCAGGGTCCCTTCACCTTGTCCTCCTTCTAGTCCACCATAAGGCAAGGGAAAATAAAAAATGGATGATTTGAACAACACCAGAAAAGAGAACAACACACAAGTTTAACATGCAGAAACTTTTGATGGTCGGGTTACTCAAGCCCAAAATGATGCAGTTTCACGCCTCGACCAAAAAAATACTGGAATGCCAGGGCGAGCTTGAGCATGTCCGGGATATTCCAAACCTATCCTTCTGACTAAGCATCCTAGACATTAGACATCCAAACACTCAGAACCCCGCACCACGTAAAAACACACCCAACAAAAGCCCAAAAATCCTCCCGTACCTTACTATTATAAAACTCCACCACTAAATCAAACAATTGCACCACAGTGCTAGCCATATAGCTACCATACTCCAAAAATACTTCAACAGTCATTCCTTAACCCCAGAATTCCACCAATGATCACCACTATACTGAAACTCCAGATCACCAAAACAACCTGATATATGTGGAAACTCTATCTCACTCTGCTCAACCCATCTCCAATGCAACCAAATTTGTTGAGAAGGAAATGCTCATTAAGAACCTGTCCGAGGAGCTCAGGAAGTCAACCTGCTTACTTCAAGGCATAGAAGGAGGCAAGGAGATAGAATGTCTAAACTCTGAAGACCTATGCATACAGCTAGAAGTATATCTACCAGAGAGTTACAAACCTCCCAATTTCAAGATGTTTGATGGTACAGTTGATCCCACGATTCTAAGGACCTATCGTAACAAGTTTGTCAGGGTCGAAAAAGTTGAAAAAATCTGAATGAAGCTTTTTATGAGGAGTCTTACGAGATATTCCTTGTTCTGATACATCACCCAGGATCCTAAGAAATGGTCCAACTAGGTGAGTATGGCATTTAATTTGATAGAACGATTCAAGTTCAACACAGAGAATGCACCAGTTGTCTTGTACAATTAGTCTAAAAGAGAAGCCCACCGAGATTTTCCGTGACTCTGCTTCTTGCTAGAGGTCAGAAGCAGCCAAAGTCAGGGCTGCATTAGACGTGCAACATATGAACAAGTTATTTGTCAAAGAGAAAGATCCTTAATACTATGAAAGGTTCATGGTTATTGAAAATCATAAGTTCTGTCACATTATCCAACATGGTGAAAATATCAAAGAAGGCATCAAAGCCGGGATGGTAACAAACTATGAGGCATTGCAGGCCCCTAATAAGGCATTGTAGTTAGGGGGTGTATCTGAAAGAAGGACGTAGAAGTGGTACTGGTCATCCAAGGACCCAACACTCAATTCATATACCGAACCTCCCCACTTGCGTATCAAGCACCTTTACTCACATATCAACTGTCACCTCCACCTATATATCAACCCTCATCCCCAAAATATTCCAAACCAGCCACTACCTATCATAGCTATATTTCTCAAACCACTCATTTTTTGTCACGTCCGACTCGTCAAAAGTACCCAAGACCATGACCTAATTTTGACAATAGACCACTCAAACAATACATTTCCATTACTGAACCCATCGACCACTTATATCAAAGGTTGAAGGCTACTGGTTACGTCACTAGCATCCCTACCGGGGCCATAGAGAACCGATCCCAACGGGTTAACCAAAATAAAACATATGCATATCATCTGTCACGACCCGCATTCCCACCATCGGGATCATGATGGTGCCTACTCGTGGTAGCTAAGAAAGCCAATTTACTCACCATATTTCTATTAATAAAAATCATCCTATTGTCAAATTAATAACAAGAATAATAATAATAAAATAAACTACGGAAGTCAACTTTCATAAATATGAATATATGTGTGAAATACACTACATAAATCCTCTACCCAAGATGTGGAGTCACAAACTCACGAATTACTAAGAATAACTACACATAATGGTCTAAAAGAAAAACAATAGTCGTCTGTCTCGAAACAATGAGACTACAGCAATAATGAAAACTATAGGAAGAGACGCCGGGCCTGCAGATGTCTGCAAGCTACCTCGGTCTCGAGAGTATCACAATCCTTCTAATAAAACTACTGCTGCTAAAAACCTGGACCTGTGCAAAAACGCACAAAAATGTAGTATCAGCACAATCCGACCCCATGTGCTGGTAAGTGTCTGGCCTATCCCTGCGATGTAGTGACAAGTCTAGGACCAGACACTCACATAAATTTGTGCAGTTCTATATACATATGTACCAAAAAATAACAGCAATACTGAGCAACACAAATAGCAAGGGAGGGAACATGCTAGGGGAGCATAATCGAATATACACAATAAATCAGTAAGGTAAAAACAAGTGCAACAGAATCGTTATCACAAAATAAGAAATTTAATAGTTGCAGGGCATCACCCTTCGTGGTTTTACTCTCATCCTCACCTCACCAAATAATCAAATAAAAGTGCACGGCATCACCCTTCGTGCTTTTACTCTCATCCTCACCAAATAACCAAATAAAAGTGCACGCATCACCCTTTGTGCTTTTACTCTCATCCTCACCAAATAAGCAAATAAAAGTGCACGGCATCACCCTTCGTGCTTTCTTTCATCCTCACATTCATTGCACGACATGATCCTTCGCGCATGATTTAATTAACAATGGCACGAAATGTTCCTTCGTGCATACATAGTAAAATATGGCACCGAATGATCCTTCATGCATAAATAGTAAAACATGGCACGAAATTATCCTTCGTGCGAACATAATTAAAAATGGCACCGCATCACCCTTCGTGCTTTATCACTCTTCCTCACCCAAACAACAGTCACAATCAACGGGTAAGAAGAATGAGATAAACAACAAGTACCATCCCGGCAAGGGAGTAACAACAGTCATAACAATATCCCAAAAAGGAAACAATAACCACAACACAACGAGATCTTGACAAGGGAACAGTAACAAAACATTCACGACCCGGCAAGGGCTCAATAATATAACTTAGGAAAGTTTCACATTAGCTCACAACATGTATCAACAAACGAATCACGGTCATGCTAGACTCCGGTGTATAGATGCTCGTCACCAAGCCTATTCACCACAATCGATCATTTAGCAATTAGCAAGTTATTATACTCTACTCCTATTCCCTCAAGCTAGGATAGATCAAACACTTACCTCGACGGTTTATAGTCCACTCAATCCCAAAGCAGTGATTTTCCTTTCGAATTTGTCCCAAAATCAATCGTATCTATACATAATTTATTTAATATCTTCAATTCTACTCAACAAACCAGCCCAATTGCCAAATTAAAGTATTTTTAACATGCTGTCCAAAAATTGTAAAACCGACATCGGGCCCGTTTGGTCAAAAAAATCCGAAAATCATACCAACGGATTTCTCGTCTCTCCACGAGTCCGTAAATATAAAAAACCCAAAAATTGGAGTCTGTTTGAGCCCTCAAATCGACCCCTAAAGGTTTCATAATTTCAGGCCCCAAAATCCTATTTTTCTACGGTTTTCATGAATTAAAGAACGGGATTGTGATTTATAATCACCCATAAATGAGTTTTAATAATTAAATCACTCACCTCTGCGATACCCACTGATTATCTCTCTTAAAAATCACCTCAAAAGATTCTTCCCGTTCAAAAATTGGAAGAAAACTCGACCTTCTCATTATAGGGATACTTTTCATGGGTTTTACTGCTCTTAATGGATTCCTTGTGAAATTCTAATGAATTTAGGCTTTTGAATCACTCAATGACCTTATAATGAAAGAGATATGTAGGTTTTAAGATTTCCAAACAGGCAGGTTTTTAATACGCCGTCAGGGGCAATTTCGTCATTAACCTGAAAATCTGGGCAACCATAGTAAAATGGCCATAAAATCCTCATACGATGATTCTTTTTTCTGCCGGTCCGTAATTACGTTACGGATCTAATTCTTCATTCGAAACAGTAATCAGAGCTTATTTGTTCAATATGATATCATTTAAGCTTGAACAAATGATGTCGAAGCATATGAAAAACGAGCACAACGCAACCCAAACCTATCCGAAATATGTCAAACGATGTCCTTTTTCGACGAAATTTTACAGGAAGTGGTTAAACAATATCTAAGACTTGTACTGAGCATCGAAACCAAAATACGAGCCCGATACTATGGTCTTTTAATCAATTTTCATTTTCATTTTACTTGATAATTTATGAAAAATAATTTAACAGAAAAATTCTTTTACTCATGTTCTAAACCTAGGATTTCGACTTCGGGCACATGCCCGAGTCCCATATTTTTCTACAGACCTTCCGGGATAGTCTGATCTCGGGTCCGGGTTTGTTTACCAAAAATATTGACCAAAGTCAACTATTATCATATTAATACAAAATTCTTCAATATTTTCACAGAATTCACATATATCCATATAAAACTTTTCTGGCAACGCGCCCAGACTGTGCACGCAAATCGAGGCAATATAAAATGAGATTTTCAAGGCCTCGGTAGTACGGAACAGGTGATGACCGGAATGAAAGCAGACTACCCATGCTGGCAGACTTTCTACTCAACGCATCAGCCACTACATTGGCCTTACCTGGGTGATATTAGATAGTAACGTCATAACTTTTAGCAACTCTAGCCATCTCCTCTACCGCATATTTAACTCGTTCTTCTTGAACAAGTACTGAAGACTCTTGTGATCTGTGTATACCTCACACGCCACACTATATAAATAATGCCTCCAAAGTTTTCAAGGCATGAACAACCGCTGCCAACTCTAGGTCATGAACCGGATAATTCTTCTCATGGATTTTTAACTGCCACGAAGCATAGGCAAGGACCTTGCCATCCTTCACCAACACTACACCAAGCCCAATACGGGAAGCATAACAATAGACTGTATAGGGTCCCAAACCTGTGGGCAAAACCCATACCGATACCATGGTCAATGCTGTCTTGAGCTTCTAAAAGCTCACATCACATTCACCTGTCCATTCGAACTGGACATCTTTCTGGATAAATCTGGTCATCGGTGTTGCAATAGATGAAAACCCCTCCACAAATCGCCAATAATAATCTGTTAATCCTAAGAAACTCCGGATCTTTATGGCTGATGTTAGTCTAGGCCAATCCTTGACTGCCTTTATCTTCCTTGGATCAACCTGTATACCTTCTGCCGTTACAACATGACCCAGGAATGCAATGTTACTTAACCAGAACTCACACTTTGGAAATATTTGCATATTGCTGACTATTTTTTAGAGTCTGGAGAGCCACTCTAAGATGCTGCGCATGCTCTTCCTGACTGTGAGAGCATATCAATACATTATCCATGGGGACAATCACGAGCATGTCTAACTAAGGCATGCACACCTCGTACGTATGCACATAACCATGACTCTGGCCATAAGAGTTGTCCCTAAATTACAACATTTAATCAACTGCATGTTATCAAATACCTTGTTCCAGAACTCTGACTTTACTCGGAATGAGGTATGGAGACCTTGTGATTACTTTCTCGAACTAATGAGTCATATTTATCCTCACCTGGGTGCTCGTCTCAAAGGCTAAACTCAACGGTTACAAAACAGAATTGGCTAAATATGAATAGAAACTATACAAGAATTGTCAAATAATCCTAATAGACACGGCTCAAATTTAGGATATAGTACAAGATTTTTCTTTTTTAAAAGGCAAAATTTTAAACACAAACTTCTCACCACCAGGACCTTGTCCTCATGTAATATCGACCGAAGCTTGTAGCTCAATTTTAAAAAAAATTACTTCATATTATACAAAAATTGGTGGAGCTCATCGTCAACTTTGAATCACAAGTACTTGCACATTGTACCAGCTGAATCCCTCTCTTTCTTATTTTCAATAATTGTCCGTCAAAGAAACTCACGGCATCAAATGAACCTTCATGTCGATATGGTATATAATTAACAATTGAAATTAATTATTCCAGGAATTACATCAACTCCCGTTTTAGTAAGTAATATAAAGTCATTTTTAGCCTCATAAATATTCTTAGTGACCAACACATAATAATAGGGATAGTTATCTCCATATAATTGCACAACATGAGTATTTACATAAGCAGATTTGATGATTACGATGCTCACTCTTGAGTGGAGCATATTAAGAGGACTCGCCTAAATTTTTCAAAAACCAAATCAAATTAAGGAATCACAATTGAAATTGTACATGTGATGACACCATCTGGTGAAGTGACCTCATCCATACCATAGAAATTATATGAACGGTTGGGTCTCCACCTTTAGGAGTCTCGCATCCACCTCTAACATCCTGACATTTACCTCAGGTTGGTCCAGTAAGATAATTATTGATTGCAATGGAGCATGTAGCCCGAGTTCTCTCCTAAATTATATTCCTCCAAACTACCACATTCACAATAATTCCTTTGAGTCTCAGCTAACTTATTGACCATGATGACATATTCAGACACTATCATGGTGACTTGGTATAACCGTTCAGATTGCATTTACTACAAGACGTCGAGGTTCGCTGAAACCACAACTAGTATGGTAAATACATTATCTTCCCACTACTTCTACCTGCCATCCGAAGCACAGTAGAATCAACCCCTCACTTTCGACTATTCCCATTTTCTACAATACCTTGTTGCAGCGGTCAAGCACAACCCCGTGGATTCTCAAAAGATGCACCGCTGAAGGTGGTAGCGAAGAGTTTGGTGAAACCTAACTTACCTCCCAAAACATATGAAGGCGTAGTTGATCTATCAGCATCATGTGCCATTGTTCGGCTGAAGAAGCGGTACGTGACTTCGCCATTCGTTGGAAAACAAGAGTAAAAATTCAATTTAATATTTGAGGAAACAAACCGTACGACAAGAAAGAACAAATGAGAGATTTTTCCTAACTCAATAGATTGTGAGGAACAAGTATAAACGTCTCCGTACCTACTATTTAGACTCTACTAAGTTTGTTCATGAGTTGTGAGACCTATGTAACCTAGTGCTCCGATACCAACTTGTCACCACCCGGACTCCCACCACCGGGATTATGATGGCGCCTTCTCGTGGTAGCTAGGCAAGCCAATTTACTCACCATCTTTCCATTAATAAAAATCATCCTATTGTCAAATTAATAACAAGAATAATAATAATAACATAAACTGCGGAAGTCAACTTTCATAAATCTGAATATAATTGTGAAATACGCAACATAAATCCTCCACCCAAGATGTGGAGTCACAAACTCACGAACTACTAAGAATAACTACATATAATTGTCTGAAAGAAAAACAATAATCGTCTGTCTTGAAACAGTGAGACTACAGAGATAATGAAATCTATAGGAAGATACGCCAGGCCTGCGGACGTCTGCAAGCTACCTCGGTCTCGAAAGTATGACAATCTTGCTAATGAAACTACTGCTGCTAAAAACCTGGACCTGTGCAAAAATGCACAGAAATATAGTATCAGCACAATCCAACCCCATGTGCTGGTAAGTGCCTGGCCTATCCTGGCAAAGTGGTGACAAGCCTATGACCAGACACTCACATAAACATGTGCAGTTCTGTATACATATGTACCACAAAATAACAGCAATACTGAGCAACACAAATAGCAAGGGAGGGAACATGTTAGGGGAGCATAATCGAATATACATAATTAATCAGTAAGGTAAAAATAAGTGCAACAAAATAGTTATCACAAAATAAGAAATTTAATAGTTGCACGGCATCACTCTTCGTGCTTTTACTCTCATCCTCACCAAATAATCAAATAAAAGTGCACGGCATCATCCTTCATGCTTTTACTCTCATCTTCATCAAATAATCAAATAAAAATGCACGGCATCACCCTTCGTGCTTTTACTCTCATCCATACCAAATAAGAAAATAAAAGTGCACGGCATCACCCTTCGTGCTTTTAGTCTCATCCTCACATTCATGGCACGACATTATCCTTCGTGCATGATTTCATTAACAATGGCACGGAATATTCCTTCGTGCATAAATAGTAAAACATGGCACGGAATGTTCCTTCGTGCATAAATAGTAAAACATGGCACAGAATTATCCTTCGTGCGAACATAATTAAAAATGGCACGTTATCACCCTTCGTGCTTTATCACTCTTCCACACCAAAACAATAGTCACAATCAACGGGAAAGAAAAATGAGATAAACAAAAAGTACCTTCCTGGCAAGGGAGTAACAACAGTCATAACAATATCCCGCCAAGGGAAGAATAACAACAACACAATGAGATCCCGACAAGGGAACAATAACACAGCATTCACGACCCGTCAAGGGCTCAATAATATAACTTAGGAAAGTTTCACATTATCTCACAACATGTATCAACAAATGACTCATGGTCATGCTAGACTTCGGTGTATAGATGCTCGTCACCAAGCCTAAACACCGCACTCGATCATCTAGCAATTAGCAAGTTATTATACTCTACTCCTATTCCCTCAAGCTAGGATAGATCAAACACTTACCTCGACGGTTTATTGTCCACTCAATCCTCAAGTAGTGCTTTTCCTTTCGAATTTGGCTCCAAATCTATATAATCTATACATAATTTATTTAATA